>CAXIVR010000009.1:29571822-30145265 GCA_964035755.1 Teleogryllus oceanicus | reverse complement strand
AAAATTATAGCAAAAGTTTGGAAGATGCAGGCAGTAAAAGATGCCCTTTTTGGAAATATTGAAAAGCTTAAAATAAGAAAACCCTCAAAAACGTGTTTTCTTAATTGGACAAATAAAATTTTTTTCTATAGCCCTTGACCCGGGGAACACGCCGGTGGCTAAAATGCAAAATTCGCATTCGTTTGGAAATGCTCTTTTTTCCAAATCTAAAGTTGATAATACCCCCACGTTGAACTTTTCAAATTTCGACCGGACACGGATTCTTCTGAAAGCCAGCACCCTGACTCGAAATTTAACGGCGGTTTCAATGGTGCAGGTCATTTTTCTCTCTGAGGCTTCGTTTTCTGGCAATTTGCGAAAACATTCATAAAATACGCCATTTTCAGCCAAAATGCCACCCACATTGTAGCCGTTTTTACGATTCGCTAACGTCATGTACCAGTCGTTACCAGCAATGCATGAAAAGTATTCTTCAATTCGCGTGCAGATTTCAGCGTCATAGCTAATAGTTTGGAAGATGCAGGCGTCAAAGATGACCTATTTTGGAAATATTGAAAATGCATTAAAATAAGAAAAACCCTCTAAAACCGTAGTTTTCTTCCGAATTGGACGAATGACCTCATTTTCTGATAGCCCTTGATCCGGGGAACACGCCGGTGGCTTCAGAATGCCAAATTCGCATTCGTTTAGGAGATATGCTCGTTTTCCAAATCGTAAAGTTGATAATACCCCCACGTTGAACTTTCAAATTTCGACCGGACACGGATTCTTCTGAAAGCCAGCACCCTGACTCGAAATTTAACGGCAGTTTCAATGGTGCGGTCATTTCTCTCTGAGGCTTCGTTTTCTGGCAATTTGCGAAAACATTCATAAAATACGCCATTTTCAGCCAAATGCCACCCACATTGTGGCCGTTTTTTTACGATTCGCTAACGTCATGTACCAGTCATTACCAGCAATGCATAGAGAAAAGTATTCTTCAATTCGCGTGCGGATTTCAGCGTCATTATAGCTAATAGTTTGGAAGATGCAGGCAGTCCAAAGATGACCTATTTTGGAAATATTGAAATGCATTAAAATAAACCCTCTAAAACCGTAGTTTTCTTCCGAATTGGACGAATGACCACATTTTCTGATAGCCCTTGATCCGGGGAACACGCCGGTGGCTTCAGAATGCGAAAATTCGCATTCGTTTAGGAGATATGCTCGTTTTTCCAAATCGTAAAAGTTGATAATACCCCCCCACGTTGAACTTTTCAAATTTCGACCGGACACGGATTCTTCTGAAAGCCAGCACCCTGACTCGAAATTTAACGGCGGTTTCAATGGTGCAGGTCTTTCTCTCTGAGGCTTCGTTTTCGCAATTTGCGAAAACATTCATAAAATACGCCATTTTCAGCCAAAATGCCACCCACATTGTGGCCGTTTTTACGATTCGCCCAACGTCATGTACCAGTCGTTACCAGCAATGCATAGAAGAAGTATTCTTCAATTCGCGTGCGGATTTCCAGCGTCGTATAGCTAATAGTTTGGAAGATGCAGGCAGTCAAAGATGACCTATTTGGAAATATTGAAATGCATTAAAATAAGAAAAACCCTCTAAAACCGTAGTTTTCTTCCGAATTGGACGAATGACCACATTTTCTGATAGCCCTTGATCCGGGGAACACGCCGGTGGCTTCAGAATGCCAAAATTCGCATTCGTTTAGGAGATATGCTCGTTTTTCCAAATCGTAAAAGTTGATAATACCCCCGATTGAACTTTTCAAATTTCGACCGGACACGGATTCTTCTGAAAGCCAGCACCTGACTCGAATTGCTTGGCGGTTTCAATGGTGCAGGTCATTTCTCTCTGAGGCTTCGTTTTCTGGCAATTTGCGAAAACATTCGCAAAATCGCCATTTTCAGCCAAAATGCCACCCACATTGTGGCCATTTTTTTACGATTCGCCCAACGTCATGTACCAGTCGTTACCAGCAGTATAGAAAAGTATTCTTCCATTCGCGTGCGGATTTCAGCGTCGTATAGCTAATGGTTTGGAAGATGCAGGAGGCAGTCAAAGATGACCTATTTTGGAAATATTGAAAACGCATTAAAATAAGTAAAATCCTCTAAAACCGTAGTTTTCTTCCGAATTGGACGAATGACCACATTTTCTGATAGCCCTTGATCCGGGGAACACGCCGGTGGCTTCAGAATGCCAAAGTTCGCATTCGTTTAGGAGATATGCTCGTTTTTCCAAGTCGTAAAAGTTGATAATACCCCCCCACGTTGGAACTTTTCAAATTTCGACCCGGACACGGATTCTTCTGAAAACAGCACCCTGACTCGAAATTTAACGGCGGTTTCAATGGTGCAGGTCATTTTTCTCTCTGAGGCTTCGTTTTCTGGCAATTTGCGAAAACATTCATAAAATACGCCATTTTCAGCCAAAATGCCACCCACATTGTGGCCGTTTTTTTACGATTCGCTAACGTGTACCAGTCGTTACCAAGTATTCTTTGTATTCGCGTGCGGATTTCAGCGTCGTATAGCTAATAGTTTGGAAGATGCAGGCAGTCAAAGATGACCTATTTTGAAATATTGAAAACTGCATTAAAATAAGTAAAACCCTCTAAAACCGTAGTTTTCTTCCGAATTGGACGAATGACCACATTTTCTGATAGCCCTTGATCCGGGAACACGCCGGTGGCTGAATGTAAAATTCGCATTCGTTTGGGAATATGCTCGTTTTTCCAAATCGTAAAAGTTGATAATACCCCCCCCCTGTTGAACTTTTCAAATTTTGACCGGACACGGATTCTTCTGAAAGCCAGCACCTATTTCAAGGAAATTTAACGGCGGTTTCAATGGTGCGAGTCATTTTTCTCTCTGGGAGAAGCTACCGTTTTCTGGCAATTTGCGAAAACATTCATAAAATACGCCATTTTCAGCCAAATGCCACCCACATTGTGGCCGTTTTTACGATTCGCTAACGTCATGTACAGTCGTGTTACCAGCAATGCATAGAGAAAAGTATTCTTCAATTCGCGTGCGGATTTCAGCGTCGTATAGCTAATAGTTTGGAAGATGCAGGCAGTCAAAGATGACCTATTTTGGAAATATTGAAAACGCATTAAAATAAGTAAAATCCTCTAAAACCGATAGTTTTCTTCCGAATTGGACGAATGACCACATTTTCTGATAGCCCTTGATCCGGGGAACACGCCGGTGGCTCAGAATGCCCAAAAATTTGCATTCGTTTAGGGAATGCTCGTTTTCCAAATCGTAAAAGTTGATAATACCCCCCCCCGTTGAACTTTTTAAATTTCGACCGGACACGGATTCTTCTGACCAGCACCCCGACTCGAAGATTTAACGGCGGTTTCAATGGTGAGGTCATTTCTCTCTGAGCTTCGTTTTCTGGCAATTTGCAAAACATTCATAAAATACGCCATTTTCAGCCAAAATACCACCCACATTGTATTGTGTTTTACACGATTCGCTAACGTCGTGTACCAGTCGTTACCAGCAATGCATGAGAAAATGTTCTTCAATTCGCGTGCGGATTTCAGCGTCGTATGGCTAATAGTTTGGAAGATGCAGGCAGTCAAGATGACTATTTGGAAATGTGAAAATGCATTAAAATAAGAAAAACCACTCTAAAACCGTAGTTTTCTTCCGAATTGGACGAATATTACATTTCTGATAGCCCTTGATCCGGGAACACGCCGGTGGCTTTGGGAATGCAAATTTCGCATTCGTTTGGAGAGACCAACCGTTTTCCCAAATCGTAAGATTGATAATACCCCCCCCACGTTTAACCTAAATTTCAGCCAGACACGAATTCTTCTAAAAAGCCAACACCCTGACTCAAAAATTGCTGGCAGTTTTAATGGTGAAGTCATTTTACTCTCTAGAGCTTCGTTTTCACAGCAATTTGCTTATTCATAAAATACGCCATTTTCAGCCAAAATGCCACCCACATTGTGGCCGTTTTTTTACTGTTCGCTAACGTCGTGTACCAGTCGTTACCAGCAATGCATAGAAAGTATTCTTCAGTTCGCGTGCAGATTTTAGCGTCGTATAGCTAATAGTTTAGAAAAATCACAAGCAATCAAGATAACCCTATTTTGAAATATTGAAAATGCATTAAAATAAAGAAAAACCCTCTAAAACCATGAATTTCTTCAGATTAGACAGATGACCACATTTTCTGATATGATCCGGGAACACGCCGGTGGCTTCAGAATGCCAAAATTTCGCATTCGTTTAGGAGATATGCTCGTTTTTCCAAATCGTAAAAGTTGATAATACCCCCCCACGTTGAACTTTTCAAATTTCGACCGGACACGGATTCTTCTGAAAGCCAGCACCCTGACTCGAAATTTGCTTGGCGGTTTCAATGGTGTGCAAGTCATTTTTCTCTTGGCTTCGTTTTCTGGCAATTTGCGAAAACATTCACCGTCGCCATTTCAGCAAAAATACCACCCACATTGTGGCCGTTTTTACGATTCGCTAACGTCGTGTACCAGTCGTTACCAGCAATGCATAGAGAAAGTATTCTTCAATTCGTAGATTTCAGCGTCGTATAGCTATTGGTTTGGAGGATGCGGGCGGTCAAGATGACCTATTTTGGAAATATTGAAAATGCATTAAAATAGAAAAACCCTCCTAAAATAGTTTTTCTTCCAGATTGGACGAATGACCACATTTCTGATAGCCCTTGATCCGGGGAACACGCCGGTGGCTATAGAATGCCAAATTTCGCATTCGTTTAGGAGATATTCTCGTTTTCCAAATCGTAAAAGTTGATTATACCCCCGTTGAACTTTTCAAATTTCGACCGGACACGGATTCTTCTGGCCAGCACCTGACTCGGGAATTTAACGGCGGTTTCAATGGTGCAGTTTTTTCTCTCTGAGGCTTCGTTTTCTGGCAATTTGCGAAAACATTCATAAAATACGCCATTTTCAGCCAAAATGCCACCCACATTGTGGCCGTTTTTTTACGATTCGCTAACGTCGTGTACCAGTCGTTACCAGCAATGCATAGAGAAAAGTATTCTTCAATTCGCGTGCGGATTTTGGCGTCATTATGGCTAATGGTTTGGAAGATGCGGGCGGTCAAGAGATGACCTATTTTGGAAATGTTGATGCATTAAAATAAAAACCTCTAAAACCATGAATTTCTTCCAGGTGGACAGATGACCACATTTTCTGATAGCCCTTGATCAGGAACACGCCGAGTAGCTTTAGAATGCCAAATTTCGCATTCGTTTAGGAGATATTCTCGTTTTCCAAATCGTAAAGAGTTAATGTACCCCCGTTGAACTTTCAAATTTCGACCGGACACGGATCCTTCTGAAAGCAAGCACCCTGACTCAAAATTTAACGGCGGTTTCAATGGTGCGATCATTTTTCTCTCTGAGGGCTTCGTTTTTCTGGCAATTTGCGAAACATTCATAAAATACGCCATTTTCAGCCAAATGCCACCACATTGTGGCCGTTTTTTCACGATTCGCTAACGTCGTGTACCAGTCGTTACCAGCAATGCATAGAAAAGTATTCTTCAATTCGCGTGCAGATTTCCAGCGTATCTGCTATGAATTTGGAAAGATGCAGGCAGTCAAAAAGATGACCTATTTTAAATATTGAAAATGCATTAAAATAAAAACCCTCTAAAACCGTAGTTTTCTTCCGAATTGGACGAATGACCACATTTTTTGAATAGCCCTTGATCCGGGGAACACGCCGGTGGCTTTAGAATGCCAAATTTCGCATTCGTTTAGGAGATATTCTCATTTTTCCAAATCATAAAGTTGATAAATACCCCCGATTTAGACTTTCAATTTCGACCGGACACGGATTCTTCACAAAGCCAGCACCTGACTCGGTTGCGGCGGTTTTAAATGGTGTAGGTCATTTTTTCTCTGAGGCTTCGTTTTCTGGCAATTTGCAAAACATTCATAAAATACGCCATTTTCAGCCAAAATGCCACCCACATTCTTGGCCGTTTTTACGATTCGCTAACGTCGTGTACCAGTCGTTACCAGCAATGCATAGAAAAGTATTCTTCAATTCGCGTGCGGATTTCAGCGTCGTATAGCTAATAGTTTGGAAGATGCAGGCAGTCAAAGATGACCTATTTTGGAAATATTGAAAATGCATTAAAATAAGAAAAACCCTCTAAAACCGTAGTTTTCTTCCGAATTGGACGAATGACCACATTTTCTGATAGCCCTTGATCCGGGGAACACGCCGGTGGCTTCAGAATGCCAAAGTCGCATTCGTTTAGAGAATATACTCATTTTTCCAAATCATAAAGGGTGTCATACCCCATTTAGACTTTTCAAATTTCGGCCAGACGCACAGATTCTTCTAATACCCACCCTAACTTCAAGTACTGTAGTTTAACTCGTGCAGGTCATTTTCTCTCTGAGAGCTTCCCATTTCTGACTTAATTTAACATTATGGAAATACGCCATTTTCAGCCAAAATGCCACCCACTTTGTGGCCGTTTTTTTACGATTCGCTAACGTCGTGTACCAGTCGTTACAGCAATGCATAGAAAAAGTATTCTTCAATTCGCGTGCGGATTTTCAGCGTCGTATAGCTAATAGTTTGGAAGATGCAGGCAGTCAAAGATGACCTATTTTGGAAATATTGAAAACGCATTAAAATAAGAAAAACCCTCTAAAACCGTAGTTTTCTTCCGAATTGGACGAATGACCACATTTTCTGATAGCCCTTGATCCGGGAACACGCCGGTGGCTTCAGAGATGCCAAAGAAAATTCATTCGTTTAGGAGATATGCTCGTTTTCCAAATCGTAAAAGTTGATAAAACCCCCGTTGAACTTTTCAAATTTCGACCGGACACGGATTCTTCTACAAAGCCAGCACCTGACTCGAAATTTAACAGCGGTTTTCAATGGTGCAGGTCATTTTCTCTCTGAGCTTCGTTTTCTGGCAATTTGCGAAGCTTATTCATAAAATACGCCATTTTCAGCCAAAATGCCGCCCACTTTGTGGCCGTTTTTTTACGATTCGCTAACGTCATTATTGCCAGTCGTTACCAGCAATGCATAGAGAAAAGTATTCTTCAATTCAGCGTGCGGATTTCAGCGTCGTATAGCTAATAGTTTGGAAGATGCAGGCAGTCAAAAAATGACCTATCTTGAAATAATGAAAATGCATTAAAATAAGAAAAAACCCTTAAAACCGTAGTTTTCTTCCGAATTGGACGAATGACCACGTTTTCTGATATCCCTTGATGCGAGGGAACTCTGCCGGTTGCTTTAGAATGCCAAATTTCGCATTCGTTTATGATATATTCTCGTTTTTTCCAAATCGTAAAGTTGATAATACCCGTTGAATTTTCAATTTTGTTGGACACGGATTCTTCTGGCTGCACCTGACTCAAATTGCTGCCAGTTTCAAAGGTGCAGGTCATTTTCTCTCTGAGGCTTCGTTTTCTGGCAATTTGCGAAAACATTCGCAAAATGCGTGGCCAGCCAAATACCACCAGTAACGCTAGCCGTTTTTGTTAGCAACGTCGTGTACAGTCATTACCAGCAATGCATAGAAAAGTATTCTTCAATTCGCGTGCAGATTTCAGCGTCATATAGCTAATAGTTTGGAAGATACAGGCAATCAAATATGACCTAATATGGAAATATTGAAAATGCGAAACCCAAAATAAGAAAAACCCTCTAAAACCGTAGTTTTCTTCGAATTGGACGAATGACCACATTTTCTGATATTATGATCCGAGGAACACGCCGGTGGCTTCAGAATACCAAATTCGCATTCGTTTAGGAGATATGCTCGTTTTCCAAATCGTAAAGTTGATGCTTTACGTTGAACTTTTCAGAATTTCGACCGGACACGGATTCTTCTGAAAGCCAGCACCTGACTCGAAATTTAACGGCGGTTTCAATGGTGAGTCATTTTCTCTCTGAAGAGGCTTCGTTTTCTGGCAATTTGCGAAAACATTCGCAAATACGCCATTTTCAGCCAAAATGCCACCCCGCATTGTGGCCGTTTTTACGATTCGCTAACGTCGTGTACCAGTCGTTACCAGCAATGCATAGAGAAAAGTATTCTTCAATTCGCGTGCGGATTTCAGCGTCGTATGGCTAATAGTTTGGAAGAATGCAAGCAATCAAAATGACCTATTTTAGAAATAACGAAAATGCATTAAAATAAAAAACCCTCGCTCATGAATTTCTTCAGGTGGACGAATGACCACATTTTCTGATAGCCCCTTGATCCAGGAACACGCCGGTAGCTTTAGAATGCCAAATTTCGCATTCGTTTGGGAGATGTTTATCGTTTCCGTCGTGAAGTTGATAATGCCCCCGTTGAACTTTTCAATTTCGACCGGACACGGATTCTTCTGAAAGCCAGCACCCTAGCTCGAGGTTGCAGCGGTTTCAATGGTGCGGGTCATTTTTCTCTGAAGCTTCGTTTTCTGGCGATTTGCGAAAACGTTCGCCAAAATCGCCATTTCAGCCAAAATACCACCCACATTATAGCCATTCCCGGTCATAACATCGTGCCACCAGTCATTCAGCAATGCATAGAAAAGTATTCTTCAATTCGTGCGGATTTCAGCGTCGTATGGCTAATGGTTTGGAAGATGCAGGCAGTCAAATATGACCTATTATGGAAATGTGAAATGCATTAAAATAAGAAAAACCTCAAAACCGTAGTTTCTTCAGATTGGACGAATGACCACATTTTCTGATAGCCCTTGATCCGGGAACACGCCGGTGGCTGAATGCCAAAGTCGCATTCGTTTACAGGAGATATGCTCGTTTTCCAAATCGTAAAGTTGATATACCCCACGTTGAACTTTTCAAATTTCGACCGGACACGGATTCTTCTGAAGCCAGCACCTGACTCGGGAATTAACGGCGGTTTACTTCAATGGTGCAGGTCATTTTCTCTCTGAGGCTTCGTTTCTGGCAATTTGCGAAACATTCATAAAATACGCCATTTTCAGCCAAGAATGCCGCACATTGTGGCCGTTTTTTACGATTCACTAACGTCGTGTACCAGTCGTTACCAGCAATGCACCAGAAAAGTATTCTTCAATTCGCGTGCGGATTTCAGCGTCATTATAGCTAATAGTTTGGAAGATGCAGGCAGTCAAGGAATGACCTATTTTGGAAATATTGAATGCATTAAAATAAGAAAAACCCTCTAAAACCAGTTTTCTTCCGGAATTGGACGACGACCACATTTTCTGATAGCCCTTGATCCAAGAACACGCCGGTGGCTAGAATGCCAAATTTCGCATTCGTTTGGAGATGTCCATTTTCCAGAATCATGAAAAGTTGATAATACCCCCACGTTGAACTTTCAGAATTTCGACCGGACACAGGATTCTTCTGGCAGCACCTGACTCGGGGAGATTTAACGTCAGTTTCAATGGTGCAGGTCATTTTTCTCTCTGAGGCTTCGTTTTCTGGCAGTTGCGAAAACATTCATAAAATACGCCATTTTCGTGAAATGCCGCCCACATTGTGGCCGTTTTTACGTTCGCTAACGTCGTGTACCAGTCGTTACCAGCAATGCATAGAAAAGTATTCTTCAATTCGCGTGCGGATTTCCAGCGTCGTATAGCTAATAGTTTGGAAAGATGCAGGCAGTCAAATGACCTATCTTGGAAATATTGAAAATGCATTAAAATAAGAAAAACCCTCGAAAACCGTAGTTTTCTTCCGAATTGGACAGAATGACCACATTTTCTGATAGCCCTTGATCCGCGGAACACGCCGGTGGCTTTAGAATGCCAAATTTCGCATTCGTTTAGGAGAGATATTCTCGTTTTCCAAATCGTAAGAAGTTGATAATACCCCCGTTTAGACTTTCAAATTTCATTCCGGACACAGCGGATTCTTCTGAAAGCCAGCACTGACTCGAAAAATTAACGTATTTCAAAGGTGCAGGTCATTTTTTCTCTCTGAGGCTTCGTTTTCCTGGCAATTTGCAAACATTCATAAAATACGCCATTTCAGCCAAATGCCACCCGGTGTGGCCGTTTTTACGATTCGCTAACGTCGTGTACCAGTCATTACCAGCAATGCATAGAAAGTATTCTTCAATTCGCGTGCAGATTCCAGCGTCGTATAGCTAATAGTTTTGGAAGATGCAGGCAGTCAAATATGACCTATTATGAAATATTGAAAATGCATTAAAATAAGAAAAACCCTCCTAAAACCGTAGTTTTCTTCCGAATTGGACGAACCAGCCACATTTTCTGATAGCCCTTGATCCGGGAACACGCCCGTTTGGCTTCAGAATGCCAAAATTCGCATTCGTTTTGGGAGATATGTCGTTTCCCGAAATCGTGAAAGTTGATAATGCCCGTTGAACTTTTCAAATTTTCGACCGGACGCAGTTCTTCTGAAAGTAGCACCTGACTCGGGAATTTAACGGCGGTTTCAATGGTGCGAGTCATTTTCTCTCTGAGGCTTCGTTTTCTGGCAATTTGCAAAAGCATTCATAAAATACGCCATTTTCCCAAGCCAAAATACCCACCCACGTATGGCATTTTTGATTCGCTAACGTCGTGTACCAGTCATTACCAGCAATGCATAGAAAAGTATTCTTCCAGTTCAGCGTGCGGATTTCCCAGCGTCGTATATTAATAGTTTGGAAGATGCAGGCAGTCCAAGATGACCTATTTTGGAAATATTGAAAATGCATTAAAATAAGAAAAAGCCTCTAAAACCGTAGTTTTCTTCCGAATTGGACGAATGACCACATTTTCTGATAGCCCTTGATCCGGGGAACACGCCGGTGGCTTTAGAATGCCAAATTTCGCATTCGTTTAGGAGATATTCTCGTTTTTCCAAATCGTAAAAGTTGATAATACCCCCCCACGTTGAACTTTTCAAATTTCGACCGGACACGGATTCTTCACAGAAAGCCAGCACCTGACTCGAAATTGCTGTAGTTTCAACTCGTCTAAATCAGCCTCTCTCTAAAGCTTCATTTCATACTTAATTACCACTTTATTCATAAATACACCATTTTCAGCAAAAATACCACCACATTGTAGCCGTTTTTTACGATTCGCTAACGTCGTGTACCAGTCGTTACCAGCAATGCATAGAGAAAAGTATTCTTCATTCGCGTGCGGATTTCAGCGTCGTATAGCTAATAGTTTGGAAGATGCAGGCAGTGAAATATGACCTATTATGGAAATATTGAAAAATGCATTAAAATAAAAACCCTCTAAAACCGTAGTTTTCTTCCGAATTGGACGAATGACCACATTTTCTGATAGCCCTTGATCCGGGGAACACGCCGGTGGCTTCCAGAATGCCAAAATTCGCATTCGTTTAGGAGATATGCTCGTTTTCCGTCGTAAAGTTGATAATGACGTTGAACTTTTCCGATTTCGACCGGACACGGATTCATTCTGAAAGCCCAGCACCTGACTCGAAATTTAACGGCGGTTTCAATGGTGCAGGTCATTTTCTCTCTGAGGCTTCGTTTTCTTGGCAATTTGCGAAAACATTCATGGAAATACGCCATTTTCAGCCAAAATGCCGCACATTGTGGCCGTTTTTACGGTCGCTAACGTCGTGTACCAGTCGTTCAGCAATGCATAGAAAAGTATTCTTCCAATTCGCGTGAATTTCCAGCGTCGTATAGCTAATAATAGTTTGGAAAGATACAGCAGGCGATCCAAAGATGACCTATTTTGGAAATATTGAAAATGCATTAAAATAAGAAAAACCCACTCCTAAAACCGTAGTTTTCTTCAGGTGGACGAATGACCACATTTTCTGATAGCCCTTGATCCGGGGAACACGCCGGTGGCTTTAGAATGCCAAATTTCGCATTCGTTTAGGAGATATTCTCATTTTTCCAAATCGTAAAAGTTGATAATACCCCCCCACGTTGAACTTTTCAAATTTCGACCGGACACGGATTCTTCTGAAAGCCAGCACCCTGACTCGAAATTTAACGGCGGTTTCAATGGTGCAGGTCATTTTCTCTCTGAGGCTTCGTTTTCTGGCAATTTGCGAAAACATTCGCAAAATACGCCATTTTCGGCCAAGTACCACATTGTGGCCGTTTTTACAGGTTAAGCTGGCGTCGTGTACCAGTCGTTGCCAGCCCAGTAGCAGAAAAGTATTCTTCAATTCGCGTGCGGATTTCAATCGTATAGCTAATAGTTTGGGAGATGCAGGCCGTCAAATATGACCTATTTTGGAAATATTGAAAATGCATTAAAATAAGAAAAACCCTCTAAAACCGTAGTTTTCTTCCGAGGTGGACGAATGACCACATTGTCTGATAGCCCTTGATCCGGGAGAACACGCCGGTAGCTTCCAGAATGCCAAAATTCGCATTCGTTTAGGAGATGCTCGTTTTTCCAAATCGTAAGTTGATATACCCCACGTTGAACTTTTCAAATTTCGACCGGACACGGATTCTTCTAAAGCCAGCACCCTGACTCAAAGTGCCAAGCGTTTCAATGAGTGCAGAGTCATTTTCTCTCTGAGCTTCGTTTTTCTGGCAATTTGCGAAAACATTCATAAAATACGCCATTTTCAGCCAAAATGCCACCCACATTGTGGCCGTTTTTTTACGATTCGCTAACGTCGTGTACCAGTCGTTACCAGCAATGCATAGAGAAAAGTATTCTTCAATTCGCGGTGCGGATTTCAGCGTCGTATAGCTAATAGTTTGGAAGATGCAGGCAGTCAAAGATGACCTATTTTGAAATAATGAAAATGCATTAAATAAGAAAAACCCTCTAAAACCATGAATTTCTTCCAGAGTGGACGAGCCAGCCACTACAATGCCCTGATCAAGAGAACACACCGAGTAAGCTTTCGGAAAATACAAATTCGCATTCGTTTAGGAGATATTCTCATTTTCCAAGTCGTGAAGTTGATAATACCCCCCCGTTTGAACTTTCAAATTTCGACCGGACCTGGATTCTTCTGGCCAGCACCTGACTCGAGGTTAACGGCGGTTTCAGTAGTTGCGGGTCATTTTTTCTCTCTGAGGCTTCGTTTTCTGGCAATTTTGACATTCATAAAATACGCCATTTTCAGCCAAAATGCCACCCACATTGGCGGCCGTTTTTTACGATTCGCTAACGTCATTAGCCGCAGTCGTTACCAGCAATGCGCGGAGAAAGTATTCTTCAGTTCGCGTGCGGATTTTCAGCGTCGTATAATGGTTTGGAAGATGCGGGCAGTCCGTGAGCCTATTTTGGAAATATTGAATGCATTAAAATCCGAAAGCCCTCTAAACCTTAAATTTTCTTGGTTCCATTGGTTCGCTTCCTTATTTCACAATGCGCAAATCCGAGAACACGCCAGTAACTAGAATACGCATTCGCATTCATTTAGGAAATATACTCATTTTCGTCGTAAAGTTGATAATACCCCCGTTGAACTTTTCAAATTTCGACCGGACGCGGATTCTTTGAGGCCGGCACTTTGAGCTCGGGGAGATTTAACGGCGGTTCAATGGTGATCATTTCTCTCTGACCATTTTCTGGCAATTTGCGAAAACGACAAATACGCCATTTTCAGCCAAAATGCGCACGTTGTGGCCGTTTTTACGATTCGCTAACGTCGTGTACCAGTCGTTACCAGCAATGCATAGAAAAGTATTCTTCAATTCGCGTGCGTTCAGCGTCATATAGCTAATAGTTTGGAAGATGCAGGCAGTCCAAAAACGACCTATCTTGGAAATATTGAAAATGCATTAAAATAATAAAGCCCTCGAAAACCGTAGTTTTCTTCCGAATTGGACGAATGACCACATTTTCTGATAGCCCTTGATCCGGGGAACACGCCGGTGGCTTTAGAATGCCAAATTTCGCATTCGTTTAGGAGTAATTCTCGTTTTTCCAAATCGTAAAAGTTGATTATACCCCCCCACGTTGAACTTTTCAAATTTCGACCGGACACGGATTCTTCTGAAAGCCAGCACCCTGACTCGAAATTAACGGCGGTTTCAATGGTGCAGGTCATTTTTTCTCTGAGGGCTTCGTTTTCTGGCAGTTGCGAAAACATTCTAAAAATACGCCATTTTCAATAAAATGCGCATTGTAACGTTTTTACGATTCATAACATCGTATACCAATCGACCTAACATCCGCGAAAAAATATTGCTAATTCGCGTGCGAATTCAATAATATAGCTAATAGTTTGGAAGATACGGGCGGTCAAAGATGACCTGTTTTGGAAATGTTGAAATGCATTGGAAATAAAGGAAAGCCTCTAAAACCGTGTCTTTTCCGAATTGGACAAATAGCCACATTTCTGATAGCCCTTGATCCGAGAACACGCCGGTGGCTTCGAATTGCCAAATTCGCATTCGTTTAGGAGATATGCTCGTTTTCCAAATCGCGTAAAAGTTGATAATACCCCCACATTGAACTTTTCAAATTTCGACCAGACACGAATTCTTCTGTAGTACCTGACTCGAGGAAATTTAACGGCGGTTTCAATGGTGCAGGTCATTTTCTCTCTGAGAAGCCGTTTTCTGGCAATTTGCGAAAACATTCATAAAATACGCCATTTTCAGCCAAAATGCCACCCACATTGTGGCGTTTTTACGATTCGCTGACGTCGTGTACCAGTCGTTACCAGCAATGCCAGAAAGTATTATTCAATTCATGTGGATTTCAGCGTCGTATAGCTAATAGTTTGGAAGATGCAGGCAGTCCAAATATGACCTATTTTGAAATATTGAAAATGCATTAAAATAAGAAAAACCCTCTAAAACCGTAGTTTTCTTCGAATTGGACGAATGACCACATTTTCTGATAGCCCTTGATCAGGGGAACACGCCGGTGGCTTCAGAATGCCAAAATTCGCATTCGTTGAGGTATGCTCGTTTTTCAGTATAAAAGTTGATAATACCCCCGTTGAACTTTTCAAATTTCGACCGGACACGGATTCTTCGAAAGCCAGCACCTGACTCGAAATTTGGCGGTTTCAATGAATTGCGGGTCATTTTCTCTCTGAGCTGATTTTCTGGCAATTTGCGAAAACATTCGCAAATGCGCCATTTTTCGGCCAAATGCCACCCACATTTAATGGCCGTTTTTACGATTCGCTAGTCGTGTACCAGTCAATTCCAGCAATGCATGAAAGTGTTCTTCAATTCATTTTGGTTCAGCGTCATTATATTAATGTTTGGAAGATGCAGGCGGTCGAAATGACCTATTTTGGAAATATTGAAAATGCATTAAAATAAAAACCCTCAAAGCCATGAATTTTTCTTCAGGTGGACAGACCAGCCACATTTTCCTGATAGCCCCTTGATCAGAATTTCCCTCCAGTAACTAAAATGCCAAATTTCGCATTCGTTTAGGGTAATTCTCGTTTTTCCAAATCGTAAAGTTGATTATACCCCGTTGAACTTTCATTCAAGCCGGACACAGATTCTTCTAAGCCAGCACAACGAAATTTAACAGCGGTTTCAATGGTGCAGGTCATTTTCTCTCTGAGGCTTCGTTTTCTGGCGAATTTGCGAAAACATTCATAAAATACGCCATTTTCAGCCAAATGCCACCCACATTGTACGTTTTTACGATTCGCTAACGTCGTGTACAGTCGTTACCAACCAATGCATAGAGAAAAAGTATTCTTCAATTCGCGTGCGGATTTCAGCGTCGTATAGCTGTAGTTTGGAAGATGCAGGCAGTCAAAAATGACTATCTTGATATTGAAAATGCATTAAAATAAGAAAAACCCTCGAAAACCGTAGTTTTCTTCCGAATTGGACGAATGACCACATTTTCTGATAGCCCTTGATCCGGGGAACACGCCGGTGGCTTTAGAATGCCAAATTTCGCATTCGTTTAGGAGTAATTCTCGTTTTTCCAAATCGTAAAAGTTGATTATACCCCCCCACGTTGAACTTTTCAAATTTCGACCGGACACGGATTCTTCTGAAAGCCAGCACCCTGACTCAGAATTTAGCGGTTTTCAAATGATTGCGGTCAGTTTCTGGGAGGCGTTTTCTAACTTAATTGCAAAAAGCATTCACAAAATCTACGCCAATTTCAGCCCAAATGCCACCCACATTGTAGCCCGTTTTTACGATTCGCTAATCGTGTACCAGTCATTTACCAGCAATGCATAGAAAAAGTATTCTTCAATTCGCGTGCGGATTTCAGCGTCGTATAGCTAATAGTTTGGAAGATGCAGGCAGTCAAAGATGACCTATTTTGGAAATATTGAAAATGCATTAAAATAAGAAAAACCCTCTAAAACCGTAGTCTTTTTCCGAATTGGACGAATGACCACATTTTCTGATAGCCCTTGATCCGGGGAACACGCCCGGTGGCTTCAGATTGCCGGAAATTCGCATTCGTTTAGGGAATGTAACCGTTTTGATCGTGAAGTTGATAATGCCCCCGTTGAACTTTCCATTCGACCGGACACGAATTCTTCTAAGCCAAGCACCTGACTCAAAAATTGCTGGCGTTTTCAGTAGTGCGATCATTTTCTCTCTGAGGCTTCGTTTTCTAGCAATTTGCGAAAAACATTCATAAAATACGCCATTTTCAGCCAAAATGCCACCCGCATTGTGGCCGTTTTTTACGATTCGCTAACGTCGTGTACCAGTCGTTACCAGCAATGCATAGAGAAAAGTATTCTTCAATTCCCGTGCGGATTTCGGCATCGTATAGCTAATAGTTTGGAAAGTAAACGTCAAGATAACCTAGCCCCCAAATATTGAAAATGCATTAAAATAAGAAAAACCCTCCTAAAACCGTAGATTTTCTTCCAGGTGGACGAATGACCACATTTTCTGATAGCCCTTGATCCGAGTGCATGATGGCTTTTGATGCCAAATTTCGTTCGTTTGAGATATGCTCGTTTTCCAAATCGTAAGTTGATAATACCCCCGTTGAACTTTTCAAATTTCGACTGGACGGATTCTTCCACAAGCCAGCACTGACTCGAGATTGGTTTCAATGGTGCAGGTCATTTTCTCTCTGAAGCTTCGTTTTCTGGCAATTTAGCATTCCTCCATCCTGCTTCGCCAAATACCATCCACGTGTAGCCATTTTTACGATTCGCTAACGTCGTGTACCAGTCGTTACCAGCAATGCGCAGAGAAAAGTATTCTTCCAGATTCGCGTGCGGATTTCGTCGTATAGCTAATAGTTTGGAAGATGCGGGCGTTCAAAATGACCCTGTATTTGGAATATTTGAAATGCATTAAAATAAGAAAAGCCCTCTAAAGCCGTAGTTTTCTTCCGAATTGGACGAATGACCACATTTTCTGATAGCCCTTGATCCGGGGAACACGCCGGTGGCTTCAGAATGCCAAAATTCGCATTCGTTTAGGAGATATGCTCGTTTTCCAAATCGTGCAAAGTGATAATACCCCCGTTGAACTTTTCAAATTTCGATGATTTGGATTCTTCTAGAAAACCCAGCACCTGACTCAGAAATTTAACGGCGTTTCAATGGTGCAGGTCATTTTCTCTCTGAGGCTTCGTTTTCTGGCAATTTGCGAAAACATTCATAAAATACGCCATTTTCCCAGCCCAAAATACACCCCACATTGTGGCCGTTTTTACGATTCGCTAACGTCGTGTACCAGTCGTTACCAGCCCAATGCATAGAAAAAGTATTCTTCAATTCGCGTGCGATTTCAGCGTCAATATAGCTAATAGTTTGGAAGATGCAGGCGGTCAAAAGATGACCTATTTTGGAAATATTGAAAGCCATTAAACCGAAAAACCCTCCTAACCGTAGTTTTCTTCCGAATTGGACGAATGACCACATTTTCTGATAGCCCTTGATCCGGGGAACACGCCGGTGGCTTTAGAATGCCAAATTTCGCATTCGTTTGAAGTCTTCTCGTTTTCCAAATCGTAAAAGTTGATGATACCCCCGTTGAACTTTTCAGAATTTCGACCGGACACGGATTCTTCTGCAGTAGCGCCTGACTCGAGATTTAACGGCGGTTTCAATGGTGTGATCATTTTTCTCTCTGAGGCTTCATTTTCTAGCAATTGCAAAAAACATTCGCAAATACGCCATTCGTAATACCCACATTGTAGCCGATTTTTACAAATTCGCTAACGTCGTATACCAGTCGTTACCAGCAATACATAGAAAAGTATTCTTCAATTCGCGTACGAATTTCAAAGCGTCAATATAGCTAATAGTTTGGAAAGATACAGGCAGTCAAAGATGACCTATTTTGGAAATAATGAAAATGCATTAAAATAAAACCTCAAACCATGAATTTCTTCCAGGTGGACAAACAACCATTTCTAATATATGATCAAGAAACCCGCCAGTAACTTTAAATCACCAAATTCGCATTCGTTGAGTAATTCTCGTTTTTCGTCGTGAGAGTTGATTATACCCGTTGGAACTTTCAAATTCGATGGACACAGTTCTTCTAGCCAGCACCTGACTCGAAATTTAACGGCGGTTTCAATGGTGCAGGTCATTTTCTCTCTGAGGCTTCGTTTTCCTGGCAATTTGCCAAAACATTCGTAAAATACGCCATTTCAGCCAAAATGCCACCCACATTGTGGCCGTTTTTTTACGATTCGCTAACGTCGTGTACCAGTCGTTACCAGCAATGCATAGAAAAGTAAGTACTTCAATTCGCGTGAATTTCAGCGTCAGCCAAGCTAATAGTTTGGAAGATGCAGGCGGTCAAATGACCTATTTTGAAATATTGAAAATGCGTTAGATGAAAGAGTATAAGGCCGTAGTTTTCTGCTTCGATTGGACGAATGATACGTTTTCTGATATTGCTTGATCCGGGAACTTGCGCCGGTGGCTTGGGAGTCTTGGAATTTCGCGTTCGTTTGGGAGATATTTTTTTCCAAATCGTAAAAGTTGATAATACCCCCCCACGTTGAACTTTTCAAATTTCGACCGGACACGGATTCTTCTGAAAGCCAGCACCCTGACTCGAAATTTAACGGCGGTTTCAATGGTGTAGGTCATTTTTCTCTCTGAGGCTTCGTTTTCTGGCAATGCGAAAACATTCATAAAATACGCCATTTCCGGCAAAATGCCACCCACATTGTGGCCGATTTTTTACGATTCGCTAACATCGTGTACCAGTCATTACCAACAATACAAAGAAAAAAATATTCTTCAATTCGCGTGCAGATTTCAGCGTCGTATAGCTAATAGTTTGGAAGATGCAGGCAGTCAAAAAGATATGACCTATTTTGAAATATTGAAAAATGCATTAAAATAAGAAAAATTCTCTAAAACCGTAGTCTGTTTCCGAATTGGACGAATGACCACATTTTCTGATAGCCCTTGATCCGGGGAACACGCCGGTGGCTTTAGAATGCCAAATTTCGCATTCGTTTAGGAGTAATTCTCGTTTTCCCGATCGTAAAAGTTGATTATATGCCCCCGCGTTTAGAACTTTTCAAATTTCGACCGGACACGGATGCTAAAAATAGCACCTAACTCAAAAATTTAACAGCGGTTTCAATGGGTGCAAGTCATTTCTCTCTGAGAGCTTCGTTTCTAGCAATTGCAAAACATTCATAAAATACGCCATTTTCAGCCAAATGCCACCCACATTGTAGCCGTTTTTACGATTCGCTAACGTCGTGTACCAGTCGTTACAGCAATGCAGAAAAGTATTCTTCAATTCGCGTGCGGATTTCAGCGTCAATATAAGCTAATAGTTTTGGAAAGATGCAGGCGAAGTCAAAATGACCTATTTTGAAATATTGAAAATGCATTAAAATAAGAAAAACCCTCTAAAACCGTAGTTTTCTTCCGAATTGGACGAATGACCACATTTTCTGATAGCCCTTGATCCGGGGAACACGCCGGTGGCTTTAGAATGCCAAATTTCGCATTCGTTTAGGAGATATTCTCGTTTTTCCAAATCGTAAAAGTTGATACCCCCCCACGTTGAACTTTTCCAAATTTCAATGACTGGATTCTTCTGAAAGCCAGCACCCTGACTCGAAATTTAACGGCGGTTTCAATGGTGTAGGTCATTTTTCTCTCTGAGGCTTCGTTTTCTGGCAATTTGCGAAAACATTCATAAATACGCCATTTTCAGCCAAATAGCCACCCACATTGTAGCCGATTTTTACGATTCGCTAACGTCGTGTACCAGTCGTTACCAGCAATGCGTAGAAAGTATTCTTCAATTCGCGTGCGGATTTCAGCGTCATTGTGGCTATTGGTTTTTGGAGGATTGCGGGTCAAGATGATATATTTTGGAAATGTTGAAAAATGCATTAAAATAAAAAAACCCTCTAAAACCGTAGTTTTTCTTCCAGGTGGACGAATGACCACATTTTCTGATAGCCCTTGATCGGGGAACACGCCGGTGGCTTCAGAATGCAAAATTCGCATTCGTTTAGGAGATATGCTCGTTTTCCAAATCGTAAAGATTGATAATACCCCCCGTTGAATTTTTCAAATTTCGACCGGACACGGATTCTTCTGAAAGCCAGCACTATGATTCGAAATTTAACGGCGGTTTCAATGGTGCAGGTCATTTTTTCTCAGAGGCTTTGTTTTCTGGCAATTTGCGAAAACATTAATAAAATACGCCATTTTCAGAAAATATTGTCGCCGTTTTTTTACGATTCCCTATCGTCATGTACCAGTCGTTAACAGGAATTCATAGAGAAAAGTAGTCTTCAATTTGCGTGCGGATTTCAGCGTCGTATAACTAATCGTTTAGAAGATACAGGCAGTCAAAGATGACCTATTTTGGAAATATTGAAAACGCATTAAAATTAGGAAACCCCTGTAAAAACCGTAGTTTTTGTCCGAATTGGACGACAGACCACATTCTCTGAGAGCCCTTGATCCCAGGAACACGCCAGTGGCTTCAGAAATCCAAAATTCGCATTGGTTAAGGAGATATGGTCGCATGGCCAAATCGTAAAAGTTATGCTATCGCCCGAGAGAAAACATGCACTACACGAACGGGACTAATGACCAGAGTAGTGGACGCGCCCGGAAACAAAAAAATCAATCAATCAACCTCAAATTCGAAAAATTTAGACACGGTTCCCTTTTCTTCCGGAATAATTCCAACAATACTCACTCGTCGCGTTCGCTGTTCTTGCATATTCTCAGGGCTTCTGTACGCTACTTATTTGAAGTCGAAGGCCCGAAAAAGCCTCTGCTCGTACGATAATTCTGCTGGTAAAATTGCTATGATTAGGGAAAATTAATACTGGAGGCTACATCTAATGCTATATCAATATTTTGAAATAAAATTTGTAAACGTAAAATTGGATTTTAACAGTAATGCAAAATTAACTACTGTTATTTAACTTTGGATCTTTTCTTGCCAGGACTTTAATTTCATAAACAATTTTCTGATGACTTTGAACACATAGCAACATTTATGCAAACAACTCATTTCTTACATTTATTCAATGTTAGCAAATTTTCTTATTTATACACACGTTCGGATCCGTTCTATTTTAAAATTCAGAATATTTTTTCCATGGCCATTTATTTCCTATCTCTAACACGAGAAGAAAGAATCAATCGTTTCTTTTTTTTTTTTTCAAGGATTTGAAAACAAAATTTGTAAATTAGTGAATAAGATTCCGAGTAAGAGACGAATGCCTGTAAATTATTATCTGAATTTTTAGAAAGGGAATTTTATTTAATAGCAATGTTATTGCAGAATTAAATTTTTTTCTTTTTGTATAAAGTAAATTTTTCTTTTAACAATTCTCAGTATTTCTGAAAAGCGTCCATTGAAAGTTTGTATTATAATTGAAAGCAAGAAGCGGTGTATTTAGTCAATAGTGTGTAGTGTAGTGTGTGTGTGTGTGTGTGTGTGTGTGTGTGTGTGTGTGTGTGTGTGTCTTTTCTTACAGACAGTTATAATTATTGTATATTGAATTTCTTGAGTGCCATTTCATGTAATTGTCGCCACAGCTATTTTTATAGAATATACTAAAATAAGTGAAAAGTGATTCTAACTCGAGTTTTAGTAATTTTGCATCCAATCCAAAACGTTCTTCACGACCCTGCCCCCCATTATTCTTTTTTTTATTTATTGTGTGTCCACACTGGGACGTCTCACTGAGCTAGCTGACCATCCGGCGAATTGTGTTCGCCACCCCCTAGACGTCTCAGGTCGGGAGCTGGCCTTACGGCTTGAAACCGACGAGAGTGGGTCGCAATTAGCGCCCATAAGCGGGGCTCGATTATTGTATGCATTTACGACAAACTCTATTTCAAAAAAAACTGAGACCAAAATTTGGTGTAACTAAAATTATAAGTACAATTGAATCACAGTTCACTAAGATTTCTGATCAGGTTGCAGAGAACAAGGGTGTTGTGTAAAAGTGTGTTATTTCAAAAGTGTTTTTTCAAAAAGGATATTTATTATATGAGAGTTTTATCTGCTTGTAATAGTGTCTGGTATTTCTGTGTGCAATATTTTGTGAGAAGTGTATTGTGTCTGGGAAAAAAAAGATTGATTGATTCTAGGCAGTTAATAGATTCAAAATGGCAGATAAGTATAACGTGGCTAGGAATTTACCTACTGTTGAAAGAACTTCTGAGGAATCAGATAGCGATGGAGAAACAGGGGGACAAGCACCAAGTACTAGGATTGTGAAGGAAACGACAGAAGTAGAACAGGGAACATCGGGAGAAACTAGCGAGACCTCGCCGACAGAATCGCAGCCAACGCCAACACGAGATCAGGATGAGGAAGAACGAAACCTCGATAGGACAAATTTAATCATGCAACGATAGGGCAATTTATGCAGCAATTAGATGTGAGGTTAGAAATGCAGAATGAAAAAACAGAGGAAAACATAAAAAGTTTAGGGATTTCCTTGGTAACTAAATCAGAGGAAAACATAAAAAAATTAAAGGATGCCTTAGAAACTAAATTAGAAGAGAAATTCTTAGAGAATAACTCAACAATAAATGCATTAGAACGAAAAATTAGAAGAAAATTTAAAAACACAATTCAAAAGGGGAATTAGAGAAGATAGATGAAGTAAAAGAATTGAAAATAGGATCGAAACACAATCTGATCTTATAACTACCGTATCCGACAGGCAGACTGAGGTAGAACAAGGAGTAGAAAAGTTCCAGAAACTAGTTACTGAACAAGTTCAGGTTCAAGCTAATAAATTAGATAGTGGAATAAAGGCTCTTTCCGAACAGGATGGTGTTCTACAACATCAAATTAACGCATGTAAGAATGAAGTCGTAGAACTAAAAACTCACGCCCACGATCTTTTTTCCATGGCCATTTATTTCCTATCTCTAACACGAGAAGAAAGAATCAATCGTTTCTTCTTTTTTTTCCAATGATTTGAAAACATAAAATTTGTAAATTAGTGAATAAGATTCCGAGTAAGAGACGAATGCCTGTAAATTATTATCTGAATTCTTAGAAAGGGAATTTCATTTAATAGCAATGCTAATGCAGAATTACTGGTTTTGATTTTCAATTTGTGTTCTTTTTGTACAAAGTAAATTTTTCTTTTAACAATTCTCAGTATTTCTGAAAAGCGTCCATTGAAAGTTTGTATTATAATTGAAAGCAAGAAGCGGTGTATTTAGTCAATAGTGTGTGTGTGTGTGTGTGTGTATGTGTGTGTGTGTCTTTTCTTACAGACAGTTATAATTATTGTATATTGAATTTCTTGAGTGCCATTTCATGTAATTGTCGCCACAGCTATTTTTATAGAATATACTAAAATAAGTGAAAAGTGATTCTAATTCGAGTTTTAGTAATTTTGCATCCAATCCTACACTTTCTTCACGACCCTGCCCCCATTATTCTTTTTTTTATTTATTGTGTCCACACTGGGACGTCTCACTGAGCTAGCTGACCATCCGGCGAATTGTGTTCGCCACCCCTTAGACATCTCAGGTCGGGAGCTGGCCTTACGGCTTGAAACCGACGAGAGTGGGTCGCAGTAAAATGTGGCTGGTTAAATAATTTCCATATTACCATCATGTTCAATATTTCTTCTCTCCTAGATCCAACAAAATCATCGAGAAAATTGCATTTCCAGCAGTGATTGTTATGTTTTCTATTATTGTAACTTTCGGAAATTTCTCCTTATCACTGATATATTTATTCATGCTGCAACTTATCTGCGCGCATCCCTCAAATAATAATAGGTATTATTAGTCCAAAATCCACAGAAAATAAAACTGCAATTCCTCCGAAAGGTCAACTGTCGTTTCCTATTCACACCATTATTTTTATTATTAGTTGAATTAGTATTATTACTATCATTATTATTTTTACTATTTTTGCTATTATAAATTGAATTCAGAACCTCACAGGGTAACTCAATTATTACACCAGGATGTTAAGTTTTATATCTTATTATATTTCGTGTGCGCGTATCACCTAACCCCCTAAACAATAAAATACAAAATCCAACAGCCTGATATCATGATTGACTTGCCTTCTATTATTCTAAATTCAATTTATAATATTAGTCAAGGTCTTTTAGGAAAAAATACAATGTTTTATTACTACTGTACTCTAAAAAATACAATGTTTTATTACTCTCTATTTTATTAATACTCTTGTTATTGCACGGTACAAAGCAAGACACTGCGGGGGTATCAATAAAAAAATTATTCCGTCGGAATCGTTTAGGATATCAAGGTAAAACAAAACCTATGTTGATCTCATGCGTATAATCTACTTTTAATGTGCTTAAATTACATGTTTATTCAGTAGATTTTATGGTGTAAATGAGTTAGCAATTAATGAGGGTGCCAAAACCTTATTGTAAATTGTAAAAAACCTAAGTAATAAAATTGTATTCAAGCTCTTGAAAATCCTTCTGGTCGAACAATAAACAAATACATAGAAAAGAAACAAAGAAACAAAGATGTAAAAGAAAGAAAATAAATTGATTCGGACTCACGGACACAATCAATAATTGATTTAAGGTGAAATTCGTTTTAATAATTGAATAAGAAATTTAAAAATGTATTTAAAAGATGAAAATTTGACAATCACACATTAATTCATATTTATTTATCTGTATTAATTAATTTTGTATTATATCATTGAAAGATTCGTTCTCGCCTACATTACTCTGTCTCTTTGAATGATATGCATCCCCACTCTCTTCCCTAATTACGTAATTCTACTTACGGGCAGATTATTTTATTCTAACTTCTTATGAATTTCCACTATCATTTAAGAAATTATGACGTTTGGACGGGACTGTTGAGCGTAAGAAACAAAACATCGTACCTCTAATTTTATCAGTACTTGTTTCTTATAAAATTTTAGTATCATATCTACGGTTGTTGACGCAGTAAGCTGAACGTTGGCGGAAGGGAACGAAATAGACGTAAAAATTTAAAGTAAGAGCTTCGAAGCCATAGTGTGAACACGGGTCTTGAGTGATGAAGTTTTGCCATATCGAGGGGGATATTTTATCAATATTTTTAATTTTTTGGTTGACGGTTGATACCTCCAAGTGCAGCGATGCCGCGTTCAACAATCTCGCTTCCAGTAACGCTACTCTCAACTCTTTCAAAACTCGCGCTGCGAGTCTTATCACTGCCACCGACAAAGGACCTACAACATCGCATACACTAACCATGACAAAGCACATCACGGATATCTCTTCCACGATCCATTCACAAGTGGCTCAATCGTACAATACGGCCTCCATTTCAACATCGACATTCGCGCCGTCTTCTACTATAACTACGATTTCTGTAGCTAACGAATCGACTCGTCCCCTTAGTTCCAATAGCTCTTTCCCGTCGAAGAGAACAGTTACCAATGTCACTACTGCTTCAACAGCTGCCACGGACGATGCAATATACGATCCACAACGAAGACCTCTGGCGTGCCACGCCATTCAGCCTCTTCTCCGGAAGAGCGAGGCCACATTCTGCACGTACCACTTGCACGAAGACGCCGCCAAGCCTGAAGTTCGCTGTGACGTAGGAGTTGGCTACCAGCCCATCCTCCGAAGCTACAACAAACTTTTTCGTTACACGTAAGTAGAGTGACTTCGTATAGTAAATTACACTTCGGGAATGGCATGTAGAGGGATTTGGGCGGTTAAACTGGCTTTCTGTTACAGCATTTACATATACTACTGAAATAGTTTTTATTAGTAAAGAACCAACTACATAGTCTACATTATGTTTATATGGTGTGTATAATTAAGAAAATGTACTCGGAGTATCTTCCTTAATTGAAAAAAATAATACATGTTACTGTAAGCTACTACATTGTGTATTTACTTTAAATAATTGCAGTAAATTTTTGAACTCGTGTATTAGGATTTATTAAACCTTTTTTTATTGGCGATAAGTTGTTGGCGCACATTCAAAATGTAAGAATAAAAGGAATTGTCTTGAACAACATTTATGTTTACGGTAATGGCAGCGTTCAGTGGTTTAGCCATCAGTTATCTGGTACAAAACATAAAATAGATAAAAACAAAAAGTTCAGTAATGGGCCAATAAATAGATAATTAAAAGTTCAATAAATATGTAAATTCAATTTAAAGTAGAAATAAACTTAATATAACAAATGAAAGAAAACAAAAAAGGTGTGGAATGATGATTATTTTTTGACTGTCCCTACGAAAATCGGTTAGTACGTTTTGAGCAAGCGGAGTGTGGTAAATTTTCAATTTTTAACACTAGAGAGACGACCACCGCTTAAATGTTCAGATAAAACTGTGAATTCAACAAACAAAACAAAATACCTTCCTCAGATCGCATCAGCTACTACTAACCTTAATGTAGCACAGTGATTTGTACCCTTGAATTAAAATAGCATGAATGTCAGTAAGGTTGTACAAAAATAGTGTATGGCACACGTAATGAAAGTGAATTTATTTTCCTCGTAAAATTGCGCCCCTAGACCTGTCGGTTTCGTGTCGCAACATTTCCTACTCGCGAAACTATTATATAAGTTACAACTCGTATAATAAATAATTATTCATATTAATACTACAGATAGAAATATAGTAAATCTACGCAACCGAACAGCAGGCCTCCGGATAGCTGGTAAGAAACGACTTAACTTGCTATTTGTTGTTTATGGTTCTTGTTATTTGAAAACTAAAAAGTAGTACATATTTTCATTTCTCGTTTCATTCTTACTTTCTTCCTATATCCTTTGCCGTAAAGTCGACTCTAACTTAGCGAGATCTGTGAACGAAAGCGAAGTTAGAGAGGGCATAGAGAGCACAACACGTTTCGTAGTTGACACGAGAATGGACCGTATAAAAAAATTTAAAAAGTTTTTGAGCATAAAATTCGTTGGAGAGATTGAACCATGTTTCATATTAATTATACAGGCCGAAGATTGAAGGCTCGTTGTGAAGTGGAACACGTATAGCGAAGTGTCAATGCTCCGTAAGTTTGAGATTATGACTATGTATCGGTTTAGTTGGTTCAGGGTATCAACCGATGTCACTGCAGTGCCTGTGACCGGGAGGTCTTAGGCCTCCACTCTCGACGGTCGGAGGATTTTGGGCACTAGCTAGATAGCTGGGTCGAATTCAGCCGCAATTTGGAGAAGAATTCTTGCGTTCAGATGCTCTAATCGGTAGTTACGTGATTTCTCCGATAAACACCAGCCGAATGCCGGAGCAGTACCCTTACAAACGGGCCTCGGACCGTGCACGATCATTCCTTCCTATTCCTTATATTCCCTCACCTCTTTCTTACACACACTTACACTTACATGAACTAAACTACGACAGACAACGTGAGAACAGTCGGTGGCTTCGAGTTTGTCCCCATTAGGGCGGTGCCTCGCTGGTGGGAGATACCTGGCGATCAGAAACACTAATCAATCAGGAATGCGTCGTCATTCCGCTGACAGGTCAGCGTTACCGTTGGCCATATTTTCGCGGATGAGATCTCTCTCTCTCTCTTCTCTTTGCTCTCTCCTCTCTTTGCTCTCTCTTTTGCTCTTCTCTCTTGCCTCCTCTCTCTGCCTCTCTTGTCCTTTTGCTCTCTTTGCCTCTCTCTTTGCCTCTCTTTGCTCTCTCTCTCTTTGCTCTCTCTTGCCTCTCTCTTTGCCTCTCTCTTTGCCTTTTCTCTCTTTGCTCTCTCTTGCCTCTCTCTTTGCCTCTCTGCTCTTGCTCTTTGCTCTCTCTCTTGCTCTCTCTCTTGCTCTCTCTCTCTCCCTCTCTTGCCTCCTCTTTGCTCTCCTTTGCCTCTTTCTCTCGCTCTTGCTTCTTCCTGCTCTTTGCTCTTCTCTCGCTCTTTGCTTCTTCTCTGCTCTTTGCTCTTCTCTCCTCTTTGCTCTCTCTCTCGCTCTTTGCTCTCTTCTCTCTCGCTCTTTGCTTCTTCTCTCGCTCTTTGCTCTCTCTCTCTCTGCTCTTTGCCTCTTCTCTTGCCTCTTTCTCGCTCTTCTCTCTCTCTCTCTTTGCTCTCTCTCTCGCTCTTTGCTCTCTCTCTCTCGCTCTTTGCTCTCTCTCTCTCGCTCTTTGCTCTCTCTCTCTCGCTCTTTGCTCTCTCTCTCTCTCTCTCTCGCCTTTGTTAGATAAAGGAGGCGCCAAAACTCTTTGATCTTCCCAGAATAAATGGTGTTGTGTTTGTGTCTGTTGCAGGTCGACGTACGAAGTGACCGAGCGCGTGGTGAGGGCCGGCGACCGGGCGGGGGGCGGCCGGTGCACGTTCCAGCGCAGCGTGCGCGTGCACAGGGTGGAGAACCTGGCGGAACTGGAAGGGCTCACCGTGGTGAGGGTCGACTCGTTCAGCCAAGCAGGGAGCACGTGGATGGACGTGCGCTCGCTCCTTTGGCTTCCGGCTGCTGCAGCTGGAGTTCCGGGAGGACGGGCTGGGCGCCAGCGGCGCCGTCTCCTTCGACCCGAATTGCTCGTGAGTCCCCGCGAGTTTTTACAAGTTTTTGACCTTTTGAAACGTACTTGTTAAATGTCATTATCGGAGGCAATGGTATTCCCTTCGATACGTTGTTTGATGTACACTGATAACTTATCTGAATCGAGAAGATCGTGCTTTCGAGGGAAATATGAAATCAGTTGAATACATGTTCTCTTACGAAGAGAATTATAAAGAGGAATTATGTGAGGGAAATATGAAAACACAAACATGGTCAAGTTAATATTATTTATTGACTTATTTAACTAGTAAATAAGTCAATCTGAATCATTGAAATTTCATAAAAAATAAAAATAAGTATGTGCCCTGGGCATTAACTGGTTATGATCTTGGCCTTCCTGTCGCCGATCGATCAAAAGAACTCTTATAACGCCCTTGGTGTATTAATTTATCAATTAGGTAGCAGTTATAGACTGTTCTTTGGAACAAATATAATCATAATATGATTACGACAGCGAGTCAATCACAAAATACGAATCCGCTCACGACTCTCTAAGGATATCCAGCACTCCTATTTCACCCAAACAATTATCGATATTAATTATTAATGTAACAATTTTGCATTATCGAATTGTACTACGCACGGAATTTATGAAAAAATCTACTGGTTGGAGCTTTGGAAGAGACACGTGAAGAAAATAATAAAATAAATTTTAAAAAATTGGAAAAAAATACTTTTTAATTGAAATTAACTATTAACAAAGTAATTAATAATTAATACAAATATTTTTTATCTAGATATACTTTGATTTTGCCAAGCAAACAGCTCCGCCAGAATTGAAACCGCTTTCTTGCCAGGAGCGGATCCAGCCGATAATTTAGGGGGAAGGGCATCATAGATTTTGTTAAATGTTTGTTACATATTTGTTATTATATTGTAAATTATTTTTGTATTGTTACTTTATCGATACATTTCAGACGTTCCTAAGTTTCTTTTATGTTTCTTATTTTCATTTTTCCTGCACTTTTTCCGTTTTAATTTTTTCTCTAGCTCTTTCGGGCAGGAATGACCTCCATGCCCCCCACCCCTTGGATCCTCCACTGTCTCCTGCGTGTTTGAAGTGCAACATTTTTCTTGTTCAGGCGATTAGCATATTTCAGAAATCTAATAAAAGGCACGTTCGTGAACTGACATTGAATCTACGTTACACACAGAGTAGCAGGACAGTACTTAAAATTGCGGTATTATTAATTTTAATGAAATGAAAAGTTATAATGCGAGTAGTAGAAAGTGTGGGAGTAAATATGAAGATAAAGCGGTGACAGCTGTCGTTGGTGAGATAATGAAACGAGCCACACATATCGCCGGTCAAGGTTACAGAACACCTGCAACTAAGAAACAGTCCGAATAAATTTAACAGACCATGGAATGTTATATAAAACAAGTTTTATATTGATTGATTATTTCGTGTTTCCTGGCGAGAAAACGGCTATGGTCATTAGTCCCGTTGGTGTAACGAATTTCTTTATCATGGGAGGTGCTGGTGATATCCCCCCGCTGGTTAGTGAGATCAGGCACCGACCTTTTTATGTCGGCTTGCGGGGAGGGCTCCCCATCCAGGTATCTTCCACCAGCCGGGCATCGCGCCAAACGACAGAAGTTCTAAGCTCCCAACTAGTCTCTCGACATGTGCACAGTGTAGTGCATGTAAATGTAAGTGTGTAAATATGAGCAGCGGCTTCCAGAAGGCGGGGGGGGGGAGGCTGGGGCAAATTGCTCCAGACCCAAACTTAATTGGGGCCCCAATTTTTTTCATTCAAAAGAAATGAAAAATATATTTACCTCTAATCCAAAGTAAACGCTTTCAGTTGTTTCTGACGCATGGAAAAATGAATCCTGATTATGAATTGGGGGAGGAAGAAATGTTTTATTAGCAATAAGCGCCCAGATTGGATCAACTGCCCCAGGCACTGATTTTCTCCAGGCGCCCCTGAGTATGGGGGGGACGGAAACGGAAGAGGAAGGAAAGATCACGTGCGTTCCGCAGCCCATTTGTTAGGGTATTGCGCAGTCTTTCGGCTAGTGTTGATATGGAAAAACAAAGTAACTACCGATCAGAGCAGCCGGCTGCTAGAATTCTCCAGACAGACGCAGAATTCGACATAGCTATCTAGCCAGTGTCAAAAGTCCTGCTATCATTAGGAGTGGAACCTTCGGATCTCCTGGTTAGAAGCACTACAGAAACATCACTTGATGCCCTGAGCCATCTAAGCCGGGACTCGTTTTGAACCCTAATAGGCCGTGCCACGCCAGGCCGCGCCGTACCGCATCGTGATCACAGGGAGGTGATGTGACATCGATGGCGATATTTAAAAAAAAATAGATATTTTAATAAAAACATGGCTGTTTTATAGTGAAACATGCCCGACGTTGACTGGTGCCAATTTGAAACCTTCTCCGTCGACGCAGTAGAATCTTGCTTCTGAATAAAGTCCTCGCCTAATGTCCGTGTCTGGTTCCCCCGATTCTCCCGACGATACTAGTATAATCCGTGACTTTCCTCACTAACGTCTTTAGTGGACGCCTAGATACGTATTTTTCTTCTTACAAGAACGCTCTATCCTAATAAAAGAAACGATAGTTAACTTTATACAACTGTCAATTACAGTCGTTCATCGATCTAGTAAAACACATCAAGAGTCGAACTGCTCATCACCGCGTTGCTCTAGCAAAATGAATGTTCTCCTAAAAACTCGGAAGTATCCGAATCCTATATCTTTTTCTTTTGTCTTTCAAAACAATGCTTATTACGCCTCTGCTCTGTCATTTCAACATAACGAAAATGATCCTTGACGCCGGTTGTTTGTCACATAACCCCCCCCACGCGATCGTCTATTGACATCCCTATATTCTATGTCATATAAAATGACATTTCCATAATAAAAATGGTCCGTCGTCACAATAGAAACATTGCTGATTTATAGAAACATTGCTATTTTATAGAAACATAGCTTTTTAAAGAAATATGAATTATTTTTAAGCATAGATAGTTTTAAGCATAGATAGTTTTAAGCATAGATAGTTTTAATTTTAGATAGTTTTAAGCTAGATTTTTTAAACAGATTTTTTAAACATAGATTTTTTAAACATAGATATTGAAATAAACTGCAATTTATTCAAACAAACTCGGTCGAGGAACCTGAAAAGCAAATATCTTGCTATCTTGCTACTTCATTGCTAGAATTGGCTCAATGAAAAATCATATATTCATTTCACAAAAACATGGAAATTTATTAAACAATTTAAAACAATTTTAATATTGTGTAACTTTACTCAATATAAAATTAAACGTTTGTCATGACCGTTCCAACCTTATGTCTTCGCGCGCTTTTGGACCGTCTTTATCCATCTCCGACGCCGCCGTCCTCAGGTCCAGACACCATCTTCTTTTTTCTTTTCTCGGAAGCACACTTCAATTACCGTTCATCAGATCAATAAACTATTTGCTGCTAACATTCCAGTCCAATCACTGACAACTTTGCCCAAGCCCTCAATGTCCCTCCAACTCGTTCACATGAAATATTTTAAGCTTCACTGTCACACTTAGTGTTCAAATTTTGATGTTCTCTCAATATCCATTCCCTAGTAGATGCTTAGAAGTCCCCAAAGAAAAACCTCCTAACATTAATTGGAGCACGATCCGTTCATGAGCACGGCATCAGTCAAAATGAATGTCTCTCGTATTATTTCAGCCCTGCAAAGCTCGGTCCATTTTTCGATTGTTTATTTGCAGATAACACTTCGTACCTAGCCAATCCCTAAATTTCTTGCAAAACGAACTAGCCGTCTTCACGACTGTCACTGCTTTTTCGGCCAATCCCTGAATTCTATACAAAATGAACTAGCCGTCTCCACGATTGTCACTGCATGAAGATGTTGACCTTGACGACGGCTCGCTTACCGTTGCTACGCTAGCATATTCACATAATTTATCCCCTTTAATTGACGCCATTTATAATAAATATTGTACAATATTCAGTGACATATTGGTATGTTACAATATTTTTAAACAGATATTTTTAAACATAGATTTTTTACAATATTCAGTGACATATTGGTATGTTACAATATTTTTAAACAGATATTTTTAAACATAGATTTTTTAAAACATAGATTTTTTAAAACATAGATTTTTTAAAACATAGATTTTTAAAACATAGATTTTTTAAAACATAGATTTTTAAAACATAGATTTTTAAAACATAGATTTTTAAAACATAGATTTTTAAAACATAGATTTTTAAAACATAGATTTTTTAAAACATAGATTTTTAAAACATAGATTTTTAAAACATAGATTTTTAAAACATAGATTTTTAAAACATAGATTTTTAAAACATAGATTTTTAAAACATAGATTTTTAAAACATAGATTTTTTAAAACATAGATTTTTTAAAACATAGATTTTTAAAACTAGATTTTTTAAAACATAGATTTTTTAAAACATAGATTTTTTAAAACATAGATTTTTTAAAACATAGATTTTTTAAAACATAGATTTTTTAAAACATAGATTTTTTAAAACATAGATTTTTTAAAACATAGATTTTTTAAAACATAGATTTTTTAAAACATAGTTATGTGGATGTCAATGTTTTCTTAACATCGATTATTTGTACTGGATGTTTTTACGTTTTCGATGTTTAGGTTGGGAATGAAAAGTTCCCACTCTCATAATTCTGTAAAAGTTAAAATATGAGAAAAGAACTGGTACTTTTGTCAGTTTGCGTGATGGAACCAAAAAAACGTGGTTTGTATTACCTTCATTGAGCACTCTCTGTCCTCGAAGGATGACTCCGATGCCCTTGTATTTCCTCATATTTCGCACTTTGATCAAAGCATGCAACATGTGTCGAAGGGCTTATCTTTCCGTACCTTCTGAGGCGATCTGTGGACCGACACTATACAGATGACCCTGGGCGCTCAAACTTTGAGGGTGAGTTTTGTGCATTGTTATTAATGAGGTTTTTCTTGGTTTTAATTTAATTGTGTTTATTGTAAATTAATAACCTGATCGGCATAGTACGGCCAGCCTAACCAGGTCGGCAAATTACGATTTTAATTAAATACCCAACACTCATTAAATTCCTGGAAAAATATTTATAATTAGAAAATGATAAGATTTAAAATATAAATTAAACCATACCACAATGTATTTATTACAATAATAAAGAAATGTCAAGCTGAAATTATCTGCATTGTAAAATAACATTTCTTTTGAAGAAAGGGGGAACTTACTGAAACAAACGTGATAAAGGAACCGTGAAATGTATATTGTTACATTGGTCATGGTCATCATTATTTAATAATGAAATTATACTTTGTGTTAGAGATGTATGAAGGTGATACTAACAGTAAATCAATTTCCTATTTGGTGTCACTTATAAATTCCATCTGAGAGAACAGAGGTATGTTTAATCAGACCAGCGCAGGTCCAAAACCTAACTCGAAATAGGACGAAAGTTCTACTTCCAAGACGGTGTGACAGATTGCCTTCATCAGTTCCCAGGTCAACCGGGGTAGGAGAGGGAGAGAAGAACTACAGAAGGGAACAGAAATGTTAATGGGGTTATTAAATTACAGTGTTTGTTCTATCGGTTCTCATTCATTAATTCCTGTCTGTCCTTAAAAATGACATCATAAATGATTGTAAAATCATTATGTATGACATTGGTGTTTAAAGTATCCTTATGCTTTGTGTTACGAGTTTTGAAAGTAGGCCTTGAGCATTTCACGTGTTCTCTTAGTAAAAGTCAACATTTTCGTTCTTCTATTGTATGTGTTGTTAAAGAACTCTTCCGGGAGGGGAGTTCCCCCAATCCCCTTTTGTTCAATAACACTTTTTTTTCATTTGACGTTCATAGACGTTGAGCCACATTTTACATGACATTTAGTATGTAATATATTCCTTCTTAATTTGTCTACCTGACGTATGTATAGATTACCACGCCTACCCATGCACTCTAAAGTTTTGTCCCCAGATCTATTGGAGAGTTGATAGGCCATGGCGTAAATGTCCGTGACGGGACTGTAAACAGAATTGTATCGGAGACTCGGCTTGTTTGGTATCTGGCGGTCGGCAGACAATCGGCTTTCTCCGCTATTTTCGCTCTTGTGACGTGAGGCGCGCGCTTTCTGTGACCTGGGAATCCCTCGCGCTTGTAGGGCGCGCCATCCCTAGGACAAGAGTGCACCGCGCAAGGGCGGCAAACATTAAGAACTGTTTTATATATGCATTATTTTTACATTTTTATTTTAAACGAAAAGAAGTTTTTAAAATTATTCACAAATGAGACGTTTGATAAATCATTTATCGAACAAATTCACTAATACATATGTAACCGTAATACATATTTTGGGGATTTCACCAATTGCGTATAATGTAATATCTGGTTACTTGTATTACTCCTGTGGCAATTGTGAAGTCGCCTCTCAGACATAATATAGCAATCTATTTTATGTAAATGACGTTTTATTTAGAAGATTTCAGATTCAGATGATAGAAACATGATGCTTTACCACGGTCAGCTATCTCAAAAAATGAAGCTAAATAAAATCTGTGTAACAAAATTTAAAATATTAAAACAAAAAAATCGCACAAAGGCGCACATTACATAGGCGCGAGGCTGCGAGTTGGTACCAGGCCTGGCCACTGTCACTTGACGCCGCGAGAACGAAACGACTTTGAAGGAGAGCTGTTTTTGTTGAAGTTAAATGTCTTTGATACTCTTGGTAAAAATGTTCGCAAACGTAAAGATATTGTTTTGATAGATAATGCCACAATTCAGTATTTGCTCCTTCATTTATCTATACCTAACACTATTTTAATTGAATAGTTTCTCAACCATAGCGCTTGTCTCTTTTTAATATTAGTAAGATAATTTATTTTAAATAAAAGACAATCAATATAAACATAAAACACAGTATTGGGATTAATTACATTGAAAGTAGAATAAGAATTTACAACTTTTCTAGTCTGTTGCAGCCCCTCATGAAGTGAAAATCTAAAAGATTGATTTTCCAGTTCATCCACACCTTTCCATCCCCCACCTCCCTTCCTGTATTCATGTTCCATCCTCACACTCTTCACTCATTTCTGCTGCATAGACCACCTCGTTTCTGTCTCACCTTAAATAAGTTGGTTGTCATAACAATTATAGGGTGCCTCGCATCCATTTAATATCATTGACACGATGTTGGCCCTTTACTGCATTTTTGAGCCAAATAATTTTCACACAATTAGTATCTCTTACAATACTTTTCCATGCCACTTAACTCTATAATGCTCAAGGTAACCAGAAGCGAGGTAACCCTTCCGCCCTTCGCCGCCTCGCAGCTCGTTGGGCACATACTCAAAAAGTCATCACCCTTGCAACTCCATGTCGCTACTCACCTATACCAGTCAATGATCCGCCCAATTTTATCCTACGCTTCTCCTATCTGGGCCTCAGCCAGCAAATCGAACATCCAAAATATGCAGATTTTCCAAAATAAATTCCTCCGAACCATCACTAAAGCTCCATGGTTTGTACCTAACTCCCAGCTACATAACGAACTCGGCATTACTCCTATCTCCGTCCATTTCTCCCTCCTATCCTCTCGCTTCTATCCTAAAATTCCCCAGATTCCCTCAGCCGTACATTTCAAAATCGGAAAACAAAATTCTCACCACAATAGACTAAAGCGAAAACTACCGCGACAGTTCTTCGACCCTCCTTGATTATCATGCACCCGATGTGACTTCTCACATTTAATTCACAAGTACTCAATGTATTCAAGTCTATAAGTTTTCTCAATCAATGTTAATGTAATTCATGTAACATCACTGTATCGTACGCGGATGCTGAGGGCCTTCGGGCCAAGCAGAAATAAATGAAAAAAAAGGTAATTTTGAGCGCATAGCGCTCGCCCATTGTAGGGTGAATGGAATTTTAATTTTGGCAATTCTTGAACAATTCATGGTTCTAATTCGTATATTTTATTCAAAATCAGTCTTCACCTCCCTTCCAGCTTGGGTTTGTTTCTTAATTATAAAGTAAAGTTAAGTTTATATTTTGCCCCGAATGTCATTTGACTGTCAGCCCTCTTTACACTTTTTCAATTTCTCTTGGCCACACGTATTGTATAACTAATTTATTACTCCCGATACTACATTAAGAGTCTCATACCAATAAGAGGGGTCGGCAATAAACACCAGTGCAGTTTTGCTTTTCCACCTACCACTTACGCTTACTTACAGAAACAGGGTTGTAATGCTAAACCAAGAGGCGATTTTTAGTCAGACGATGTGGTTTGCGCTTTCTCGATAGCGCGAAGGGGGATAGTTCATGTTGCTAAGGCAAAACATCCATCTTCCTGCGGTCAACGCTACCCTTAAAACTGTTGGACGATTTTCTCCAAAATTGATATCCTCCAAATGATCTGAACGATCTCAAGACTCTGCGAGTATGAGTGGACATTTGGATTTTTGTGGTACTTTCATAAACCTCTAAACAATTTTATAAATTTTCTCAGAAATGAATGCAAATTACTTAACTACTAATTTTAATAAACTTAGACCTCGGATAGTGAAAAGAACATGTAGAAAGGGTGTAGGTATTCTTTTCACTGAATCTCTTAATTTTCGAAGATTGTAAAAGTTCACATTTTTTCTGCGTCTTCTTATAACTGTAGTATTAAAGATGTTTTCTTTAATGAAATTTGTTCATAGAAGACAAATTTAAAACAAGGTTATGTACAATTTTCGAAAATACGCAGTCGTCCTTCGAAAATATCGTTCTCTTCCTTTGTCCTATTCTCACCCCTTACTTACACACTCTTATATTCACATGCACCTCACTACTACATATGCCAAGAGACTAGTCGTGAGCTTAGAGCTTGGCCCAGCAGGAGCGGTGACCTGCTAGTGGGAGATTCCTGGTTCGAGAAAACTCCGCTAGCCGAATTGTAGATCGGCGCCGGATCTCGCCATCCAAGGGAGGAACACCCCAACCACCAGTCGGGATAAGAAGCATGTACTACACTTACGGGACCCTCCCGGAACTACTAACCAATCAATCCTGTTTATGACCGCGAGCGGTAGCTCAGTGCATCAACTGATGCCGCTGCAGCGCCTCTGACCGGGAGATCCCAGGTTCGAGTCCTGACGGCGGTAGGATTTTCGACACTATCTTTTCAGCTAGGTCGGATTCAGTCGCTGCCTGGAGGAGAATTCTAGCTGCCGAATGCTCTTATCGGTAGTTTTCCGTGGTTTCTACGATCAACACCAGGCGAATGCCGGAGCAGTACCCTACTAAACGGGCCACGGACCGCGCGCGATCTGTCCTTCCCCTTCCTTGTCGTATCCTCTCCCCCTTACACACACACTTACACTAACATGCACTACACTACCACATATTCCGGGAGACCGGTCGGGAGCTTAGAGCTTGTCCCGGTTGGGGCGGTGCCCCGCTAGTGGGAGAGTCCTGGTTAGGGGGAAACCCCACCAGCCGACGGTAGGTCGGTGCCGGATCTCGCCATCCAGCAAGGGGAAAATCACTGTCATCGCCCGATAAAAAAACATGCACTACACTAACGGGACTAATGACCGAAGCCGTTGACGCGCCCGGAAACACGAAAAAATCAATCAATCAACCAATCCTGTTTATGCATGGTGTTTTCCTTTCAAGCACCTGCGCTCTGCAGCTCTGGTACGTCGGATACGACAGCCCTCAGGATCTGCACCGCCTGTACATCAACCGCGCCTGGTCCATCGCGATGCAGTTCGACTTCGTGTACAGCACCCCGGCAACCAGCGTCCTCGCTCCACTCAACGAGGACGCGCGCGTGGAGGACATCGAGATCCACGGGGGCGAAAGCTGGAGCGACGCCATTATCGTCCCCACGACACTAGCGCGCCTCCGGAAGGTGGACGTAGCTCGCAACGGCATCACTTCGTTACATGAAGGTGCGGGATGTTGTAACCGGAAGCTAGTGCGCCATGGAAATCTCTCCGCACTGAGCCGAGTCAGGGCCTTCTAATAAAAATTGCATTTATGTTTGTAGCAACCAAATATATTGGATAGTATTAGCTAGATGCACATGTAGCGCTAGTGTAGCGTTACAAATTGAAGGCTGCCATATTGTAGGCAACTAGTTCCCTGGCAGGTGCTTTCAGGTGTGTTGTGTCCGTATGTGACGAGAGTTGTGTGTATTTCCGATGTAAATAAGTACTTTGAAGTGCCTTTACCTTACTATACAAAGATTATTATTTACGCATCAATAAAAGTATATAATGAGAGATTCATGGATCTCTAACCTCAAGTCATTATAAAGAAGGTTTAGGGTTACAAGAAGCAACTTTCCATAACCCAAATGATACAACAAAAACATGTTTCATTTAGTAACATGAGCATATTTCATTTAATTCAAACGTATACTTTAATTTGGTCCTAGCATACCTGCACACAGAGTAAGTTACCCAAAGTAATTTATAAATTTGAAAACTTGTTCGTAATATTAAAAATCTGACTACATAAAGTGTTAAAGGGAGTAATTTACTACAGTATAAAACAGAATTTATCCACTTCTTCTGCGGGCCCCACAGAACGAGTTTCTCTGTCCAAACATCACCTCTTTTTTGCCGCAGCACTTTACATAACTTTTTCTATACTACGTATATTACTCCGTATATACGAATGTATACGAGAAAGTAAAAATTAGATGGCAGATTACATAAGTTTTGGTCATTTCATAGCATTCTTGAGAATGAAGATTTTGGTGTGCAGATCTTTACTTAAATCATTTTCACTTTAAAGAATAACTTGAATCTCTCTTTCAGAAAAGAAACTATGCATTAGCTACGGAGGGCAACAAAACGATGCAAGGATAATGAAATTATCTTCCCTGAATTGAAAGTCAAACGATTCGAGCTATTTCCAATTACATTATTTTCAAAACAGTATTAAATTTTTCGTAATTTATTTATCATAGTGTACCGGAACAATAACAATGTGATTTTCGAAATTTTGAATCCGTAATATCCTGTGAAAAGAGCGTTAAGACACACAATTTTAATTGATCGTTTCCACATTCGCCTACAATATGGCGGAGAGCGCAATGTTCAATTTGTTACGCTAGTGCTCGCCTCTCACCATAGGAGTTGTGGGTCTTGATAGCAACCAGATCACTGGAAAACAAATGAAGGGGACAACATATTCAGCGTCTGTTATGATTGTTGTGATTACGCAATTTACGTTTTACAAGCTGCAACTCGTGATACCAATATCATTTCTGTTGCTGGTTTTCTCACCAGTAAAGTGTCACTGCGGAGAAACTTTCCTACCGCGCTGTACGTAAAGTTGTTGGCTTTCTCCGGCGGTTGGGAATGAAATATGCGAGGTAGTTGGGAGCAAGAACTATTTATTTAATTATAATCTTCATTTATTAACATCGACAGAGATGGCTCAGTGGGAAAAACCGTTGCTGCTACAGCATCTCTTATAGGGAGGTTCTAGGCTTCGACTCCTCACGATGCACAGAGGAGTATTTGTACCGAAAAGCTGGCCAAAAGTCATAAAATGAAATATCGTTCCAAGGCGCAGTGCTTGTGATTTTCCGAAACCTAAACCTTCATGACATCACCTAGTGGACAGATAAGGGTCTTCTGAGAACAGTCCTGTGACTAATCGTCTCGTCCCCTGGTGTAATCTCAGTAGGCAGTCAGGCGTTGTGCGATTCAGAAGTGCGAGCTCTTGGCGTTCTCGTTTGCAGTGTTCTTCTACATTTCGTTTGTGTTATAAAACTTATGGAGATGGAAGGGGAAGGTATGTGCTTTAATACTGTATATGAATTACGTGATTTGTAGCCAAAGTAGTTGTACTTTGCAGCTACGTTTGGTGACGATAAAAATAAGATTTTTTATAAAAAGAATATTACTATAATCGTGTTAAAGTACATGTGTCGGGCCTTATCGGGAGATATTTTTTGCACTTCTGTAAACTTAAACATGTCTTTTTAAGATATCATCAATAAAACCTTGCGCATATTTGCGCCATTTGGATTACTGCCCGTTTGAAATTATGGGGTGCATATGTTGTTCTTCTCGAATGTTACAAACGTTTTCTATCTTTTTGCAGAATCTTCTGAGATTGTAACGGAGATGACGAAAATGTCACTATATAAACTGATGCAAGAATGTCCTAATAAAGAAATAGATGACAGGTTGTTATTTGTGGAGAAGAAGTTGATAGAAATCACCCGTTGTCCAGGTACAGAAGAAGGTAGAATAAGACGTGTTCTACGCTATTTCAAGTCCGATTTCAAGAATAGATGGACAGCGGCTAATAGAAAGGAAGAACGTTTTTTGAAACAAAACAGAAATTGGCTTAGCATTTGCGTAAAATTGCCTACTTGGACTGTACCAAAGGCGGGTCGGCCTATCAAAGATTTCGCGGAATGTAGTGATCGAAGTAAGCGGCGCAAGACTCAACATTTGCGGGAGCACGTACCTGTTGATGAATTGACGTATGCAGCTCGAATGAGTCAACGAGCTGCTGGAAACTGTGACGTATCAAAAATTATTAAAGATATAACAGTCACACCAACACGAGCTACAAAGTTCCGACGAACCATTGTTAAAGCGCAAAAAGAAACTGTGCACAAACTTACGCCATCAGAGGCATTAGCAATATTCGTAGAAGGCGAATTTACTAGAAAACAATGGGAAATATTGCACAGTGTGAGCAAAAACATTTACCCTTGCTACTCACTGATAAAAGAAACCAAAAAAGCGTGCTACCCAAGGGAACAATCAATGCGAGTGACGGAAACATGCGCCGAGATTCGGCTTCAAGATTTTCAAAGTTCCCTTGTTCCTTTACGCCTGCGAATAAATACCGGTAATGAGAACAAGACTGTATGGCAGAATCCAGTGCCATCGTCTACGAGGTATTGCAGGCCAATAAGAATACGTTTCATACATGAAACTAAAGACATTACCAATGAAGAACTGGAATATGTAGAAAAGCAAGCCAAAGACCTAACAAAGACTGAAATCGCAACTACCAATGACACTGCATATATTCAGCACATTTTAGTGCCCACAATGGTAAAAGCAAAGGTCTGCAATGCTGCTACTTTCACATCTTCTACAATGCGATGCTACATTTGTGGCAAAACATCCAAACATTTTAACAAATTGGATAATATAAAGGAAGAAAATCCTGCAGCTCTGAAGTTCGGACTCTCAATTCTGCATGCAAGGATTCGGTTTTTTGAATCTCTTCTACATATAGTTTACAAAATACCTATCAAGAAATGGCAGATCAGAACTAATGAAGAAAAGAAGATTTTCAAAGAAACGAAGGCATTGATTCAAAAAAAATTCCGGGAAGAAATGGGACTATTAGTGGATATACCAAAAGCCGGGTTCGGGAACACAAATGATGGAAACACATCAAGAAGATTTTTCGAGCATCCCGCTACAGCCTCCAGAATCACTGGCCTCAATGTAACTTTAATACAAAAGTTTAAAATAATACTCGAAACACTTTCTAGTGCTCACAGAATTGACGTGGAGAAGTTTGCCCTGTACTGCAAAGAATCTGCCAAACTATATGTAGAGTTGTATGGATGGCATCCACTGTCACCTACAATACACAAGATTCTTGTGCATGGTGCCACAGTTATTGAACATGCACTTTTGCCTATCGGCCAATTGTCTGAAGAAGCGGCAGAGGCCCGGAACAAGCACTTTAGAATTTATAGGCAAAACTTTGCGAGGAAATTTTCGCGGGAAAGCTGCAACAGAGATGTATTAAACAGACTCCTTTTAAGTTCGGACCCACTGTTAAGCAGCGTAAGAAAAAGGTCTCAAAGGAAAAGTAAGCCATTCTCCTCTGAAACACTCAAACTTTTGCTGCCTGCAACAGAAAGCACAGAAACAAATGAAGACGAACAAGAATCGGATTGTTCACTATCGGAATAGCGTTTTTTGGGTCTTTGTTTTATGCATTTAGCCATGTTTCTCGTTTTCTGTTTGTTCTTATTGTGCTGTTTATACTGTTTTATATGTTGTATCTATGTTTCCTATGATTTTTATGATTTTTCTATTTTTCTATTTTTTTCTATGAGTTTTCTATGAGATATCTATGATTAAATTCTATGTTTTTATATTAATATATCTATTATTTACAAACAAAAGAGTTTTATTGCATTTGGACTTGGATAAACTTATGAAATAATTTTGGCCAGATTTTCATGCAAAATACTCCTCTGTGCGATGGTAGAATTTTTCCTTTGGATACATAGGTCGGTCGAATTCAACCGCACCCCGGAAGATTGTCATTGAAGTTGCCAGCTATTCTGATCGGTAGTTTTCCATGGTTACTCTGGTCAATATCAGGCAAATGTCATAGCAGAACCATGGCAAATAAGCCTGGGATTGCGTACGTTCTCTCTTCTTCATTCTTTCCCCCCCCTCTCCCCTTTGACACACACACACACACACTTACATTTACACTTACTACATATAATAAGTTTAATATACACATACACATTTAATAAATAAATTTTAGTAGTTTCCAACTTCGGTAGTATGATATTTGTGCATTTTTTACCTTTGTGAAAAAAACAACTGATAGTCGGATGAGCAGTTTATCGCAACTTCACAATTTGCTCGCTGAGATTCGGTGAAAGAGTAATGATGCAATCATTCAAATCATAAGGGCTAATACGTCATAATCTGTGCCACAGCATATCATCTGATGAATTATTTTGTAATAAAGACGGTCTTTCATAACTCTTGAATACAAACTAGTGGGAACTACTACTACTAACCGAAACTCTCTCATTTCTTAGTGTTTTTACTCGACTACACATTTCTTTAAAAAAATGCATGGCGTCATATTTAGATCTAAAATTTAGGAATAAATTGTATTGAGAAAGAAATATCTCGCTTTAATATTGAGAGTAGGACAGTTTCGAAATTAAAATTTAACTTTTTCAGTTCTCAAAATTGCAGAGATTTCAATAAAAATCAGAAATATACCATTCTTATAAATGCACTGTTTCGTATTCGAGCAAAACGTTAAAGAAAAAGATGGAGTCACTTTCCATAAAATTTTGAAAATATCACAGGGACGTTATGTTGAAATATAACTATCTTTCTCTCTTTAATTTATTTCTAATATCCCATTCTTATTTATACGTCTATTTAATTTCAAGTTTGGCTAGCTCAGTTTTTATATTACAATACTTAACAATACTCTGTAACTTACATATCTCAGGGCTGCTGCTTCTATTTACTCTTTTTTTTTATTTATTTATTTTACGTCAAAAAACAGTTGAAACTGCGTATGACGTGCTATGGGGAAAAGTGAATTGTGTGCACATTTTCAAAATTCTGTGATCCCTACACTAAGTCATATACTACTTAAATTTTGAAAACACACTCCCATGTAATAAAATCTATTTTCAAGGATAAATAAGCAATAAATTTTGGCTCTTATCATGTTGTGCTTCGGAATAATACTTCCTGCCGCGACAACATGGAAACGATAATTTGAATAATAGTATTTGCCACTGAATTCTAGAAGACGTGCACAGAAAATGAAGTTACATTTATGTCCAGAAGCAAAACAAGGGGCCATCTCAGCATTTGCTCAATGGATCAGGGAAACTGGACGAAAAACCTGATCGAGATGGGATCGAGATCGAGATCTTCTTCATGAGCCTCAAAATAACCGCTCTTATAAGAACACGGCTGGTAAAAATTTCTAATAATTGGAGAAAAACTTGTATTGGTGCCTACTCTCATGACACATTGGAATAAATACGAAATATTAACTCGTGATTAAAAAATGTTACAGTAGCATAACAATGTCTACTGTAATTTACTCTTAATTATTTTTGCAACTTCAAAATACAAATAATTATCTATAGTTTAAACTTTATAAAAGTTTTCGTAAATAAAAGAACTGGTATTTTACACCTTCTCGTATCCATGTTATTGTTATACAATGAAAATATATCTTAATATGGTCATATATATTTTAGTTTCTAACTTATTTATCTTAATAATACTCTTAAAAATTACGACAATCTTGGCCTTGTACATTTCATGGGAACGTCTTTGCAATTATTTAAATTATGGGCACTTCCCTATGTAGAAGATGTCTGCAATCTTGGTGTTGTCTTGCGTTTCCGTGTAAATCATTCGTCTGGCTACGACTACATTCCTTTCTTCTAATTTCTCGCACTCACAGCTTTGGTAATTGCCCTATCATAAATATGGTATATCGCGATTTTATATGTTCAGTCTGAATTCTCGATTCTACTTTCTTTCGAACACCACATCAACTAATTCATTACAACTACATAATCATTGTGACCCCTAATACACATAAGTACCCACTCACATGTTTACACTCGTCTTATCGGTCTCGCGGTTCTACATCTGTATTCGCCCGAGGTAAAACACCTGATGATTTTCAATAGTTAATTTTCCTCTTCCACTCGCTCGTGTACTCTCTCCATTACTTCACTAGCATTTATATGCTTCTATTCTTTCTATGCTATTCAGCGATGTGATTCTGTCCTTCCCATTGCACTACATCAAGTTACTATTGTTCTTCCCCAATAATGCCTTATTATTAGTTTACTTTTTATTTAATTAATTAATTAATTAATTGATTACTTATTTGATTGATTGATTGATTTAAATATTTTGTGTTTTTATTTAAGCAACATAAACCCTCAACGTCACTATTCTTCTTTAATTTTTCCCTGGTTATACAAACCTATCGTTCTATCTCACCATTATACTTTAATTCAAAATAAATATCTCTGAGAAATTATGATTCCTCTCAATATAAAGTACACGTACAAATTAAAATATTTCGGTGACCTCCGAAACGACATAAATAGATCTTACTAACGTTCTTTTAGTTTTTTTAGTTCTAACCTGACCTTGTTATCCGTGGCACATACTTCCATTCATCCAACAAGGCATCCCGATTTTAGGGTACAATATTGCATGTATCACCTTGCCACGTGCCATTTTTTTAACAACACTAATATACCTTAATACTGACATGTAACTCAAATGAACCTGAAACCGTCTTTATGACGGAAAATTCAAGAACTTATTCTTAAGGTGATCCCAAAACTCGTTGTGCTGTAGTAGAGGGAGCAAAAGTAAAAATATTTTCAAAAACATGTTTTAAATATTGTAATTTCTTCTTCTTCTCAACAGCAAATTTTTGCCGAATGCCCAACCTCCTGCAGTTGGATCTAAGCCACAACCAGTTCAAAAGTATTCCCCCTGGGATCAGCCAGCTCCGTCGCCTGCAAACTCTCGATGTGTCTCAAAACCCAATCGTCGTGTTGCAGTTCGCACCAGTGTTGCAGACGCTCCCAGAACTGAAGGAACTAATACTGTGCGGTGTGCCTCTAGGTAGTTTAGATCCTCTGGTGTCCTCTGCTACAAGCGATGCCAACAACAGGAACGGAGTCAACCAATCTATTGGGATGGTAAGTAAACTCAAAGAAAAAATTTTTAAAACTAGGTAACATGAATATACGGTTGCAACTAGGAGTCCAATACGAGACAATTTTGTCCGAGCCTCATTGCAGTATTCGCCAGATATTTGGTAACTATGATAAGGTTTCGCTCGCTGCGGCGCCGTAAATGAAACTTGCGCGGCCTTGAGAGATAAGCGCCTGATGATCAGTTCGAATGATTCCACCTGATCAGTCATGTTGTCGATTACAATATTCATTCAGAACGAATTAATGACAATCTATTGATTAGGGAGCGGGTTTCTATGATTTATACATATTTTTCTCCGTTGCTTCAGTGCAGAGATAAGTGGAATTGCATGACATTTTGTTAGAATACGATATTATATATATATATATATATATATATATATATATATATATATATATATATATATATATAGTGTACACCCCTCCCTCTATATTCCAGGATGTGTACACACTACAGCTTAACTTTCGGTTATGCCTAAAACATCTGATGCTCATTCCAAACTTGAGCCACTGAACTTGTTTAATCTTTGGGCTTTGGGATCTTGATTGATAGGTTATCAGTCATACTGGATTGTATACAAATTAAATATATTTTCACTCTTTCAAAAAAACAATTGCAAAAAGTATCCTGGATGCACCATGACTCCTTTCACATTTGTCTCCACCAGAAAACATGTTTCACAATATAGTGAAAGCATGAGAATCCTTCATATGTTATTCTAATTCCTGATCACCATACACTTACTCACCATACACTTACTCACCATACACTTACTCACCATACACTTACTCACCATACACTTACTCACCATACACTTACTCACCATACACTTACTCACCATACACTTACTCACCATACACTTACTCACCATACACTTACTCACCATACACGTGATATCAAACCCAAAATTGGTTTCACAATATAGTGGAAGCTTGATAAATATTAACATGCGATTTCAATTACTGATCACCACTCTTACTGTGATATCAAACCCCAAAATTGGTTTCACAATATAGTGGAAGCTTTATAATTATTAACATGTGATTTCAATTACTGATCACCACTCTTACTGTGATATCAAAACCCAAAATTGGTTTCACAGTATAGTAGAAGCTTGATAATGATTAACAAAGGGCTTGCAGCAATAACCTTTTATACCTCTGAGAAGTAAAGACAACTCATTTAACAAAACTTTACATCCACTGTTCAACGTGTAACAACTATAAACTCTCATTTACAATGAAAACAACTGAGATGAATCTACCTAACAACTTTCTCCCACATTCTAAGAAAAAGGCAAACTCCTAATTGCTAAAGCTTAATCAGTCAGAATAAATTTTTTTGTCTGGGTTTTACTCTTCCTACATTCACTTTACCGGTTATGGTAGCACCAATAGTATCGCCGTACTACACGCCCTCACTCAGAGGCTATTGTGAAATAATCTCACTGCTGAACAATCCTTCAGTATCGCAAAGTCAACTGCCTTGATTCGATTTCATTATTTTCACAAAAAAGAAACAACAACAAAACACACTGTCATAAAGCAAAAGTGCACACATCTACTTATCGGTGACGATGTTAGAACGTTGGTAGGCAAAGTCCAGAATGTTCTCGGCTGGTTCCCAGTTCCAAGCAGCACCTTTCTCTTAGACACCTCCAGACGCGCTCGTGGCACCTTCCATAACCCCAAAGCCTTCATGCTCTTCACTCAAGCTTTTACCCCCACTACCCTAATCAAATGAGCGACTACTTATTTAATCGTCACAGAGCTTACACTGCTTAGCCTATTCAAAAGTGCAACTAGATTATATTGTGACTGTACGGTCACAATAACTCCCTCCTCAAAAGCAAAAAAAAATATGTTCCTATTCGTATAACGTTAAGACTTTTTTTTCATTCATAGAATGGTTTCAGGTTCCAAAAGTTATATTTTCCTATTATGTCCTGATTATCTCTACCAATGACTGCTACGTTGAATGGACGTGTCTCCAAAACTGTATACGGTCCTTCATATAACCTGAAGAACTTATGATATAATTTCCTTTGAGGGTCGGAAGGCCTTGGTACTCGTAGTAAACATTTTGTCCTACTGAGAATCGGTATGTTTTCCTTTTTAGTACTTGGGTTAATCGTTTCTGTGCTGCTTTTCTCATTCGAATTGCAATGTCTTCTGTTGTCCACTTGTATTTAAATTATATCCTCTCTCATAATCTCCCTCAATGGATGTTCCGTAATGTGACCAAAGTGAATTTTCATTGGGGATGCTCCAGTTGAATCATTTGGAATTTGGTTTAACCATTCATTAATTTTGGGGATTAATTCAAACCAATCCGTGTGTCTTCTTCTTCTGCTTCATGGATTTATGCCTAAAGGCCTGTTTCCACATCAAGAGAGTGAGTCTCTCCACCTTGTTAAGGGGCGGCCAACATTTCTTCTTCTTTTAGGATTATACGTGTACATTATTATAATAATTCTGTTTGGAGGCATGCGTTGGATATGATCATGCCAGTTACTCCTAAATTATTGGATTCTGTCCATCAGATTGAATATATTCAGTTCGGTTCTGATGTAATCATTATATTGTCTATCTAAGATATTGTAACCTGCTACTGAACGTAAGAATTTCATTTCGGCGCTTTCTATTTTTCTTCTGTCTGTTCTATTTATCGTCCAGTTTTCGCGTGCATAAGTTAGCACGGGTACTGCCATTGCTTTGTAGAATTTGAGTTGCGTGGTTTTTAAAGTCTTGTTTTTTAATGTTCTTCTTATTGTCCCACACATGTCATAGAATCTACTTAATTTCCGACTTATGTCATTTTTCTGACAGTAAGACACATTGAAGCCTAAATAGGTAAAATTATTTGTCTGTTCTATGGGTTTATTATTAATCACAATTTTACATCTCATGTGGTTTCTTCCTTCAAAGCCCATCGATTTTGTTTCCCTAGTGGAGATTTGCATTTTATATTTGGTTGCCTGTTCGTTTAGTTTGTGTGCTCCAATTTGTTATTCATCTTCTGAGCTACTAAAACCTTTATCAATGATTTTAGTGTCGAAGTAGAGGCTTTGTATTGCTCTTATTAGGTGAGCTGGGAATCCTTTGTTATGCATTATCTCCATAATTTCTTTCGCGACACTTTGTCGAAGGCTTTTACATAGTCTATAAATAGTATATATGTCGGTAAGTTAAATTCTCGTCTCTTCTGTATTAGCTGTTCCACTACAAATATGCAGTCGGAACATGAGCTACCTTTCCTAAAACCGCACTGTTCCTCTAATAACATATGCTCATTAATTATATTCAATATATATGTTGAGAAGACTTATTCTCTATTATTTTGACAATCCTGTCTGCTACCTTTCTTGAAGATAGGGCATATGATTCCTTTCCTCCAATCTTCGGGAATGGTATATCTCCTCCAACACATATTAATTATTTCGAGGAATCTCCTCCTTATTGCATTCGGTGCATACTTTAGTAGTTCAGCATTCATGCAGTCAGTTCCTGGTGACTTCTTATTCTTGAACGTTTTAAGTATGTTGTTCAGTTCGTCGAGTTCAATGGGGTCCGCTTCTATTATTGTTTCCGATAAGGGGTTTTCAGGAGTCTCTGTATTTGTCCACAGCAACTGATAGTATGTTAGCCATTCTTTCTCGGAGATGTTGTTAATTTTTAGTGTATATCTTTCTGTCGAATTTAGATACTTCATTATTTTATAGGCAGTATCTTGTGATCTCGATTCGATCTCGCTTATATACCTATCCCAACTTTCCTACTTTATCTTTCTAATTTCTATCTTAGCAATGGCACTTTTATTTTTATATGCTATTTTGTCTTCCACAGAATGTGATTGGAGATACCGCAGGTAAGCCTTTTTCTTTTGATCAATAATTTCCTGTATTTCTTCGTTCCAATTTTGAACACCCTTCTAATTCCTTGCTTTTTGGTCTTTTATCTAAGACTTCTTCTGCTATTTGTAATATTAGCTCTTTAAAATCTTGCCATTCAACATTTACATCTGTACGAATTGCTCTTTGATCTAGAGAAGTTAGCAACCGTGAGCAGAATAATTTTCTTATACTCTCTTGTTGTAGCAGGTATACTTTAAAATTGGTTTTATTTTGCGTAACGCTCGTTTTTTCCTGTGGATCCATTTCTTAGGGATTTTAAGTTTACAAAAAACTAAGAAGTGATGTGTACTAACGTCACAGCTCCTATATACTCGTGTATCATTCACGCATGGGGAAAGTTTCTTGTTGGACAGGATGTAGTCGGTTATTGATCTCGTGCCTCTTGCTGACCATGTGTATTTATGTATATCTTTATTGCGGAAGAGGGTATTAGTTATTTTAAACTCATTAAAACTAACAAAATTTCTCAGGGCTAGTCCATTCTCATTTAAAGTTTTTTCCCCATTATCTCCAATTAGATTTCCCATAATTTGTTGTCCAACGCGTGCATTAAAATCACCTCCAATGGCTAAGAAATCTGTATTATTCATAGTGTTTAAATGGGACTGGAGAGATTCATAAAAGTTTATGCTTTCTACTTTACGTCCCTCTTCAGGTGCCAAAATGCAGATAATTGTAAGATATCCTGTAGCTGTTTTTAGTCGCACATTTATTATTCGGTCGCTTACAAAATTATAGCTCTGGATTCTATTTTTAAGGAAGATCTAATCATTATTCCTACCCCTGATGATGCTCTTTTATTGTGAGGGACTCCACTATAAAAAAGTACGTAATTTAGGTATTCCAATGTGCCTTTTAATTTTTTCTTTGTTTCAGTAATCAGACATATATCTACATTAATGTTTTCTAATTCTTTTTGTAATATTTCTTCTTTTTGCGTCAATCCTCTAACGTTCCAAGTAGCTAGGTCTAAGTAGCTAGGCCAAATTCCTTTTTCTATTCCTTTTCTTTGCATGCGTCGTCATATGATTAGTCCTACTATTATCTTGATGGTCATCAGTAATGGGTTTGTCTCCCGGCCGTGTTACGAGCACTGCGCGGGACTAGCTTGGTGATGGGGCTGCCATTTTAACTGCCTCCAAGCTGGCAGAGTGCGTTGTTCGGAGCACCATCTTAGATGCATGGCTTTCAACGCGTTCGTTGTAATACCGCAGATATTGGGCCGCATCTACCCTGGGATTAGAGGAAGCTTGAGGTGTCGGCTCTTCCGCCGTTGGCCTTCCTCGTTGGCATCCTCCCATTCTGGGAAGTATGCTGCCTCTTCTGGAGTACTTCTTCGTCTCATCCCTATCCTTTGACCAATCCGGCTAGGGAGGCCCTACCAGTAGCTACGCTACCGCCGGCATAGCTCTCAGGATCACTGGGATACTCAAGCTCCACCACCAACTCCAAGGTCATGTACTCCCTAGGCGGAATCCGTGTGTCTATGGCAACAATACACCCGGAACAGTCTGGAGAGCTCTCTCATGATCCTCTCGATGGGATTCGACATTGGGTGTCTAATACTGGACAGTATATGTATAAAACGCCTGTTGTTCAAACACTGAAAGAAAATGTACGTTTCGCAACACAGGTTTCGCAACACAGGACAGCTCCTTCGACTGCATTTCAACGATACACCATTCACCCCCCCTCGTTTCACTCACTCCCTTCCTTCCTGTGGTGTGGGTCATACCTGCTCAAAACAAAATAGGCCGCGTCTTCATTCATATCTTCCTTCTTTCCTGGTAATTTACGATGAGCCTCAGCGTAGAGCAACGCAGGTTTGTGTTGGAGGAGTATTTCCGAACGCAATCTTTCAAAAAGTGCCGGACAGCTTTCAGAGAAAAAAATTCATCTGAGTCTATTCCGAACAAGAGTACCATATTTCGGTTAATGAAGTGCTATCGTGAGACAGGAGGTGTGTTTGATCCTTTGAATTAAAAAATATGGGAGTATGGTGTGCCAATTATCTACGCAGAGTCTGTTGTTTTTCAAAGAAACAGTAAAGGCGGATACGTATCAGAATGAATTGAGAAATTAATTTTTATTATATTTTAATTAATTATTTTTAAAGTAACCTTATTCAATAATAATAATAATAATAATAATAATAATAATAATAATAATAAAAAAAAAATAAATATTATTTATTTTTTAAATAAAAAAAAATAAAACATACATTTCTGTAGCATATGTTCTGGAGCGTATGTACTGTAATAGGTCGGGTTTCACCCTTCCTCTCCTCCTTATATATATAAACCTGCCCACACGTTGGGCGGTCACTTGTAATGGGTTGGGCGGCCTCTCTACACGCCCGGCACGTTATACTGTTACGTTTAATAAATTGCCCTGCTCTAGCCCTTCTTACGAACAAACCAATAAACACTAGCCTCGCGTTGGGTTGCACATATAATAACTTTCCCCTTTCCTCCTCACAATTGCCCTCCTGCTAGCTTACCTGGCCCTTTTCACTCACCTGGGCGTGGTCTGCGGTGCGTCTGTACAGACGCGCGCAAGGTACCAGCTCACGCGCGTGGATCAGTCTAATGCTACGTAAATGATTGCGAAAAACATATTGATTTTGCGAATCATGACTCCCAAAATGGCCATGAAGTTTATTCAATCGCCTCCGTTATCATGTTTCTTTCAATTTGCACTATTTAGTGCTGCAACAGCACTGGTACCTCTGACGGCACACATCAATACAACCCAGCATCAAAAACAACAACAAAATAAACATTTCTCCTCCTCAATACACAATACATGGATTTATATACTCTTTCATTCACACAAACTATTTACAAAAAAACAAACAAATACCATTCCCACATATAACTAAACCCCCAGAATGCATTCTGTCGAGATTCCCGTCTTAAAATCTACCAATTACACGACTTGTCTTCGACAGAGCTTTCTTCAATCAAAACAAAACAAACAAATGTCAAAATACTTTGGCTCACGTATGCTGTTGCCTCTGCGACGAATCTGCGTGTCTGGGGTGATTATTCACGCCCAACAGCGCCTCCCGTTGTCGCCATCAGTTCCGAACACTCGCATACGCATCACAGTTCACTCATGGTGTCGGAGTTCCGCTGCCATCTTTTTTTATAAACCCTTCAAATTATTAAAATCTCACTGAATTCGAATCAAATTCCGCGCCTCTAATTATCAATGCAACGTCGCGCTCCCCACCGTTGCAAAATTTCTCGTACCGCCGCTCGCTCGCAAGTCCAGCGGGCGTTGCCGAATTTCAGAATAGTTCCGAAAATTCCTTTCTTTTATGAAATTTTCTTTCCACGACTGTTACACAACGTACGTAAAATATTCCCGGTTACTATTTCGGATGATGTTCATAACTTCCGCACTTTACAAAAATTTTCAAGAATCGCCTACGCGAACACACATCCTGCCTTCATCAAGTCCAGGCACATTCTGGCAAATCTTCTTCAACCTAGCATTGTTATCCTTCCTTCAGCACTTTTCCCGATCGCTCGATAACTGACGATCGCGTCACCTTGGTTCTCTCAAAATATTTAATTTCTAACGTTTTCCGAAACACTTTATTTCCGTTTTAGTTTTGATAAAATTCTACCGGCAATTTCCTAAAATTTGATGTTCTCCTCTTGTTTTCTTTTGGTCAAAATCCTTTTATTTTCCCTGTTTTCCGTTTTTGAATGTGAAATGGAACGCACTGCATTTGTTCGCTAATCGCTTCTTCTTGCTTGAATTAATTTATCTGTTTTATTAAAATTTCGATACTTCCCGTCAAGATATTTAAATGGGATAAATTTTACCTGATGCAGCTAATTTTCTTCTTTTACCTCCCGGAAGTCTGAATTTGATATCTTATCGCGTTTTCTTGCAGTATTCGAAAAACCTTCTTCTTTCTAAGCGTTTCATCGCTCCAACAATGGACTCCATTAATATTTTTCCTTAACACAAACATGCGAAATACGAAAATTTCAATAACTTTTTATTGCCTGACGCGATTTCACTGGGATAACTTTCAAAATGTTTCTAAATCACAGCCGGATCTAATGTTTATAGTCCAAACTCGCACAAGTATCGGGTTCGCTTTATTCTCTTCCTCACTCGGTAAATTTCATTGTTAGCAATTCTGACTATCTAGATTTGGCACCGATTCCCTCTCCACGAACCTACGATCAGTTCAGAAGCGCGATGCCGGGCAGAATGAAATCTTCCTGCATGATTCACCCACTCGAAGACTTCATTATTAAACTACCTTCATTTTTCACTTAACATTTGACCGTCCTTCTCTCCCAGCCAATCCATACGTTTGTATATTTTGGTGTAGCTGACCTTTTGATCGTCTAAACTATTCGCCCAATCCCAAATTTTTTACCTTTCGGCACCAAACCATCTCTTAATGCATTTAGAAAAACAAAACTACATTGTTTATTCACGGTCGTTGCTAGCTCTAGCTCTCGTGATATTTCGTAATGCATGTTCCACCATATTAATCTACAAATAAATGTTAGTTTATTTTAACATTACAGTATATCGGTATATCACACTACTTTTCCAGTAGACCTAGAAAGGAAAGACAGAAATTTGTTATTACCTCTTAACATAAATGTTATTACATCCTAGATAACTTTATTTACTACTTATATTACTTATATTTCTAGATATGTTCATGAAAAATAAAGAAACATTTTTTATGATTTCATTATTCCCTTTCAATGAACATCATTGATTAGATTTAAATCATTTCATTCTTTAAAAATTGTTCACAACGCGTACTTCACATGTTATTTTATTATATCCATAAGTTAACTAAAATACATATGTAAAAACATCTACTTTTTGGTTAGCTTTTGCAGAACGATGTTGTATTATGAATTGTAAGGTGGCGTAGTATCGCTTGATCGCCGCGTGGATCGCTAGAGTCGCTGACCAACACGCCGTCATTAGACATTTAACATGGAGGTGCGCTACTGTATAAATACGTGCTCTGTGCATAATGCATGCCTAATGGTGTTAGAAACCATTAGGGGACGTTCATAGATTACGTGAGGCGATTTTGGTCATATTTCGACTCCCCCTCCCCCTTCTTGAGATGTCGAGATATTTGGCTCGCTCCCCTCCCCCCATTTAATCTGACGTGAGATTTTTCAAAATACGTGTTTTAAATGTTAATATGTTAATTTGTGATTGATTGCATTGGGATTTATTTAAAACATAATTTGCTTAATTATATATTTTTTAAGACTAGATATGATTAGTATATAGAAAGCAGAGTGACTGATTTACAATGAATATTATTGCACTTCTAGAAACGTTTGGTAATTTTTTTTAAATTTCTGTAAAAATACAGGTAATGAGATTTATCTCATTAATGATAAACTGTTTGGTAATTTTTGTTAGATTCGTTTCTTCAGTATACTATACGACTTATTGTAGCATTCACCAAACAGCGATAAAAAATTATTGTGCAAGGTTGAGCCATATTTTAGAATAGAAAGGTGTTTTACTTAAATTGTCTCAGTTTCCTCGCGATTTAATACTGTTTTCAGCTAAGAAATACGTGATATTTGCCGAGACCCCCGCTCTCCCCCACGTAAGACTAGGTGAGATTCGCTTGATACCCCCTTAAGACCTCATGTACTGTGGATGGCCCCTAACGGTGGTTAGAGGAACTCGGGAGTAATCGTGAGTAATGGAGAGTTGACTTTCCATGCGCTGTACCGGGAGCGGTAGCTCAGTGCATCAAATGATGTCACTGCAGCGCCTGTTCCTGGAAGGTCCTAGGTTCGATTCCTGACGGCGGCAGGACTTACGACATTAGCTTTTCAGCTAGGTCGAATTCAGTCGCAGTCTGCGGGAGAATTCTATCGGACGGCTGCTCTGATCGGTAGCTTTCCGTGGTTCTCCGATCAACACCAGAGCGAATGCCGGAGCTGTACCCTACAAAACGGGCCACGGACCGCGCGCGGTTTTTTCTTACTTTTCTCTGCCCTATCCTTTCCCTTACACGCCACGCTAACGCCCCATCACACTACATACGGCGGCGATGGTGCGCGGCGGTTAGCGTAATCGGACTGCCGCCAAATTTGCGGGTTCAAATCCGACCGAAGCCATGGATATTTAGGGGTGAAAAATTCTTCAGTATGCCTCCTCCGAAGAGGAAGTACAGTCGGCTGCGCCATGTTGTAAATTTACTGCATGTAAAAGATCCTCAAGCCTAAATGAAACCTCTGAGCTAAATTCAAATTGCCTGTTTCGTGGTCAGACGGAAGAGCAGGCCCCACGGCTTGAGTCTCGCCACGTGAAATAAGGCATCAATTCAATTCGACATATTCACCGGTCGGCAGCTTAGAGCTTGTCCCGGCTGGGGCGGTGCCCACTGGTGGAAGTACTGATTGGGGAAACCCCACTAGCCGACGGTAGGTCGGCGCCGGATCTCGCCATCTAACGGGACCTTTTCCTGTCATTTTGAATTTCCGTTTTTGCTAATTTCATTGATTTTAATGTCATTTTTAATTGTATTTCCTTCAAATAATATTTACGAGATGCAACAAATTTTCTTTCCAGAATTACTCAGTAGTGTATTGGATATGTTCGCTCAGAAATTCTTTTGACAACCGTTGTAAGTACGTAACTCTTATGACCTACATCAGCGACATTGCCGGTTCGACCGATTTCACGATAACTAAACACAGAGTCGGCCCGGTGGCCGAGATCGCTATGGCAGTAGTGTCGTAGTGATCTCGGACCGAAGGGTCGCGGGGTCGAGTCCCGCCTTGGGCATGGTTGCATTTGTGTTCGTCCTTTCACCCCGTATCTTCACCATATCGTTTCATCTTCATAGTTACCATACCGTTAACACCAATAGTGGTCTCTAATGACCTAGATGTTGATGCGACATTAAATAGCCAATTTAAAAAACACAGAGATAGCAAAACCAGTCCAAACCAAACGTTCGGAAGTTGAGTTCACTCGAACGAATGGAAGAAGTCTCGATTACATCAGTAACTTATTTAACATCTTCAAGTTGTTCGTCCTAACTGTTTTTGATAAAAAATTTACGTAATTTGTCTTTGGTTTTAATGCATTTTTAAAGCTTTTTAAGAGCATTTCATTGATCATTTTTGGCGATATTTCAGGTCATCAAAATCCGCCCGCTACACATAACTACACATAATTGTTAAATTTTTATCGGTTATGAACTTAGATGACTTATGAACAATCAAATTCGACATTTGAGGAGGTTTCGCAGATATAATCTATTTTTAATACACCATCTGATATACCTACAACAATTACGTACATCCTAAAAAACGCAAAGAGACGTTTAACTACATGATTTGTAATAAATGTTATGCAGTTTGCTTTGCTTTTTTTAACCATGTATCATACGTAGGGAGAGAATTTTTATGCCCGAAAAATCTTGAAATATGCTTTTTAAAATATGCATTTATGGACTAAAAAATGTGAAATATGCTCTGAAATATGCAATTAAAATTAACAATATTCTTTTCGTCTTTAAGCCTTTCTTGATAAAATTCAGGAGAAGCATGCTTGGAATTAAGATATATTTTTGTGCAATCATAATATAATCTACCCTACTTCGCGAAAGTTATCATCTATAGAACACGCAAAAAGAAAAAAAACTGTGATAAGGTCTTTCGAATCAATGCACGCTTACAAATAAATAGATTGTATTAAAATATGAAACGTTTGTAGATAAGTCTCTATTTTAACGAAATCTGCAAAATATGCTGCTATAAATTACACGAATATTCACCAATAGGAAAAATCGGCCAAAAATGCACGCACGCACGCACGAACGCACGCACACACACACACACACACACACACACACACACAGTGTGATTAGTATAAAACGCAACTCACAGCAGGCAGAGCGAAATGCACTGGCAACCATGTTTGAGCGGGTCGGAAAACGGCTGGAGGTTTCAAGCACGTAAACTGACGGGAAGTACGCCAAATCCCCTCTCCCACTAATCCCACCCTGAGGAGGAGAGCAGGTGACCGCCGAGTTCAAAGAGAAGGGCACGCGCCTACTTGTTTGGCGTTGAAAGGAAACTGAATTGTCAAGCTGTACTCGTGGCTCATTGCAAAGTCGCAAGCCTTTCACCACTGAAATCCGGGTTCGATTCCCGTCGACTCTCTTGTGAAATTTGTTCCAACAAAACGAGTTCTGCTGCTTCACAAGGGCTAGTCCAACCCCTGTGAAGTGTCCCAAAACCCTACCCCTATCCTTATTCCTTCCTAATTCTGGCCGCTGGGTAGTGACGCAGGAGCGCGCGCTAGGAGGCGCGTACGCGGAGATGTTACCTGGCGGTCCTCTTGACAACCGACTGCGACGAGACGCGACAGACAATATTAACTGAGGATTACTCCAGCGCTGTTAGTAATGGGAGGATTACTCTCAGAAGCGCAAAGCGCTCAACGCCCCCCAAAGGGCTTGGAGACGCGTTGCGTCAAACGAGACGCAACAAATTAAAAAAAAAAAGACCGACGATTCCTTCGTATAATTTGTTGCGTCATTGTTGATGCAACGCGTCTCTTAACCCTTGTCGGGCGTTGAGCGCTTTTTTCTGGAGTAATCCTCCGTTATTGTGTAATTATTACACTGAATAATTACTATATTTGTCAATTCTCGTCACGTCGCAGTCAGTGCCTTTTATCCCTTCGGCCAAGGGCTCGACGCAGTTAGATCCCGGGGTTCCTGGCCGGTCACCCAACCAGGAACACGCGAGTCTCCAATTCTCGAATTCGTTTATTATGCTACGTGAAGCCACAGGGCAAAGTATGTTGTTTAAACGTGAAATAAACTTGCCATGTAAAATATACATTGAGGTCAATTTAATAGTAAACATTGCTTGTTTTAGTTTCATTACAAGGTACTGTAATGATTTACACGATCCCCAATGGTGTGCATTTGGATGATAAACAGTTCAAAACATTTACAGCAAAGACGCCATAGTAAAAAAATAAAACCGCCAGATCCACAGTCCAGTCTTCCTTCGCCCGCCTTCTTGCGACACGAGTACGCGTATTGCCCAGTCTCTCCGCGTGTGCTAGTTAGCGTGTCGCCTCACTAATGCTTTACAAAACTCTCACAGTTCCGCAACCACAGCCACTATTCTGATTCGTTTTAAATTTCACAGTTCTTACTGCAATCTCCTATAATGTTCTCCTTACACCACGTAGCCTCGCTACTCTATCATTTCCCACTTCCTAACACCTCCAGAACTACCGCTTCTCTCCCTCAACTATTCCGCTACCTTACTCGACTTCTCACCTCGGCGTCTCACACAAGAAGGGACCTTTTCCTCGCTGCTCCGCCGTTTAAATGTTACTGTGACGTCACGGCACATCCCTACTGCGCTGCCCATATTGCGGAAGTGCACCGCCGCCGCGATTCAGGCCGCAACTAACAGGTAGCGCCTTTTTCGATCAGTAACCCACGTTGTTATACCTTCGCTCTCCACGTCTCCGCCGACGCTGCGTGGGCGTTGTGGGGTTTGTGGCGTTCTCTCAAACGTCACTATATATAAAATTTATATTTGATTAATAAACATTTTGTGAGGTATATTAACTAAAGTAACTTATTTTGCCAACATGTATTGATGATAAGCTATTGTTTTTCATTGAAAATTCCGGTATAATATCGGTATAACCTTTATTGACGTCCATACCAGTATACTGTCCGGGACCGAGTTCTCCGACAGCGGTGCAGAAGTAACATAGGCGTTTTCCCAGAAACGGAGCGGCGGTGGGGAGGACATCCTGCCCATCGACGTACTACTAGCCGCGCGAAAAGCATTTTCTTTTTACTTCACGATCAAGAGTGCCTTTCTTACGCAGTTATTTCAGCATCGAGCACGCTATTCCAGAATCTGATGATAACCCGCAGGCATCACTCTCTGACGAATCATTGTCGGAATCCAAATTAACAATTAGCGCGTCAATGATGTCCGGCACAATACCATCTTTCTCCCAATAATCATTTTCTATTTTTTCCACATGGCAGCAAAACACCTGCAGTCCTGCACTGTGACTTCTTGAATTGCAGTTTCAATGTTTTCTTGCAATTTAGTAACTGACATATCACCCGTTACATTTCTCTCCCTAAATATTATCTTTACTTTCGCCCAAGCTAGTTCAATTGGGTTCATCACACACATGTAGGGAGGAAGTCTCACAACTGTATGTCCGTGTACTGCTAACAACTCATCAATCTTGTACTGCTTTGTTGACGAATGACCACATTTCTCTGATAGCCCGATCTGGGAATCGCCGTATTTTAGAATGCCACTTCGTATCTGTTTAGGAGATATTCTCGTTTTTCCAAATCGTGCTGATAATAATTTCTACTGTTGAACTTTCAAATTTCGACTGACACGGATTCTCTGAAAGCCAGCACTCCTTGACTCGAAATTTAACGGCGGTTTCAATGTGCAGGTCATTTTTCTCTGAGGCTTCGTTGTTTGGCAATTTGAAATATCTATAAAATACGCCATTTTCAGCCAAAATGCCACCCACATTAGCCGTTTTTTATTGATCTACAACGTCATACCAGTCGTTACCAGCAATGGTTAGAGGTGCATTCTGCACCATGTGTGATTAATGTCACGGTAGCAAATAGTTTAAGATGTGCACAGATGATCTATTTTGTGCCATTGAACGCAATAAAATAAGAAACCTCAAACTGTGATTAATTACTAAGACGTGATTGCTGAGGCACTTAAAAAGCGCAGGCTGAAAATGCACTGTTGAGAGAGAGAGCAAATCGTAAAAGTTGGATTATACTTCACGTTGAACTTCTTTCAAATTTCGACTGGATACGGATTCTGAGTTGCACTTGACTGAAATTTAACGGCGGTTTCCAATGGTGCAGGTCATTTGTCTGAGGCTTCGTTTTCTGGGCAACGAGAAAACATTCACAAATACGCCATTTTCAGCTAAAATGCCACGACATTGTGGCTGTTTTACGATTCAACGTCATGTACTAGTCGTTACATAATGCATAGAGAAAAGTATTCTCAATCATGTGTGATTTCAGCGTCGGCATAGCTAAGGCCTAAGATGGTAAGTCAAAGATGATCATTTTGGAAATATTAAAATGCATTAAATAAGAAACCTCTAAAACTGTAGCTCAACTGGACGAATGACCACATTTTCTGATAGCTCCTGATCCGGGGAATACGCTGGTTGCTTTAGAATGCCAAATTTCGCATTCGTTTAGAGATATTCTGTTTTCCAAATCGTAAAAGTTGATAACACTTCTATCGTTGAACTTTTCTTTTAAATTTGACCGGACATTAGATCTTCCAGCCAGCACTGACTCGAAATTTAACGGCGGTCAATGGTGCAGTCATTTTCCTCTGAGGCTTCGTTTTCTGGGTAATGAGAAACATCTATAAATAATGCCATTTTCAGCTAAACGCCACTACATTGTGGTGGCTGTTTTACATCTAACGTCGTACCAGTCGTTACCAGCAATGCATAGAGTAGCATTCTTCATCTGCGTGGATTTGTGTCATATTACAGTTTAAAGATGGTACAGTCAAAATGACTCTATTTTGGAAATATTGAAAATGCATTAAATAAGAAACCTCTAAAACTGTAGTTCGAACTGACGACACTACTTTCTGATACAGCCTCATCCGGGAACACGCTGCGGCTTAGAATGCCAATTGATTCGTTTAGAGATACTCGCTTTCCAATCAAAGTTGATTATACCCCACGTTGAACTTTGACTGACACGGATTCTCTGAAATAGCACTTGACTGAAATTTAACGGCGGCTCAATGGTGCAGGTCATTTCTTTCTGAGGCTTGCTTTCTGGCAATTTGCGAAAACACCATAAATACGCCATTTTCAGCTAAAATGCCACCACATTAGGGCTGTTTTACGATTCGCTAACGTCGCAAAATTAGTCGTTACTTCAGTAATGCATAGAGAAAAGTATTCTTCAATTCGTGCGGATTTCAGCGTCGTATAGCTAATAGTTTAAGATGCAGGCAGTCAAAGATGACCTTTTTTGAAATATTGAAATGCATTAAAATAAGAAAACCTCAAAACCGTAGTTTTTTCCGAATTGACGAATGCCCAAATTTTCTGATAGCCCTTGATCCGGGGAACACCCCGGTGGCTTGAACCCAAAATTTCCCCTTCTTTTGGGAAATATGCTCGTTTTTCCAAATCGTGCTGAAAATACCCCCGAATTTTTTCAAATTTCGACCGGACAGGGATTTTTCTAAAAAGAAAGATTGACCGAAATTTAACGGCGGTTTCAAGGGGCAGGTCATTTTTTCTGAGGTTCTTTTTTTGGAAATTTGGGAAAACTTTCATAAAATACGCCATTTTCAGCAAAATCCCCCCACATTGTGGCTTTTTTTTACGATTCCCCAACGTCGTGTAAGCGCCAGCAATCATAGAGAAAAGTATTCTTAAATTGGGGCATTTCAGCGTCGTATAGCTAATAGTTTGAAGATGCGGGACAAAGATGACCTTTTTTGGAAAATTAAAAATGCATTAAAAAAGAAAACCCCTAAATTTTTTTTGAATTGGAGGGCCCACATTTTTGTTTATCCAACAGCGGGGCTTAGAAAAAAGATTTTTTGGGAGATAACTGTTTTTAAATTAAATTGAAAAACCCCACGTTGAATTTTTTAAATTTTTACGGACAGGATTTTCTGAAACCAGCACTGATAAAAATTTAAGGCGGTTTAAGGTGTTTATTTTTTTTGAGGCTTCTTTTCTGGCTTAGAAAACTTTCTAAAAACGCCATTTTCAAAAAATCCACCAACTTTTTTTCGATTCGCAACGTCGTACCAGTCGTTACCAGCAATGCATAGAGAAAAGATTCTTCAATTCGCGTGGGATTTCAGCGTTATATTTTAGTTTGAAGATGCAGGCAGTCAAAGATGACCTATTTTAAAATTGAAAATGATTAAAATAAAAAAAACCCTCAAAAACCGTAGTTTTCCAATTGACGAATGCCCACATTTTCTGATAGCCCTTGATCGGGGGGAACACGCCGGTTTTAGAATCCCAAATTTCCTTGTTTGGGAGATATTCGTTTTTCCAAATCAAAAGTTGATTATACCCCCACGTTGAATTTTTAAAATTTTGACCGCCGGATTTTCAAAGGCCCCCTGACTGAAATTTAAGGGGTCTGGTGCAGGTCATTTTTCTGAGGTTTGTTTCTGGCAATTAAAAAAACATTCAAAAAATACGCCATTTTAGCTTCCCACCCTTTTGGGCCCGTATTTTTAGATCCAACCGCCAGTCGTTACCAGCAATGCATAGAGAAAAGTTTTTCTTAAATTGCGGGGATTTAGCTCGTAGTTTTAAATTTGAAGATGGGCAGTCAAAGATGCCCTTTTTTGGGAAATATTAAAAATGCTTTAAAAATAAAAAACCCCTCTAAAACCAGTTTTCCGAATTACGAAGACCACATTTTCGATACCCTTGATGGGGGAACACCCCGGTTTTGAATCCCAAATTTGTTTCGTTTAGGAACTCGTTTTTCCAAATCGTAAAGTTGATAAACCCAGTTGAACTTTTTAAATTTTCGCCCGGGACAGGGATTTTTCTAAAAAGCCACCCCCGACTGAAATTTAACGGCGGTTTCAATGGTGCAGGCATTTTTTCTGAGGTTTCTTTTTGGCAATTTGGAAACATTCAAAAAATACGCCATTTTCACAAAATCCCACCACATTGTGGCGTTTTACGATTCCAACGTCCCCCCGGTTACCAGCAATGCATAGAAAAAAGTATTCTTCAATTCGGCGGATTTCAGGTCGCAAAAATAGTTTAAGATGCAGCAAAGATGACCTTTTTTGGAAATATTAAAAGCATTAAAATAAAAAAACCCTCTAAAACCGTATTTTTCCCGAATTGACGAATGCCCAAATTTTCTGATACCCCTTGACCCGGGGAAAGGGTTTTAGAATCCCAAAATTTCGTATTCTTTAGAGAATTCCCATTTTTCCAAATCGTGTTGATAATTTTTCCCCACGTTGAACTTTTAAAACGCCCGGGACACGGATTTTTTGAAAGCCACCCCCCCTGACTCGAAATTTAACGGCGGTTTAAATTTTAGGCATTTTTCTTTTGAGGCTTCTTTTTCGGCAATTTGCGAAAAATTCAAAAAATACGCCTTTTTAAAAATACCCAATTGTGGCTTTTTTTTACGATTCAACGCGTACCAGCTTTCCGCAATGCATGGGGTATTTTTCAATTGCGGGGGATTTGCGTCGTATAGCATTTTTTTGAAGATGGCAGTCAAAAAACCCCATTTTGGAAAATTAAAAATGCAAAAAATAAAAAAAACCTCTAAAACCGTAGTTTTCCGAATTGGACGAATGCCCAAATTTCTGATAGCCCATGACCCGGGGAACACGCCGGTGGTTTGAATCCCAAAAATTCGCATTCGTTTAGAGATATGCTTTTTTTCCAAATCAAAGTTAAAATTTCCCCCACGTTGAACTTTTCAAATTTCGACCGGAAAATTTTTTCGAAAGCCAGCCCCCTGACTCGAAATTTAACGGCGGCAATGGTGCAGGTCTTTTTTTCTCTGAGGTTCGTTTTCTGGCAATTTCAAAAAACATTCATAAAATACCCCATTTTCAGCAAAATGCCCCCCAAAGGGCTTTTTTTTACGTTTCCCCAACGCGTAAAGTCGTTACCAGCAATGCAAAAAAATATTTTCAATTGCGGGGATTTGCGTCGTATAGAAATATTTTGGGAAGATGGGCAGTCAAATATGCCCTTTTTTTGGAAATATTGAAAACGCATTAAAATAAGAAAAAACCCTAAAACCGTAGTTTTCCAAATTTGGACAAATGACCATTTTCTGATAGCCCTGATCCGGGGAACACCCCGGGGCTTCAGAATCCCAAAAATTCCCGTTTAGAGAATGCCGTTTTTCCAAATGTGGAAAAAACCCCACGTTGAATTTTTCAAATTTCGCCCGACAGGGATTCTTCTGAAAGCCAGCCCCCTCCCTGAAATTTAACGGCGGTTTAATGGTGCAGGTCATTTTTTTTGAGGCTTGTTTTCGGAAATTTGGAAAACATTCAAAAAATACGCCATTTTACCCAAATCCCAAAACCCCATTGGGGGCTTTTTTTACGTTTCCAACGTCTTTACCAGCGTTACCAGCAATGCATAGAGAAAAGTATTCTTCAACGGTGATTTCCGCGTCGTATAGTAAAGTTTGAAGATGCAGGGTCAAAATGCCCTATTTTGGAAATATTGAAAAGCATTAAAATAAAAAAAACCTCAAAAACCGTGTTTTTCCGAATTGACGAAACTACATTTTCTGATACCCCTTGATGGGGGAAACGTGGTGGCTTTAGAATGCCAAATTTGCATTCGTTTGGGAGATATTTCGTTTTTCCAAATCGTGTTGATAATACCACGTTGAACTTTTCAAATTTGACGACACGATTCTTTTTGAAACCCGCCCCCGACTCGAAATTTAACGGCGGTTTCAAAGGTGCATATTTTTCTCTGAGGCTTGTTTTGGCAATTTAAAAACATTCATAAAATCCCCATTTTCCCCAAAAATGCCACCACATTGTCTTTTTTTTAGTTTCCCAACGTCGTGTCCCAGTCTTTCCAGAATGCATAGAAAAAAGTATTCTTAATTCGCGTGGGATTTAAAATTTTCGATAGCAATAGTTTGAAGATGGCAGTCAAAATGACCATTATGGAAATATTGAAAATGCATTAAAATAAGAAAACCTCAAAACCCGTATTTTTTCCGAATTGAAATGCCCAAATTTTCTGATACCCCTTGATCAAACGCCGGGGTTAAAAGGCCAAAATTCTTCGTTTAGAATATGTGTTTTTCCAAATCGTGTTGATAAAAACCCCACGTTGAACTTTTCAAATTTCGACCGACACGGATTCTTCTGGGCCAGCACTGATGAAATTTAACGGGGTTTAAAGGTGCAGGCATTTTTCTGAGGCTTGTTTTTCTGGAAAGCGAAACATTCATAAAATACGCCATTTTCACCCAAATCCCCCCCCACATTGTGGCTTTTTTACGATTCGCAACGTCTTAAAGTCGTTACCAGCAATGCATAGAAAAGTTTTCTTCAATTCTGGGGATTTCAGGTCATAGAATAGTTTAAGATGAGGCAGTCAAAGATGACCATTTTGGAAATATTGAAAATGTTTAAAAATAAGAAAACCTCAAAAACCGTAGTTTTCTTCCGAATTGACGAATGACCACATTTTCTGAAAAGCCCTGATGGGAAAGCCGGGGGTTTTTAGAATGCCATTTCATTGTTTAGAGATATTCCGTTTTCCAAATCGTAAAAGGAAAAACCCACGTTGAACTTTTCAAATTTCGCCCGACAGTTTCTTCTGAAAGCCAGCACCCTGACTGAAATTTAACGGCGGTTTCAAGGGGCAGGCATTTTTTTTTGAGGTTTTTTTGGAAATTTGCGAAAAATTCATAAATACGCCTTTTTCAGAAAAAATGCCACCACATTGTGGCTTTTTTTTACGTTTCCCCAACGCGTGTACCAGTCGTTACCCAATTTAGAGAAAAGTTTTCTTCAATTCGCGTGCGGATTTCAGGTCGTATATAATAGTTTGAAGATGCAGGCATAAATGATTTATTAAAAAATTGAAATGCATTAAAATAAAAAAACCCTCAAAAACCGGTTTTCCCGAATTGACGAATGACCACTTTTTCTGATAGCCCTTGCCCCGGGGAACACGCCGGTGGCTTCAGAACCCAAAAAGCTTTCGTTTAAATATGCTCTTTTTTCCCAAATCGTAAAGTTGAAAAACCCCAGTTGAACTTTTAAAAATTTCCCCGGGACACGGTTTCTTCTGAAACCCAAACCCCCTGACTCGAAATTTAACGGCGGTTTCAATGGTGCAGGTATTTTTTCTGAGGTTTGTTTTCGGAAGGAAAAACATTCATAAATACGCCATTTTCAGCCAAAATGCCACCCACAGGGCCGTTTTACGATTCCCGTGGGACCAGTCGTTCCCGCAATGCATGGGAAAAAAGATTCTTCAATTGGGGCGGATTTCAGCGTCGTTAGCAAGTTTAAATGCGGCAGTCAAAGATGACCTTTTTTGGAAATATTAAAAATGCTTTAAAATAAAAAAAACCTCTAAAACCGATTTTTCCGAATTGACGAATGACCAATTTTCGATAGCCTTGACCCGGGAAACCCCGGGGTTTGAAGAATTTCCGATTCGTTTAGAGATATTCTCATTTTTCCAAATCGTGTTGATAATACCCTGTTGAACTTTTCAAATTTCGCCCGGGACACGGATTCTTCGGCCCGCCCCCCACTCGAAATTTAACGGCGGTTTCAATGGTGCAGGTCATTTTTCTCTGAGGTTTTCGTTTTCTGGCAATTTGGAAAATTCATAAAATACCCCCTTTTCACCAAAATGCCACCACATTGTTTTTTACGATTCCCCAACGTCGTGAAGGTTACCAGCAATGCATAGAGAAAAGTATTCTTCAGCGTGCGTTTTCAGCGTCGTATAGCAATGTTTGAAGATGGGCAGTCAAAATGACTATTTGGGAAAATATTGAAAATGCATTAAATAAGAAACCCCAAAAACCGTGTTTCCGAATTGACGAATGACCACATTTTCTGATAGCCCTTGATCGGGAACACGCGGTGGTTTAGAATCCCAAAATTTTCGATTTTTAGAGATATTCCGTTTTTCCAAACGGGATAATCCCCCCAGGAACTTTTAAAATTTCGCCCGACACGGATTTTTCTGAAAGCCAGCACCCATGAAATTTAACGGGGTTTCAAAGGTGCAGGCATTTTTCTTTTGGGGCCCGTTTTCGGAAATTTTGGGAAAACATTCATAAAATACGCCATTTTCCCCAAAATCCCACCCACATTGTTTTTTTTTACGATTCCCCAACGTCTTTACCAGCCAAAGCAACATAGAAAAGATTTTCAATTGGGGGATTTCAGCGTCGATAGCAATAGTTTGAAGATGCAGCAAAAGACCATTATGGAAAAAATTTAAAAATGCATTAAAATAAAAAAAACCTTAAAACCGTAGTTTTCCGAAGACGAATGACCACATTTTTGATAGCCCTTTGATCGGGAAACGGGGGGTTTTAAAAGGCCAAAATTGCTTTCGTTTAGAGATATGTTTTTTCCAAATCGTAAAAGTTGATAATACCCCCAGTGAACTTTTAAAATTTTCCCCGGACACGGATTTTCGAAACCCAGCCCCCTGACTGAAATTTAACGGGGGTTTTAAATGGTAGGTTTTTTCTCTGAGGCTTGTTTTCGGACTTTAAACATTCATAAATACGCCATTTTCACCAAAATGCCACCCATGTGGCTTTTTTACGTTTCCAACGTGGGACCAGTGTTACCAGCAAGGGTTTGAAAAAAGTTTTCTTCAATTCGCGTGCGGTTTTAGCGTCGATAGCTAATAGTTTGAAGATGCAGGCAGTCAAAGATGACTTTTTTGGAAATATTAAAAATGTTTAAAAATAAAAAAAACCCTAAAACCGTAGTTTTTTCCGAATTAGAATGCCCAAATTTTCTGATAGCCTCGATCTGGGAAACGCCGGTGGTTTTAGAATCCCAAAATTTGCATTGTTTAGAGATATTCTCGTTTTTCCAAATCGTGTTGATAAAAACCCACGTTGAACTTTTAAAATTTGACCGACACATTTTAAAAACCCATGATGAAATTTAACGGGGTTTAATGGAGGATTTTCTGAGGTTGTTTGAAATTGCAAAAAATTTTCAAAAAAACCCCTTTTAGAAAAACCCCCCAATTTTGGGGGTTTTTTTGTTTCCAAATTTTAAAAGGTTCCCGCAAGTAAAAAAAGATTTAACCTGGGTTTTGCGTGATACAATAGTTTGAAGATGCAGGAGTCAAATATGACCTATTAGGGAAATATTGAAAATGCTTTAAAATAAAAAACCCCTCTAAAACCGTAGTTTTCCGAATTGACGAATGACCACTTTTTCTGATAGTTTGATTAACACGCGGGGCTTCAGAATGCCAAAATTGATTGTTTGGGAGATATGTCGTTTTTCCAAATCGGGTTGAAAATCCCCCCACGTTGAACTTTTAAAATTTCGCCCGGGACACGGATTCTTCTGAAAGCCAGCCCCCCGACTGAAATTTAACGGCGGTTTCAATGGTGCGGGTCATTTTTCTTTTGAGGCTTTTTTTTCTGGAAATTTTGGAAAAATTTCAAAAATACGCCATTTTCACCCAAAATGCCACCCACATTGTGGCCGTTTTTTTACGATTCGCAACGTCGTACCAGTCGTTACCAGCAATGCATAGAAAAAGTATTCTTCAGCGTGCGGATTTCAGCGTCGAAGCAATAGTTTAAGAGGGGAAAGTCAAAGATGACCTATTTTAAATATTAAAAATGCATTAAAAAAAAAAAACCTCAAAAACCCGTTTTTTCCCCGAATTGACGAATGACCACATTTTCTGATACCCCTTTGATCGGGAACACCCCGGGGGCTTTAGAATGAAAATTTGTTTTCTTTGGGAGATATTTCATTTTTCCAAATCGTAAAAGTGATAATACCCCCACGTTGAACTTTTCAAATTTCGCCCGACAGGGATTCTTTTTTGAAACCCAGCACCCCGCCCCTGAAATTTAACGGCGGTTTCAATGGGGGGCTTTTTTCTCTGAGGTTTCGTTTTCTGGCAATTTGCAAAAAACATTCATAAATACGCCATTTTAGCAAAATGAAAAAACTTGGGGCTTTTTTTACGATTCGCAACGTGGGACCGCGACCAAATGATAGAGAAAAGTATTCTCAATTCGCGTGGGATTTCAGCGTCGATAGCTAATAGTTTAAAATGAAGTCAAATGACCTTTTTTGGGGTTTAAAAATGCATTAAAATAAAAAAAACCCTCAAAACCGTATTTTTTTCCGAATTGACGAATGACCACATTTTCTGAATTTTTGACCCAACCGGGGTTTTTCCGAACCAAACCATTCGTTTAGAGATATGCTTTTTTTCCAAATCGTGGAAAAACCCCCCACGTTGAACTTTTAAAATTTCCCGACCGACACGGATTCTTCTGAAAGCCAACCCGACCGAAATTTAACGGCGGTTTCAATGGTGGGGTCATTTTTCTTGAGGCTTGTTTCTGGAAATTTTGCGAAACATTCATAAAATACGCCATTTCCCCAAAAATGCCACCCACATTGTGGCTTTTTTTTAGTTTCGCAACGTCGTGACCAGCGTTACCAGCAATGCATAGAGAAAAGTATTCTTCAATTCGCGTGCGGATTTCAGCGTCGTATAGCTTAGTTTGAAGATGCAGGATAAAGATGCCCTTTTTTGGAAATATTGAAAATGCATTAAAATAAAAAAAACCCTTAAACCGTGTTTTCCGAAGGGACGAATGACCACATTTTCTGATAGCCCTTGACCGGGAACACGCGGTGGTTTTGAATCCCAAAACCGCATTGTTTAGAGATTTTCCCTTTTTTTTAAAACGTGTTGATAATACCCCACGTTGAACTTTTAAATTTTTCGCCCGACACGGATTCTTCTGAAAGCCAGCACCTGATGAAATTTAACGGCTTTCAAGGGCAGGTCATTTTTTTTTGAGGCTTGTTTCGGCTTTTGGGAAACATTCAAAAAATACCCCAAGAAAATGCCACCACATTGTCCTTTTTTACGTTTCCCCAACGTCAAGCGTTACCAGCAATGCATAGAGAAAAGTTTCTTCAATTGGGGCGGATTTCCGGTCGTATAGCAAATTTTTGGGAAGATGCAGGCAGTAAAATATGACCTTTTTTGGAAATATTGAAATGCATTAAAATAAAAAAAACCCTAAAACCGTGTTTTTTCCGAATTGACGAATGACCAATTTTCTGATATTTTGACCCGGGGAAAGCCGGGGCAGAAGCCAAAATTGCATTGTTTAGAGATATGCTGTTTTTCCAAATCGTAAAGTTGAAAAACCCCCCGTTGAATTTTTAAAATTTTCCCGAAGGGATTCTTCTGAAAGCCCCCCTGACTCGAAATTTAACGGCGGTTTCAATGGGCAGGTCATTTTTCTTTTGGGTTGTTTTCGGAAAGCGAACATTCAAAAATCCCCTTTACCCAAAAATGCCACCCACATTGGGCGTTTTACGATTCCAACGTCGTACCAGCGTTCCAGAATGATAGAGAAAAGTATTCTTCAATTCGGGGGCGGTTTTTGCGTCGTAAGCTTTAGTTTGAAGATAGGCATAAAAATGCCCTATCTGGAAATATTGAAAACATTAAAAATAAGAAAACCCTCGAAAACCGGGTTTTTCCCGGACGAATGCCCAATTTTCTGATACCCCTTTGACCCGGGGAAACCCCGGGGGTTTTTTAGAACCCAAAATTTGATTGTTTAGAGAAATTTTTTTTTCCAAATCGTGGATTATACCCTTCAGTGAACTTTTAAAATTTTCGCCCGGACAGGTATTCTTCTGAAAGCCAGCCCCCTGCCTCGAAATTTAAGGGGGGTTTCAATGGTGCAGGTCTTTTTTCTCTGAGGCTTTTTTTCCCTTTTTCGAAAACATTCAAAATACGCCATTTTCACCCAAAATGCCCCCCAAATTTTCCCGTTTACGATTCCCAACGCTTTACCAGTCGTTACCAGAAGGGCTAGAGAAAAGTATTTTTCAATTCGCGGCGGATTTCAGCGTCGTATAGCTAATATTTTGGGAAGAGGGGCCAGTCAAAGATGACCATTTGGTTTTAAAAATGATTAAAAAAGAAAACCCCTAAAAAACCGTAGTCTTTTCCGAATTTGGGACGAATGCCCAAATTTTCGATAGCCCTTTGATCGGGGAACAGGGGGTTTTTCAGACCCAAAAACGCATTCGTTTAGAGATATTCGTTTTTCCAAACGTAAAGTTGATAAAAACCCAGTTGAATTTTTTCAAATTTCGACCGGACACGGATTTTCTGGCCAGCCCCCTGACTCGAAATTTCGGCGGTTTCGGTGCGGGCTTTTTTCCCTGAGGTTTCTTTTCGGCAATTTAAAAAACTTTCTAAAAATTTTAGAAAGAAACGGGCGTTTTACGTTTCCCAACGCGCCCAAAATGTTACCAGAATGATAGAAAAAGTATTTAAATTGGGGGCGGATTTGGTCGTATAGCTAATATTTGAAGATGGGATAAATATGACCTTTTTTGGAAATATTGAAAATGCTTTAAAAATAAAAAAAACCCTAAAACCGTTTTTTTCCGAATTGGACGAATGACCACTTTTTCTATACCCCTTTGATGGGGGAAACGCCGGGGGTTTTCGAACCAAAATTCGCATTGTTTAGAGAATCTGTTTTTCCAAATCGAAAAAAGTTATAATTTTCAGTTGAACTTTTCAAATTTTCGACCGACACGGATTTTCTGAAAGCCAGCACCCTGACTAAAATTTTAACGCGGTTTAAAGGGCAGGTCATTTTTCTCTGAGGCTTCGTTTTCTGGCAATTTAAAACATTCAAAAAATACCCCCTTTTTACCCAAAATGCCACCACATTGTGGCTTTTTTTACGTTTCCCCAACGTCGTACCTGTTACCAGCAATGCATAGAAAAAAGTATTCTTCAATTGCGGCGGATTTGCGTCGATACTTTATTTTGGGAAGATGGGGCAGTCAAAAATGACCTTTTTTGGGAAAATATTAAAAATGCATTAAAAAAAAAACCCCCTGAAAACCGTTTTTTTTCCAAATTGACGAATGACCACTTTTTTGATACCCCTTTGTTTGGGAACAGCGGTTTTAGAATGCCAAATTTCCATTGTTTGGGAGAATTTTTTTTTTCCAAAACGTGGATTATACCCCAGTTGAATTTTTAAAATTTTCGCCCGGGACACGGATTTTCAAAAGGCACCCTGACCAAAATTTAACGGGGGTTTAATGGGCATATTTTTTTTGAGGCTTGTTTTCTGGCAATTTGCGAAACATTCATAAATGCCATTTTCAGCCAAAATGCCACCCCTTGTGGCCTTTTTTACGATTCGCAACGTCTTTACCAGTCGTTACCAGCAATGCATAGAGAAAAGTATTTTCAATTCGGCGGATTTCAGCGCATAGCTAAAGTTTGAAGATGCAGGCACAAAATACTATTGGAAAATTGAAAATGCTTTAAAAATAAAAAAACCCCTCGAAAACCGAGTTTCCCGAATTGGACGAATGACCACATTTTCGATAGCCCTTGATCCGGGAACACGGGTGGCTTTAGAATCCCAAAATTTTCGCATTCGTTTAGAGTACCTTTTTTCCAAAATCGTGGATTATACCCCACGTTGAACTTTTAAAATTTCGCCCGGCCCGGGATTCTTTAAAGCCGCCCCCGACCGAAATTTAAGGGGGTTTCGGTGCAGGTCATTTTTCTCTCTGAGGCTTTTTTTGGCAATTTCAAAATTCTAAAATCCCCAATTTCACCCAAAATGCCACCCACATTGGGGCTTTTTTTTACGATTCGCAAGGGGACCAGCGTTCCCGAATGAAGAGAAAAGTATTCTTAAACGCGTGCGGATTTCACGTCGTAGCAATAGTTTGAAGATGCGGGCAGCAAAGATGACCTTTTTTGGAAATATTAAAATGCATTAAAAAAAAAACCCTTTAAAACCCGTAGTCTTTTCCGAATTGACGAATGCCCAAATTTTCTGATAGCCCTGATGGGGGAACACCCCGGTGGCTTCAGATTCCCAAAATTCGACGTTTGGGGAGATATGTCGTTTTTCCAAATCGGGATAATACCCCTCGTTGAATTTTTTTCAAATTTCGCCCGGACAGGGATTCTTCTGAAACCCAGCCCCCTGCCCTCGAAATTTAACGGCGGTTTAAATGGTGCAGGCATTTTTTTTTGAGGCTTCGTTTTCTGGCAAGGAAAATTCAAAAAATACGCCACACCCAAAATGCCACCCACATTGGGGCCGTTTTACGATTCCAACGTCTTTACCATTTCCGCAATGCATAGAGAAAAGTTTTTTCTTCAATTGGGGGCGGATTTGCATCGTATAGCAAAGTTTGAAGATGGGAAAAAGATGACCTATTTTGAAATATTAAAAATGCATTAAAATAAGAAAACCCTAAACCGTGTTTTCCGAATTGACGAATGCCCAAATTTTCTGATAGCCCTTTTGATCGGGAACACGCCGGCTTTAGAATCCCAAAAGATTGTTTGGGAGATTTCTTTTTCCCAAAATCGTTGAAATACCCCACGTTGAACTTTTTTAAATTTTCGCCCGGACACGGTTTTTTTCTAAAAGCCAGCCCCCTGACCGAAATTTAACGGCGGTTTCAATGGTGCAGGCATTTTTCTCTGAGGCTTCGTTTTCTGGCAAGGAAAAACATTCAAAAAATACGCCATTTTCACCCAAAAATGCCATCCACATTGTGGCGTTTTACGTTTCCCAAACGTCTTAAGTCGTTACCAGAAAAGCATAGAGAAAGTATTCTTCAATTGGGCGGATTTGCGCCGTATATTAATAGTTTGAAGATGCAGGCAGTAAAAAATGACCTATTTTGGAAATTTTGGGAAATGCATTAAAATAAAAACCCCCTCAAAACGTATTTTTTCCGAATTGACGAATGCCCAAATTTTCTGATACCCCTTTTTGACCCGGGGAAACGCCGGTTTTCAGAAGCCAAATTGCTTTCGTTTAGAGAATGTTTTTTTCCCAAAATCGTGTGATAATACCCACGTTGAACTTTTAAAATTTTACCGACACGGATTTTTCTGAAACCCGCCCCCGACTCGAAATTTAACGGCGGTTAAGGGGCAGGTCATTTTTTTTGAGGCTTCGTTTTCGGCAATTTGCAAAAACATTCAAAAAATACGCCATTTTCAGAAAAGCCCCCCATTGTGGCGTTTTTACGATTCGCAACGTCGCACCAGCGCCAGCAATGCATGAGAAAAGATTCAATTTCGGTGGGATTTCAGCGTCGATAGCTAATAGTTTGAAGATGCAAAAAAGATGACCTATTTTGAAATATTGAAATGCATTAAAATAAAAAAACCCTTTAAAACCGTATTTTTCCCCAAATTTGGGACGAATGCCCACATTTTCTGATACCCCTTTGATCGGGAACACGCGGTGGCTTTGAATGCCAAATTTCGATTGTTTGGGAGATTTTCCCTTTTTTTCCAAATCGTAAAAGTTGATGTTTTCCCAGTTGAACTTTTCAAATTTGACCACAGGGATTCTTCAAAAGGCACCCTGACCAAATTTAAGGGGTTTAATGGTAGGTCTTTTTTCTCTCGGGGGCTTTGTTTTCGGGAATTTTGCGAAAAACTTTCAAAAAATACGCCTTTTTCACCCAAAATGCCCCCCACATTGTTGTTTTTTGTTTCCCTAACGTCGACCAGTCTTACCAGAAAGCATAGAGAATTCTTCAATTTCGCGGGATTTCAGGTCGATAGCTAATAGTTTGGAAAGGCAGTCAAAGATGACCTTTTTTGGGAAATATTGAAAATGCATTAAAATAAGAAAACCCAAAAACCCGTAGTTTTCCCGAATTGACGAATGACCAATTTTCTGATACCCCTTGATCGGGAACACGGGGGTTTAGAATGCCAAATTTCGCTTTCGTTTGGGAGTAATTCGTTTTTCCAAATCGTGTTGATTTTTTCCCCCTAGTTGAATTTTTCAAATTTCGACCGACACGGATTTTTTGAAAGCCAGCACCCTGACTCGAAATTTAACGGGGTTTCAATGGGGTATTTTTCTCTGAGGCTTTTTTTTGGGGCAATTTGCGAAACATTCAAAAAATCCCCTTTTTAGCAAAATGCCACCCCATTGGGGCCCTTTTTTTTTACGTTCAACGTGGGCCCAGTCGTTCCCAGCAATGCATAGAGAAAAGTATTCTTCAATTCGGGGGATTTCAGGTCGATAGCTAATAGTTTGAAGATGGGCAGTAAAAAGCCTATTTTGGAAATATTGAAAATGCATTAAAATAAAAAAAAACCCCAAAAAACCGTATTTTTTTTCCGAATTGACGAATGACCACTTTTTCGGGGTAGCCTGACCCGGGGGAACAGGGGGCTTTAGAAGCCACCCGATTGTTTAGAGATACGTTTTTCCAAATCTTTGGTTGATGATCCCCCACGTTGAATTTTTAAAACGACCGAAGGATTTTTCTGAAAGCCAGCACCGACTGAAATTTAACGGCTTTCAATGGTGTGGGTCATTTTTCTTTTGAGGTTCGTTTTCTGGAAATTTTCAAAAACATTCATAAAATACGCCATTTTATAAATGCCACCCACATTGTGGCCGATTTTTACGATTCAACGTCTTTACCAGTCGTTACCAGAATGCATAGAGAAAAGATTTTCAATTCGCGGGGGATTTAGCGTCAAAAGCAATAGTTTGAAGATGCAGGCATAAAGATGACCTTTTTGGAAAATATTGAAAATGCATTAAAATAAGAAAATTCTTAAAACCTTTCTTTTTCCCCGAATTGACGAATGACCACATTTTCGATACCCTTGACCCGGGGAACACGCGGGGTTTTAGAATCCCAAAACGACCCGTTTGGGAGTAATTTTTTTTTTCCCAAAATGTGTTGATTTACCCCACGTTGAACTTTTTAAATTTTCTGCCCGGCCCGGATTCTTCTGAAAGCCAGCACCTGACTCGAAATTTAACGGCGGTTTCAATGGGCAGGCTTTTTTTCCTGAGGTTTTTTCGGCAATTTGCGAAAAATTCATAAAATACGCCATTTTCACCCAAAATGCCACCCACTTTTGGGCTTTTTTTACGTTTCCCAACGTCTTTACCATGTTACCAAAATGCATAGAAAAAGTTTTTCAATTGCGTGCGGATTTCGGGTCGAAGCAAAGTTTGAAGATGCAGGCAGTAAAAAATGACCTTTTTTGGGAAAATATTGAAAATGCATTAAAATAAAAAAACCCCCTCAAAAACCCGAGTTTTCCCGAATTGGACGAATGACCACATTTTCTGAAAAGCCCTTTTGACCCGGGGGAACACCCCGGTGGCTTTAGAAGCCAAATTTCGCTTTCGTTTGGGGGAGATATTCTCGTTTTTCCAAATCAAAGTTGATGATATCCCCACGTTGAATTTTTAAAATTTCGCCCGACACGGATTCTTCTGAAAGCCAGCACCTGACTCGAAATTTAACGGGGGTTTTTGGTAGGTCATTTTTTCTCTGAGGCTTCGTTTTCTGGAATTTGCGAAACATTCTTTATACCCTTTTAAAAAATCCCAAAACCATTGTGGCGATTTTTACGATTCCCCAACGTCTTTACCAGTCGTTACCAGCAATGCTAGAGAAAAGATTCTTCAATTGGGTGCGGATTTCAGCGTCGTTAGCTAATATTTTGGGAAGATGCAGGCATAAAGATGACCTTTTTGGAAATATTGAAAATGCTTTAAAAATAAAAAAAACCCTAAAACCCGATTTTTTTCCGAATTGACGAATGACCATTTTCTGATACCCCTTTTGATGGGGGGAAAGGGTGGTTCCAGAATGCCAAAATTCGATTCGTTTGGGAGATATGCCTTTTTTCCAAATCGAAAAAGGATAATACCCCCCAGTTGAACTTTTTCAAATTTGACCGACAGGGATTTTTCTGAAAGCCAGCCCCCTGACCGAAATTTAACGGCGGTTTAAAGGTGCAGGTCTTTTTTTCTCTGAGGCTTGTTTTCGGAAATTTTGGGAAAACATTCAAAAATACGCCATTTTCACCAAATGCCCCCCACATTGGGCGTTTACGATTCGCAACGTCAAGGTCGTTACCAGCAATGCATAGAAAAAAGTATTCTTCACCGCGTGGGATTTAGGTCGTATAGTAAAGTTTGAAGATGCGGGCATAAAGATGACCATTTGGAAATATTAAAAATGCATTAAAATAAAAAAACCCCTTTCTAAACCGTAGTTTTTTCCGAATTGGACGAATGACCACTTTTTCTGATAGCCCTTTGATGGGGAACACCCCGGTGGCTTTAGAAGCCAAATTTCGTTGTTTAGAGATATTCTGTTTTTCCAAATCAAAAGGATGATACCCACGTTGAACTTTTAAAATTTTTTCGACCGACACGGATTCTTCGGGCCGCACCCGACTGAAATTTAACGGCGGTTTCAATGGTGTGGTCATTTTTTTTTGAGGTTTTTTTTTGGAAATTTGGAAAACATTAAAAAATCCCCATTTTCAGCAAAATCCACCCACATTGTGGCCGTTTTTTACGATTCAAAACGTCGTACCAGCGTTCCCGCAATGCATAGAGAAAGTATTCTTAAATTTCCCCGGGGATTTCAGCGCTTTAAGCAAATAGTTTGGAAGATAGGCAGTCAAAGATGCCCTTTTTTGGGAAATATTAAAAATATTAAAAAAAAAAAACCTCTAAAACCGTAGTTTTGAATTGGACGAATGACCACATTTTCTGATACCCCTTTGATCGGGAAAGCCGGTTTTAGAATCCCAAAATTTCGATTGTTTAGGAACTGTTTTTCCCAAAATCGGGTTTAAACCCCACGTTGAATTTTCAAATTTCGACCGAACGGATTCTTCGAAAGCCAGCACCCTGACTGAAATTTAACGGCGGTTTCAATGGTGCAGGTCATTTTTTCTGAGGTTTCGTTTTCTGGCAATTTAAAAACTTTCATAAATACCCCATTTTCAAAAATGCCCCCCAAAGGGCCTTTTTTAGATTCGCAACGCTTTACCAGTCGCCACAATGCATAGAAAAAGTATTTTTTCAATTTCCGGTGCGGTTTTCAGGTCGATAAAAATTATTTTGGGAAGATGGGGCAAAAAGATGCCCTTTTTTAAATATTAAAAATGCATTAAAATAAAAAAAAACCTCAAAAACCCGAGTCTTTTCCGAATTTGGGACGAAGACCACATTTTCTGATGCTTGACCCAAACGCCGGTTTTCCCAGAACCCAAAAATTCGCATTGTTTAGAGATATGCTCTTTTTTCCAAATCAAAGTTGATTATCCCCCCAGTTGAATTTTTCAAATTTCGCCCGACACGGTTTCTTCGAAAGGCATGACCGAAATTTAACGGGGGTTTTCAATGGTGCAGGTCATTTTTTTTTGAGGTTTTTTTTCGGGCAATTTGGGGAAAAAATTCATAAAAACGCCTTTTCAGCAAAATGCCACCCACTTTTGGGCTTTTTTTTAATTCCAACGTCGTCCCAGCGTTACCAGAATGATGAGAAAAGTATTCTTCAATTCGGGGATTTCAGCGTCGTATAAATTTGGATACAGCAAAGAACCATTTTGGTATTGAAATGAAAAATAAAAAAAACCCTAAAACCGTATTTTTTCCGAATTGACAAATGACCAATTTTTTATGTTTTGATCCGGGAAAGCCTGTGGTTCAGAATCCCAAAAATTATTTTTTTGGGGAGATATTCTTTTTTTTTAAACGTAAAGTTGATAACACTTGAACTTTTTAAATTTTTGCCCGACACGGATTCTTCGGGCCCAGCCCCCTGACTGTTTTTAATGGTTTCGGTGCGGGTCGTTTTTCTCTGAGGCTTTGTTTTCGGAAATTTTAAAAAAATAAAAACGCCTTTTTCAGACAAAATTGTCGCGTTTTTTTTACGATTCCATCGCCCAAAATAGTCAACAGGAATGCATAGAAAAAAGTATTTTTTTCAATTTAGGGGGTTTTCCGGTCGAAACAATAGTTTAAAAGAAAAGGAAAAAGATGACCTTTTTAAAAAAAAGCAAAATGAGGAAACCCTAAAAAACCGTTTTTTTTTGTCCGAATGGGAGAATGACCCTTTTTTATATTCACCCCGAACACGCCTTTCCAAAACCCAAAATTTCCCATTGTTTGGGAATATTCTCCCCAAACTGGGGTTGATTATAACCCCCACGTTGAATTTTTAAAATTTTCGCCCGACACGGATTTTTCTAAAAGGCACATTTTTTAAAATTTAAGGTTTCAATGGTGCAGGCATTTTTCTCTGAGGCTTTTTTTCTGGCAATTTGGGAAAACAAAAAATAATTTTCAGACAATATTGTCGCTTTTTTTTTTACGATTCCCATCGTCATGTACCAGTGTTAACGGGAATTAAAGAAAAAAGAAATTTGCGGTGGTTTTAGGTCGTATAACTAATCGTTTAGAAGATACGGGCAGAAAAGATAAATTTTTGGGAAAAAAAAACGCATTAAAATTAGAAACCCCCGAAAACGGTTTTGTCCGAAGGGAACGACCACATTTCGGGAGCCCTTGATCCCAGGAACACGCCAGTGGCTTCAGAAATAAAATTGCATTGGTTAAGGATATGGTCACCAAATCAAAAAGGTTGCTATCCCCCGAGAGAAAACACACCCACGAAGGGGGACTAATGACCAGAGTAGTGGACGCCCGGAAACAAAAAAAACAATCAATCAACCCCAAATTGAAAAAAATTTAGACACGGGTTCCTTTCCGGGAAAAATTTAAAATATTTACTGTCGCGTTCGCTGTTCTCATTTGGGGTTCCCTACTTATTTAAATCGAAGGCCCCAAAAGCCTCTGCTCGTAGATAATTCTGCTGGTAAAAATTTCTTTATTAGGGGAAAAAAATACTGAGGCCATCTAATGCTATATCAATATTTTGAAAAAAATTTTAAAAAAATTGATTTTAAAGTAATGCAAAAAAATGTTTTTTAACTTTTTATCTTTTGCCGGACTTTAATTTAAAACAATTTCTGAGACTTTAAACATAGCAACATTTATGCAAAAACTCATTTTTACATTTATTCAATGTTTGCAAAATTTTTTATTTATACACACGTTCGATCCGTTTTTTTAAAATTTGAATATTTTTTCCATGGCCATTTATTTTATCTTAAAGAGAAGAAAGAACCGTTTTTTTTTTTTTAAGGGTTTGAAAAAAAAATTTGTAAATTAGGAATAAGATTCGAGTAAGAGACGAATGCCGTAAATTATTATCTAATTTTTAGAAAGGGAATTTTATTTAATAGCAATGTTATTGCAGAATTATTTTGATTTTCAATTTGTTTTTTTTGTATAAAGTAAATTTTTTTTTTTAACAATTTCATTTTGAAAGCGTCCATTGAAAATTTTTATAATTGAAAGCAAGAAGCGGTTATTTATAAGTGTGTAGTGTGTGTGTGTGGTGTGTGTGTGTGTGTGTGTGTGTGTGTGTGTCTTTTTTTACAGACAGTTATAATTATTTAATTGAATTTTTGAGTGCCATTTCATGTAATTGTGGCTATTTTTATAGAATATACTAAATAAGAAAAGTGATTCTAAATTGAGTTTTAGTAATTTTTCATCCAATCCCAAAAAGTTCTTCAGACCCTGCCCCATTATTCTTTTTTTTTTTTTTTTTGTGTCCCCACTAGTCTCACTGAGCTAGCTGACCATCCCGGGGAAGTGCCCACCCCCCGACCCTCCAGGTCGGGGGCCGCCCTTAGGCTTTAAACGACGAGAGTGGGTCGCAAAACGCCCATAAGCGGGGTCGATTATTTTATGCATTTCGAAAACTCTATTTCAAAAAAAAGAGACCAAAATTTGGGTAATAAAAATTTTAAGTAAATTGAATCAAGTTCACCAAGATTTTGATCAGGTTGCAGAGAACAAGGGTGGTTTTTAAAAGGGGTTATTTCAAAAATGTTTTTTTTAAAAAGGATATTTATTAATTTAGAGTTTTTTTTTTGTTTTGTGGGGCTGGGATTTTTGGCTTTTAGAGAAGGTATTTTCGGAAAAAAAAATTGATTGATTCAGGCAGTTAATAGATTAAATGGGAGATAAGTATAACGGGGGAATTTACTATTTTTGAAAGAACTTTGAGGAATCAGATAGGAGGAGAAACAGGGGACAAGCACCAAGTATAGGATTGTGAAGGAAACGAAGAAGTGAACAGGAACATCGGGGGAACTAGCGAGACCCCGCGACAGAATGCAGCCAACGCCAAACGAGATCAGGGAGGAAGAAAGAAACCTCGATAGACAAATTTAATCATGAAAAGATAGGGGAATTTATGGCAATTAGATGAGGTTAGAAAAGCAGAATGAAAAAAAGAAAAAAAAAAGTTTAGGATTTTTTTGGGAACAAACAGAGGAAAAATAAAAAATTAAAGGATGCCTTAGAAAATAAATTAGAAGAGAAAATTTTAGAGAATAACTCAACAATAAATGCATTAAAAAAAAGTCACAGAATTGAAAGAAATTGAAGAAAATAAAAGGGAAGGGAAAAAAATTAAAACACACATAATTAGGAGCAATGGGAAAGGGCGAATTTGAAAGGGTTCAACAAAATTAACGAGGAACAAAGGAGTTAGAAAAAAACGGGGGCGGGGACACGAATTAAAAAGAAGATTTACGTACGAAAGGAGAAAAAGATCGAAACACCTGATCTTATAACTACCGTATCCGACAGGCAGACTGAGGTAGAAAAGGAGAAAAGTTCCAGAAATGTTTCGAACAAGTTCAGGTTTGCTAATAAATTAGATAGTGGGAAAAAGGCCTTCCAACAGGGTTGGCCCACCAAAACAAAAACGCAAAGAATGAAGTCGTAGAACTAAAAACTCACGCCCACGATCTTTTTCCATGGCCATTTATTTTATTCTAAACGAGAAGAAAGAATCAATCGTTTTTTTTTTTCCAATGATTTGAAAAAATAAAAATTTTTAAATTAGTGAATAAGATTCCGAGTAAGAGAGAATGCCTGTAAATTATTATCTGAATTTTAGAAAGGGGAATTTCATTTAATGCAATGCTAATGCAAAAATTTGGTTTTTATTTTTAATTTTTTTTTCTTTTTGTAAAAAAATTTTTTTAAAATTCTCAGTATTTTGAAAGGTCCATTGAAAGTTTGTATTATAATTTAAAACAAGAAGCGGGTATTTAGTCAATAGTGTGTGTGTGTGTGTGTGTTTGTGTGTGTGTCTTTTCACAGACAGTTTTAATTTTTTTGTATATTGAATTTCTTTAGTGCCATTTATGTAATTGTCCACAGCTATTTTTTATAGAATATACTAAAAAAAAAAAAAGTGATTCTAATTGGTTTTGTAATTTTTTCATCCAATCCAACTTTCTTCAGACCCCCCTCCCATTATTCTTTTTTTTTTTTTATTGTGTCCACACTGGGGCGTCTCACTGAGCTAGCTGACCATCCGGGAATTGTTCGCCATTAGAACTCTTTAGGTCGGGGGGCTGGCTTTCGGTTGAAACCGACGGGGGGGTCGCAGAAAATGTGGCTGGTTAAATAACCAATTACCATCATGTTCAAATTTTTTCTCCTGATCCAACAAAATATCGAGAAAATTGCATTTGCAGTGATTGTTATGTTTTCATTATTTAACTTTTAAATTTCCATCATGATATATTTATTCATGCCAACTTTTTCTCCCCTCCTCAAATAATAATAGGTATTATTATCCAAAACCACAGAAAAAAAAATCAATTTTTGAAAGGTCAACTGTCGTTTCCACACACCCTTATTTTATTATTAGGAATTAGTATTATTACTATCATTATTATTTTTACTTTTTTTGCATTATAAATTGAATTCAGAACCTCACAGGGTAACTAAATTATTACACCAGGGTGTTAAGTTTTATATCTATTATATTTCGGGGCCGGGATCACCCAACCCCAAACAATAAAAAAAACAACCAACAGCCTGATATCATGATTGACTTGCCTTCTATTATTCTAAATTAATTTATAATATTAGTCAAGGTCTTTAGGAAAAAAAACAATGTTTTATTACATTATCTAAAAAAAACAATGTTTTATTACTTATTTTTTTAATACTTTTTTATTGACGGTACAAAGGACACTGGGGGGATCAATAAAAAAATTTTTCCGTCGGAATCTTTGATATCGGTAAAACAAAACCTATTTTATCTCATGCGTATAATCTACTTTTTTTGCAAATTCATGTTTATTCAGTAGATTTTATTGTAAATGAGTTAGAATTAATGAGGGTCCAAAACCCCTTTTTTAAAATTTTAAAAAACCCAAGTAATAAAATTGTCTAAGTTTTAAAATCCTTCCGAAACAAAAAACAAATACATAGAAAAGAAAAAAAAGAAAAAAGATGTAAAGAAAGAAAAAAAAATTGATTGACTCAGGGAAAAACAATAATTGATTTTAAAGGGGAAATTGTTTTTTTAATTGAATAAGAAATTTAAAATGTATTTAAAAGATGAAAATTTGACAATCACACATTAATTCATATTTATTTATCTGTATTAATTAATTTTTTTTAATCATTAAAAATTGTTTTCCCCCACATTACTTGTTCTTTTAATGATATGATCCCCACTTCTTCCCCAATTTCGTAATTCTATTTTAAAATTATTTTATTCTAACTTAGAATTTCCACTATCATTTAAGAAATTATGAGTTTGACGGGGCTGTTGAGGTAAGAAAAAAACATCGTACCTCTAATTTTATCAGTACTTGTTTTTATAAAATTTTGATCAACTACGGTTGTTGACGTAAGCGAATTTGGGAAGGAACGAACAGACGTAAAAAAAAGTAAGATTCAGCCATAGTGAACACGGGTCTTGAGGAGAAGTTTTGATATCGAGGGGGGGTATTTTATCAATATTTTTAATTTTTTTGGTTTATTGATACCGGGAGCGATGCCGCGTTCAAAACTGCTTCCAGTAACGCTATTAACTTTTCAAACTGGGGGATCTTATACTGCCACCGACAAAGGACCAACATCGCATACACTAACCATGACAAAACACATCACGGATATCTTCCCCGATCCATTCACGGGCTCAATCAAATACGGCCTCCATTTCAACATCGAATTGCGCCGTTTTTACTATAACTACGATTTCGTAGCTAACGAACGACCGTCCCCCTTTGTTCCAAAAAAACTCTTTCCCCTTTGGGAGAAATTACCCAATTCATCGTTCCCAGCTGCCACGGGGAAAGCAAATAGATCCACAACGAAGACTCCTTTTGGAAACCCCATTCAGCCCCTTCCCGAAGAGGAGGCCAATTCTGCACGTAATTGCACAAGACGCCGCCAAACCTGGTTGCCGACGTAGGGGTTGGTACCCGCCCATCCTCCGAAGTCAAAAACTTTTTTTTAATTAAAGAGTGACTTGTATAGTAAAACACTTGGGGAAGGCATGTAGAGGGATTTGGGGGGTTTAAATCCTGTTAAGATTTTAAATTTTACATGAAAAAGTTTTTTAAAAGGAACCAACTACATAGTCTACATTATTTTTTATGGTGTGTATAATTAAGAAAATTTCCGAGATCTTCCAATTGAAAAATAATACATGTTACTGGATACTTTTGTATTTATTTAAATAATTATAAATTTTTTAACTGTGTATTAGGATTTTTTAAACCTTTTTTTTTGGCGATAAGTTGTTTTGGGGACATTCAAAATGTAAGAATAAAAAGGGAAATTTTCTTTTAACAACATTTATGTTTACGGTAATGGCAGGTTCAGTGGTTTTGCCACGTTATCTGGTACAAAACATAAAAAAAGATAAAAAAAAAAGTTCAGTAATGGGCCAATAAAGAAATTAAAAATTCAATAAATATTAAATTCAATTTAAATAGAAATAAACTTTTAAAAATGAAAGAAAAAAAAAAGGTGTGGAATGATGATTATTTTTTACGTCCCCAGAAAATCGGAGAGTTTTTAGCAAGGGAGGGGGTAAATTTTTAATTTTTTAAAATGAGAAACCCCCGCTTAAAAGTTCGATAAAAATTAATTTAACAAACAAAAAAAATACCCTTTCCCCAGATCGCATCAGCTACTACTAACCTTTAATTTGCACAGTGATTTGTACCCCCGAATTAAAATAGATGAATTGAAGGTTGTAAAAAATAGTGTAGGCAAGTAATGAAAGTGAATTTTTTCTAAAATTTGGGCCCTAGACCGTGGTTTTGTGTCCACATTTCTACCCGGGAAAATATTATATGTTACAACTGTATAAAAAATAATTATTCATATTAATTAAAGATAGAAATATAGTAAATCACGCAAACAACAGATGGATAGCTGTAAGAAACGACTTAACTTTATTTTTGGGTTTTTGGTTTTTTATTTGAAAAATAAAAAAGTACAAAATTTTATTTTGTTTCATTCTTATTTTTTCCCAAACCTTTTTGGAAAGTCGACTCTAACTTAGGAGATCGTGAACGAAAGGAAGTTAGAGAGGGCATAGAGAGACAAACTTTCGTAGGACACGAGAATGGACCGTATAAAAAAATTTAAAAAGTTTTTGACATAAAATTGTTGGGGGATTGAAAACCGTTTATTTAAAAAACAGGCCGAAGATTGGGTTTTGGTGGGAAAACGTTTAAATAAAGCCCGAAATTTTTGATTGGGGTATTTTCGGGTTTTTGTTGTCAGGTATCAACCGATGTCACTGCAGTGCCTGTGACCGAGGTTTAGGCCCCACTCGACGGTTGGGGGGATTTTGGGGACTAGCAGATAGCTTCAAAATTTAGCCGAATTTGGGGAAGAATTTTTGTTCAGATGCTCAACGGTAGTTAGATTTTCCGATAAAAACCCAGCCGAAGCCGGGGCAGTACCCCTTTTCAAACGGGGGCCCCGGGCCGGGAAAGATCACCTTCCATTCCTTTTAAATTTCCCCACCCTTTCTTACACACACTTACACTTACATGAACTAAACTACGACAGACAACGTGAGAACAGTCGGTGGCTTCGAGTTTGTCCCCACTAGGGCGGTGCCTCGTGGTGGGAGATACCTGGCGATCAGAAACACTAATCAATCAGGAATGTCGTCGTCATTCCGCTGACAGTCAGCAGTTACCGTTGGCCATATTTTCCGGATGAGATCTCTCTCTTCTCTCTCTTTGCTTCTCTCTCTCTTTGCCCTCTTCCTTCTGCTCTCTTTGCTCTTCTTTTGCTCTCTTCTTTGTCTCTCTTTGCTCTCTCCTTGACTCTCTCTTGCCTTCTCTTTGCCTCTCTTTGCTCTACTCTTTGCCTCTCCTTTGCCTCTTTTCTCTCTTCTCCTCTCTTTTGCTCTCTCTCTCTTGCCTCTCTCTTTTCTTCTTTGCTCTCTCTCTCTTGCTCTCTCTCTTGCTCTCTCTTGCTCTCTCTTTGCCTCTCTCTTTGCCTCTCTCTTGCTCTCTCTTTGCCTCTCTTTGCTCTCTTGCTCTCTCTCTTGCTCTCTCTTGCCTCTCTTGCTCTCTTTGCTCTCTCCTTTGCCTCTCTCGCTCCTTTGCTATCTTTCTCTCGCTCTTGCTTCTTTCTCTCGCTCTTTGCTCTCTCTGCTCTTTGCTCTCTTCTCTCGCTCTTTGCATCTTTCTCTCCTCTCTTTGCTCTCTCTCGCTCTTTGCTCTCTTTCTCTCGCTCTTTGCTCTCTTTCTCTCGCTCTTTGCTCTCTTTCTCTCGCTCTTTGCTCTCTCTCTCTCGCTCTTTGCTCTCTCTCGCTCTTTGCTTCTCTCTCGCTCTTTGCCTCTCTCCGTCTTTGCTCTCTCTCTCGCTCTTTGCTTCTCTCTCTCTGCTCTTGCTCTCTCTCCTCGCTCTTTGCTCTCTCTCTCGCTCTTTGCTCTCTCTCTCTTTGCTCTCTCTCTCTTTGCTCTCTCTCTCTCTCTCTCTCTCTCTCTCTCTCTCTCTGCCTTTGTTAGATAAAGGAGGCGCCAAAACTCTTTGATCTTCCCAGAATAAATGGTGTTGTGTTTGTGTCTGTTGCAGGTCGACGTACGAAGTGACCGAGCGCGTGGTGAGGGCCGGCGACCGGGCGGGGGGCGGCCGGTGCACGTTCCAGCGCAGCGTGCGCGCACAGGGTGGAGAACCTGGCGGAACTGGAAGGGCTCACCGTGGTGAGGGTCGACTCGTTCAGCCAAGCAGGGAGCACGTGGATGGACGTGCCGCTGGCGCTCGTCTCCTTTGGCTTCCGGCTGCTGCAGCTGGAGTTCCGGGAGGACGGGCTGGGCGCCAGCGGCGCCGTCTCCTTCGACCCGAATTGCTCGTGAGTCCCCGCGAGTTTTTACAAGTTTTGACCTTTTGAAACGTACTTGTTAAATGTCATTATCGGAGTGAATGGTATTCCTTCGATACGTTGTTTGATGTACACTGATAACTTATCTGAATCGAGAAGATCGGCTTTCGAGGAAATATGAAATCAGTTGAATACATGTTCTCTTACAAGAGAATTATAAAGAGGAATTATGTGAGGGAAATATGAAAACACAAACATGGTCAAGTTAATATTATTTATTGACTTATTTAACTAGTAAATAAGTCAATCTGAATCATTGAAATTTCATAAAAAATAAAAATAAGTATGTGCCCTGGGCATTAACTGGTTATGATCTTGGCTTCCTGTCGCCGATCGATCAAAAGAACTCTTATAACGCCCTTGGTGATTAATTTATCAATTAGGTAGCAGTTATAGACTGTTCTTTGGAACAAATATAATCATAATATGATTACGACAGCGAGTCAATCACAAAATACGAATCCGCTCACGACTTCTAAGGATATCCAGCACTCCTATTTCACCCAAACAATTATCGATATTAATTATTAATGTAACAATTTTGATTATCGAATTGTACTACGCACGGAATTTATGAAAAATCTACTGGTTGGAGCTTTGGAAGAGACACGTGAAGAAAATAATAAAATAAATTTTAAAAAATTGGAAAAAAATACTTTTTAATTGAAATTAACTATTAACAAAGTAATTAATAATTAATACAAATATTTTTTATCTAGATATACTTTGATTTTGCCAAGCAAACAGCTCCGCCAGAATTGAAACCGCTTTCTGCCAGGAGATCCAGCCGATAATTTAGGGGAAGGGCATCATAGATTTTGTTAAATGTTTGTTAATATTTGTTATTATATTGTAAATTATTTTTATTGTTACTTTATCGATACATTTCAGACGTTCCTAAGTTTCTTTATGTTTCTTATTTTCATTTTTCCTGCACTTTTCCGTTTTAATTTTTCTCTAGCTCTTTCGGGCAGGAATGACCTCCATGCCCCCACCCTTGATCCTCCACTGTCTCCTGCGTGTTTGAAGTGCAACATTTTTCTTGTTCAGGCGATTAGCATATTTCAGAAATCTAATAAAGGCACGTTCGTGAACTGACATTGAATCTACGTTACACACAGAGTAGCAGGACAGTACTTAAAATTGCGGTATTATTAATTTTAATGAAATGAAAAGTTATAATGCGAGTAGTAGAAAGTGTGGGAGTAAATATGAAGATAAAGCGGTGACAGCTGTCGTTGGTGAGATAATGAAACGAGCCACACATATCGCCGGTCAAGGTTACAGAACACCTGCAACTAAGAAACAGTCCGAATAAATTTAACAGACCATGGAATGTTATATAAAACAAGTTTTATATTGATTGATTATTTCGTGTTTCCTGGCGAGAAACGGCTATGGTCATTAGTCCCGTTGGTGTAACGAATTTCTTTATCATGGGAGGTGCTGGTGATATCCCCCCGCTGGTTAGTGAGATCAGGCACCGACCTTTTTATGTCGGCTTGCGGGGAGGGCTCCCCATCCAGGTATCTTCCACCAGCCGGGCATCGCGCCAAACGACAGAAGTTCTAAGTCTCCCAACTAGTCTCTCGACATGTGCACAGTGTAGTATGTAAATGTAAGTGTGTAAATATGAGCAGCGGCTCAGAAGTGGGGGAGGCTGGGGCAAATTGCTCCAGACCCAAACTTAATTGGGGCTCCCAATTTTTTTCATTCAAAAGAAATGAAAAATATATTTACCTCTAATCCAAAGTAAACGCTTTCAGTTGTTTCTGACGCATGGAAAAATGAATCCTGATTATGAATTGGGGGAGGAAGAAATGTTTTATTAGCAATAAGCGCCTCAGATTGGATCAACTGCCAGGCACTGATTTTCTCCAGGCGCCCTGAGTATGGGGACGAACGGAAGAGGAAGGAAAGATCACGTGCGTTCCGCAGCCCATTTGTTAGGTATTGCGCAGTCTTTCGGCTAGTGTTGATATGGAAAACAAAGTAACTACTGATCAGAGCAGCCGGCTGCTAGAATTCTCCAGACAGACGCAGAATTCGACATAGCTATCTAGCCAGTGTCAAAAGTCCTGCTATCATTAGAGTGGAACCTTCGGATCTCCTGGTTAGAAGCACTACAGAAACATCACTTGATGCCCTGAGCCATCTAAGCGGACTCGTTTTGAACCCTAATAGGCCGTGCACGCCAGGCCAGCCGTACCGCATCGTGATCACAGGAGGTGATGTGACATCGATGGCGATATTTAAAAAAATAGATATTTTAATAAAAACATGGCTGTTTTAAGTGAAACATGCCCGACGTTGACTGGTGCCAATTTGAAACCTTCTCCGTCGACGCAGTAGAATCTTGCTTCTGAATAAAGTCCTCGCCTAATGTCCGTGTCTGGTTCCCGATTCTCCGACGATACTAGTATAATCCGTGACTTTCCTCACTAACGTCTTTAGTGGACGCCTAGATACGTATTTTTCTTCTTACAAGAACGCTCTATCCTAATAAAAGAAACGATAGTTAACTTTATACAACTGTCAATTACAGTCGTTCATCGATCTAGTAAAACACATCAAGAGTCGAACTGCTCATCACCGCGTTGCTCTCAGCAAAATGAATGTTCTCCAAAAACTCGGAAGTATCCGAATCCTATATCTTTTTCTTTGTCTTTCAAAACAATGCTTATTACGCCTCTGCTCTGTCATTTCAACATAACGAAATGATCCTGACGCCGGTTGTTTGTCCATAACCCCCACGCGATCGTCTATTGACATCTCTATATTCTATGTCATATAAAATGACATTTCCATAATAAAATGGTCCGTCGTCACAATAGAAACATTGCTGATTTATAGAAACATTGCTATTTTATAGAAACATAGCTGTTTTTAAAGAAATATGAATTATTTTTAAGCATAGATAGTTTTAAGCATAGATAGTTTTAAGCATAGATAGTTTTAAGATAGATAGTTTTAGCATAGATAGTTTTAAGCTAGATTTTTTAAACAGATTTTTTAAACATAGATTTTTTAAACATAGATATTGAAATAAACTGCAATTTATTCAAACAAACTCGGTCGAGGAACCTGAAAAGCAAATATCTTGCTATCTTGCTACTTCATTGTAGAATTGGCTCAATGAAAATCATATATTCATTTCACAAAAACATGGAAATTTATTAAACAATTTAAAACAATTTTAATATTTGTAACTTTACTCAATATAAATTAAACGTTTGTCATGACCGTTCCAACCTTATGTCTTCGCGCGCTTTTGGACCGTCTTTATCCATCTCCGACGCCGCCGTCCTCAGGTCCAGACACCATCTTCTTTTTTCTTTTCTCGGAAGCACACTTCAATTACCGTTCATCAGATCAATAAACTATTTGCTGCTAACATTCCAGTCCAATCACTGACAACTTTGCCCAAGCCCTCAATGTCCTCCAACTCGTTCACATGAAATATTTTAAGCTTCACTGTCACACTTAGTGTTCAAATTTTGATGTTCTCTCAATATCCATTCCTAGTAGATGCTTAGAAGTCCCCAAAGAAAAACCTCCTAACATTAATTGGAGCACGATCCGTTCATGAGCACGGCATCAGTCAAAATGAATGTCTCTCGTATTATTTCAGCCCTGCAAAGCTCGGTCCATTTTTCGATTGTTTATTTGCAGATAACACTTCGTACCTAGCCAATCCCTAAATTTCTTGCAAAACGAACTAGCCGTCTTCACGACTGTCACTGCTTTTTCGGCCAATCCCTGAATTCTATACAAAATGAACTAGCCGTCTCCACGATTGTCACTGCATGAAGATGTTGACCTTGACGACGGCTCGCTTACCGTTGCTACGCTAGCATATTCACATAATTTATCCCCTTTAATTGACGCCATTTATAATAAATATTGTACAATATTCAGTGACATATTGGTATGTTACAATATTTTTAAACAGATATTTTTAATTTTTTAAAACATAGATTTTTTAAAAATTTTTTAAAACATAGATTTTTTAAAACATAGATTTTTAAACATAGATTTTTAAAACATAGATTTTTAAAACATAGATTTTTTAAAACATAGATTTTAAAACATAGATTTTTAAACATAGATTTTTAAAACATAGATTTTTTAAAACATAGATTTTTTAAAACATAGATTTTTAAAACATAGATTTTTTAAAACATAGATTTTTAAAACATAGATTTTTAAAACATAGATTTTTTAAAACATAGATTTTTAAAACATAGATTTTTTAAAACATAGATTTTTAAAACATAGATTTTTAAAACATAGATTTTTTAAAACATAGATTTTTTAAAACATAGATTTTTTAAAACATAGATTTTTTAAAACATAGATTTTTTAAAACATAGATTTTTTAAAACATAGATTTTTTAAAACATAGATTTTTTAAAACATAGTTATGTGGATGTCAATGTTTTCTTAACATCGATTATTTGTACTGGATGTTTTTACGTTTTCGATGTTTAGGTTGGGAATGAAAAGTTCCCACTCTCATAATTCTGTAAAAGTTAAAATATGAGAAAAGAACTGGTACTTTTGTCAGTTTGCGTGATGGAACCAAAAAAACGTGGTTTGTATTACCTTCATTGAGCACTCTCTGTCCTCGAAGGATGACCGATGCCCTTGTATTTCCTCATATTTCGCACTTTGATCAAAGCATGCAACATGTGTCGAAGGGCTTATCTTTCCGTACCTTCTGAGGCGATCTGTGGACCGACACTATACAGATGACCCTGGGCGCTCAAACTTTGAGGGTGAGTTTTGTGCATTGTTATTAATGAGGTTTTCTTGGTTTTAATTTAATTGTGTTTATTGTAAATTAATAACCTGATCGGCATAGTACGGCCAGCCTAACCAGGTCGGCAAATTACGATTTTAATTAAATACCCAACACTCATTAAATTCCTGGAAAAATATTTATAATTAGAAAATGATAAGATTTAAAATATAAATTAAACCATACCACAATGTATTTATTACAATAATAAAGAAATGTCAAGCTGAAATTATACTTTGTGTTAGAGATGTATGAAGGTGATACTAACAGTAAATCAATTTCCTATTTGTGTCACTTATAAATTCCATCTGAGAGAACAGAGGTATGTTTAATCAGACCAGCGCAGGTCCAAAACCTAACTCGAAATAGGACGAAAGTTCTACTTCCAAGACGGTGTGACAGATTGCCTTCATCAGTTCCCAGGTCAACCGGGGTAGGAGAGGGAGAGAAGAACTACAGAAGGGAACAGAAATGTTAATGGGGTTATTAAATTACAGTGTTTGTTCTATCGGTTCTCATTCATTAATTCCTGTCTGTCCTTAAAATGACATCATAAATGATTGTAAAATCATTATGTATGACATTGGTGTTTAAAGTATCCTTATGCTTTGTGTTACGAGTTTTGAAGTAGGCCTTGAGCATTTCACGTGTTCTCTTAGTAAAGTCAACATTTTCGTTCTTCTATTGTATGTTGTTAAAGAACTCTTCCGGGAGGGGAGTTCCCCCAATCCCCTTTTGTTCAATAACACTTTTTTTTCATTTGACGTTCATAGACGTTGAGCCACATTTTACATGACATTTAGTATGTAATATATTCCTTCTTAATTTGTCTACCTGACGTATGTATAGATTACCACGCCTACCCATGCACTCTAAAGTTTTGTCCCAGATCTATTGGAGAGTTGATAGGCCATGGCGTAAATGTCCGTGAGGGACTGTAAACAGAATTGTATCGGAGACTCGGCTTGTTTGGTATCTGGCGGTCGGCAGACAATCGGCTTTCTCCGCTATTTTCGCTCTTGTGACGTGAGGCGCGCGCTTTCTGTGACCTGGGAATCCCTCGCGCTTGTAGGGCGCGCCATCCCTAGGACAAGAGTGCACCGCGCAAGGGCGGCAAACATTAAGAACTGTTTTATATATGCATTATTTTTACATTTTTATTTTAAACGAAAAGAAGTTTTTAAAATTATTCACAAATGAGACGTTTGATAAATCATTTATCGAACAAATTCACTAATACATATGTAACCGTAATACATATTTTGGGGATTTCACCAATTGCGTATAATGTAATATCTGGTTACTTGTATTACTCCTGTGGCCATTGTGAAGTCGCCTCTCAGACATAATATAGCAATCTATTTTATGTAAATGACGTTTTATTTAGAAGATTTCAGATTCAGATGATAGAAACATGATGCTTTACCACGGTCAGCTATCTCAAAAAATGAAGCTAAATAAAATCTGTGTAACAAAATTTAAAATATTAAAACAAAAAAATCGCACAAAGGCGCACATTACATAGGCGCGAGGCTGCGAGTTGGTACCAGGCCTGGCCACTGTCACTTGACGCCGCGAGAACGAAACGACTTTGAAGGAGAGCTGTTTTTGTTGAAGTAAATGTCTTTGATACTTTGGTAAAATGTTCGCAAACGTAAAGATATTGTTTTGATAGATAATGCCACAATTCAGTATTTGCTCCTTCATTTATCTATACTCAACACTATTTTAATTGAATAGTTTCTCAACCATAGCGCTTGTCTCTTTTTAATATTAGTAAGATAATTTATTTTAAATAAAAGACAATCAATATAAACATAAAACACAGTATTGGGATTAATTACATTGAAAGTAGAATAAGAATTTACAACTTTTCTAGTCTGTTGCAGCCCCTCATGAAGTGAAAATCTAAAAGATTGATTTTCCAGTTCATCCACACCTTCCATCCCCACCTCCTTCCTGTATTCATGTTCCATCCTCACACTCTTCACTCATTTCTGCTGCATAGACCACCTCGTTTCTGTCTCACCTTAAATAAGTTGGTTGTCATAACAATTATAGGGTGCCTCGCATCCATTTAATATCATTGACACGATGTTGGCCCTTTACTGCATTTTTGAGCCAAATAATTTTCACACAATTAGTATCTCTTACAATACTTTTCCATGCCACTTAACTCTATAATGCTCAAGGTAACCAGAAGCGAGGTAACCCTTCCGCCCTTCGCCGCCTCGCAGCTCGTTGGGCACATACTCAAAAAGTCATCACCCTTGCAACTCCATGTCGCTACCACCTATACCAGCAATGATCCGCCCAATTTTATCCTACGCTTCTCCTATCTGGGCCTCAGCCAGCAAATCGAACATCCAAAATATGCGATTTTCCAAAATAAATTCCTCCGAACCATCACTAAAGCTCCATGGTTTGTACCTAACTCCCAGCTACATAACGAACTCGGCATTACTCCTATCTCCGTCCATTTCTCCCTCCTATCCTCTCGCTTCTATCCTAAAATTCCCCAGATTCCCTCAGCCGTACATTTCAAAATCGGAAAACAAAATTCTCACCACAATAGACTAAAGCGAAAACTACCGCGACAGTTCTTCGACCCTCCTTGATTATCATGCACCCGATGTGACTTCTTCACATTTAATTCACAAGTACTCAATGTATTCAAGTCTATAAGTTTTCTCAATCAATGTTAATGTAATTCATGTAACATCACTGTATCGTACGCGGATGCTGAGGGCCTTCGGGCCAACAGAAATAAATGAAAAAGGTAATTTTGAGCGCATAGCGCTCGCCCATTGTAGGGTGAATGGAATTTAATTTTGGCAATTCTTGAACAATTCATGGTTCTAATTCGTATATTTTATTCAAAATCAGTCTTCACCTCCTTCCAGCTTGGGTTTGTTTCTTAATTATAAAGTAAAGTTAAGTTTATTTTGCCGAATGTCATTTGACTGTCAGCCCTCTTTACACTTTTCAATTTCTCTTGGCCACACGTATTGTATAACTAATTTATTACTCCCGATACTACATTAAGAGTCTCATACCAATCAAGAGGGGTCGGCAATAAACACCAGTGCAGTTTTGCTTTTCCACCTACCACTTACGCTTACTTACAGAAACAGGTTGTAATGCTAAACCAAGAGGCGATTTTAGTCAGACGATGTGGTTTGCGCTTTCTCGATAGGCGAAGGGGATAGTTCATGTTGCTAAGGCAAACATCCATCTTCCTGCGGTCAACGCTACCCTTAAAACTGTTGGACGATTTTCTCCAAAATTGATATCCTCCAAATGATCTGAACGATCTCAAGACTCTGCGAGTATGAGTGGACATTTGGATTTTTGTGGTACTTTCATAAACCTCTAAACAATTTTATAAATTTTCTCAGAAATGAATGCAAATTACTTAACTACTAATTTTAATAAACTTAGACCTCGGTAGTGAAAAGAACATGTAGAAAGGTGTAGGTATTCTTTTCACTGAATCTCTTAATTTTCGAAGATTGTAAAGTTCACATTTTTTCTGCGTCTTCTTATAACTGTAGTATTAAAGATGTTTTCTTTAATGAAATTTGTTCATAGAAGACAAATTTAAAACAAGGTTATGTACAATTTTCGAAAATACGCAGTCGTCCTTCGAAAATATCGTTCTCTTCCTTTGTCCTATTCTCACCCCTTACTTACACACTCTTATATTCACATGCACCTCACTACTACATATGCCAAGAGACTAGTCGTGAGCTTAGAGCTTGGCCCAGCAGGAGCGGTGACCTGCTAGTGGGAGATTCCTGGTTCGAGAAAACTCCCAGCCGAATTGTAGATCGGCGCCGGATCTCGCCATCCAAGGGAGGAACACCCCAACCACCAGTCGGGATAGAAGCAGTACTACACTTACGGGACCCTCCCGGAACTACTAACCAATCAATCCTGTTTATGACCGCGAGCGGTAGCTCAGTGCATCAACTGATGCCGCTGCAGCGCCTCTGACCGGGAGATCCCAGGTTCGAGTCCTGACGGCGGTAGGATTTTCGACACTATCTTTTCAGCTAGGTCGGATTCAGTCGCTGCCTGGAGGAGAATTCTAGCTGCCGAATGCTCTTATCGGTAGTTTTCCGTGGTTTCTACGATCAACACCAGGCGAATGCCGGAGCAGTACCCTACTAAACGGGCCACGGACCGCGCGCGATCTGTCCTTCCCCTTCCTTGTCGTATCCTCTCCCCCTTACACACACACTTCACAACATGCACTACACTACCACCTATTCCGGGAGACCGGTCGGGAGCTTAGAGCTTGTCCCGGTTGGGGCGGTGCCCCGCTAGTGGGAGAGTCCTGGTTAGGGGGAAACCCCACCAGCCGACGGTAGGTCGGTGCCGGATCTCGCCATCCAGCAAGGGGAAAATCACTGTCATCGCCCGATAAAAAAACATGCACTACACTAACGGGACTAATGACCGAAGCCGTTGACGCGCCCGGAAACACGAAAAAATCAATCAATCAACCAATCCTGTTTATGCATGGTGTTTTCCTTTCAAGCACCTGCGCTCTGCAGCTCTGGTACGTCGGATACGACAGCCCTCAGGATCTGCACCGCCTGTACATCAACCGCGCCTGGTCCATCGCGATGCAGTTCGACTTCGTGTACAGCACCCCGGCAACCAGCGTCCTCGCTCCACTCAACGAGGACGCGCGCGTGGAGGACATCGAGATCCACGGGGGCGAAAGCTGGAGCGACGCCATTATCGTCCCCACGACACTAGCGCGCCTCCGGAAGGTGGACGTAGCTCGCAACGGCATCACTTCGTTACATGAAGGTGCGGGATGTTGTAACCGGAAGCTAGTGCGCCATGGAAATCTCTCCGCACTGAGCCGAGTCAGGGCCTTCTAATAAAAATTGCATTTATGTTTGTAGCAACCAAATATTTTGGGATAGTATTAGCTAGATGCACATGTAGCGCTAGTGTAGCGTTACAAATTGAAGGCTGCCATATTGTAGCAACTATTTCCCCTGGCAGGTGCTTTCAGGTGTGTTGTGTCCGTATGTGACGAGAGTTGTGTATTTCCGATGTAAATAAGTACTTTGAAGTGCCTTTACCTTACTATACAAAGATTATTATTTACGCATCAATAAAGTATATAATGAGAGTTTCATGGATCTCTAACCTCAAGTCATTATAAAGAAGGTTTAGGGTTACAAGAAGCAACTTTCCATAACCCAAATGATACAACAAAAACATGTTTCATTTAGTAACATGAGCATATTTCATTTAATTCAAACGTATACTTTAATTTGGTCCTAGCATACCTGCACACAGAGTAAGTTACCCAAAGTAATTTATAAATTTGAAAACTTGTTCGTAATATTAAAAATCTGACTACATAAAGTGTTAAAGGGAGTAATTTACTACAGTATAAAACAGAATTTATCCACTTCTTCTGGGCCCCACAGAACGAGTTTCTCTGTCCAAACATCACCTCTTTTTGCAGCACTTACATAACTTTTTCTATACTACGTATATTACTCCGTATATACGAATGTATACGAGAAGTAAAAATTAGATGGCAGATTACATAAGTTTTGGTCATTTCATAGCATTCTTGAGAATGAAGATTTTGTGTGCAGATCTTTACTTAAATCATTTTCACTTTAAAGAATAACTTGAATCTCTTTCAGAAAAGAAACTATGCATTAGCTACGGAGGGCAACAAACGATGCAAGGATAATGAAATTATCTTCCTGAATTGAAAGTCAAACGATTCGAGTTATTTCCAATTACATTATTTTCAAAACAGTATTAAATTTTTCGTAATTTATTTATCATAGTGTACCGGAACAATAACAATGTGATTTTCGAAATTTTGAATCCGTAATATCCTGTGAAAAGAGCGTTAAGACACACAATTTTAATTGATCGTTTCCACATTCGCCTACAATATGGCGGAGAGCGCAATGTTCAATTTGTTACGCTAGTGCTCGCCTCTCACCATAGGAGTTGTGGGTCTTGATAGCAACCAGATCACTGGAAAACAAATGAAGGGGACAACATATTCAGCGTCTGTTATGATTGTTGTGATTACGCAATTTACGTTTTACAAGCTGCAACTCGTGATACCAATATCATTTCTGTTGCTGGTTTTCTCACCAGTAAAGTGTCACTGCGGAGAAACTTTCCTACCGCGCTGTACGTAAAGTTGTTGGCTTTCTCCGGCGGTTGGGAATGAAATATGCGAGGTAGTTGGGAGCAAGAACTATTTATTTAATTATAATCTTCATTTATTAACATCGACAGAGATGGCTCAGTGGGAAAAACCGTTGCTGCTACAGCATCTCTTATAGGGAGGTTCTAGGCTTCGACTCCTCACGATGCACAGAGGAGTATTTGTACCGAAAAGCTGGCCAAAAGTCATAAAATGAAATATCGTTCCAAGGCGCAGTGCTTGTGATTTTCCGAAACCTAAACCTTCATGACATCACCTAGTGGACAGATAAGGGTCTTCTGAGAACAGTCCTGTGACTAATCGTCTCGTCCCCGGGTGAACTCAGTAGGCAGTCAGGCGTTGTGCGATTCAGAAGTGCGACCCTTTGGCGTTCTCGTTTGCAGTGTTCTTCACATTTCGTTTGTGTTATAAAACTTATGGAGATGGAAGGGAAGGTTGCTTTAATACTGTATATGAATTACGTGATTTGTAGCCAAAGTAGTTGTACTTGCAGCTACGTTTGGTGACGATAAAATAAGATTTTTATAAAAAGAATATTACTATAATCGTGTTAAAGTACGTGTCGGGCCTATCGGAGATATTTTTGCACTTCTGTAAACTTAAACATGTCTTTTTAGATATCATCAATAAAACCTTGCGCATATTTGGCCATTTGGATTACTGCCCGTTTGAAATTATGGGGTGCATATGTTGTTCTTCTCGAATGTTACAAACGTTTTCATCTTTTGCAGAATCTTCTGAGATTGTAACGGAGATGACGAAAATGTCACTATATAAACTGATGCAAGAATGTCCTAATAAAGAAATAGATGACAGGTTGTTATTTGTGGAGAAGAAGTTGATAGAAATCACCCGTTGTCCAGGTACAGAAGAAGGTAGAATAAGACGTGTTCTACGCTATTTCAAGTCCGATTTCAAGAATAGATGGACAGGCTAATAGAAAGGAAGAACGTTTTTGAAACAAAACAGAAATTGGCTTAGCATTTGCGTAAAAATTTCCTACTTGGGCTGTACCAAAGGCGGTCAGGCCTATCAAAGATTTCGCGGAATGTAGTGATCGAAGTAAGCGGCGCAAGACTCAACATTTGCGGGGGCACGTACCTGTTGATGAATTGACGTATGCAGCTCGAATGAGTCAACGAGCTGCTGTAAACTGTGACGTATCAAAAAATTTTTAAAGATATAACAGTCACACCAACACGAGCTACAAAATTCCGACGAACCATTGTTAAAGCGCAAAAAGAAACTGTGCACAAACTTACGCCATCAGAGGCATTAGCAATATTGTAGAAGGCGAATTTACTAGAAAACAATGGGGAAAAATTGCACAGTGTGAGCAAAAACATTTACCCTTGCTACTCACTGATAAAAGAAACCAAAAAAGCGTGCTACCCAAGGGAACAATCAATGCGAGTGACGGAAACATGCGCCGAGATTCGGCTTCAAGATTTTCAAAGTTCCCTTGTTCCTTTACGCCTGCGAATAAATACCGGTAATGAGAACAAGACTGTATGGCAGAATCCAGTGCCATCGTCTACGAGGTATTGCAGGCAATAAGAATACGTTTCATACATGAAACTAAAGACATTACCAATGAAGAACTGGAATATGTAGAAAAGCAAGCCAAAGACCTAACAAAGACTGAAATCGCAACTACCAATGACACTGCATATATTCAGCACATTTTAGTGCCCACAATGGTAAAAGCAAAGGTCTGCAATGCTGCTACTTTCACATCTTCTACAATGCGATGCTACATTTGTGGCAAAACATCCAAACATTTTAACAAATTGGATAATATAAAGGAAGAAAATCCTGCAGCTCTGAAGTTCGGACTCTCAATTCTGCATGCAAGGGTTCGGTTTTGAATCTCTTCACATATAGTTTACAAAATACCTATCAAGAAATGGCAGATCAGAACTAATGAAGAAAAGAAGATTTTCAAAGAAACGAAGGCATTGATTCAAAAAAATTTCCGGGGAAAAAATGGGACTATTAGTGGATATACTCAAAAGCCGGGTTCGGGAACACAAATGATGGAAACACATCAAAAAGATTTTTCGAGCATCCTGCACAGCCTCCAGAATCACTGGCCTCAATGTAACTTTAATACAAAAGTTTAAAATAATACTGAAACACTTTCTAGTGCTCACAGAATTGACGTGGAGAAGTTTGCCCTGTACTGCAAAAGAATCTGCCAAACTATATGTAGAGTTGTATGGATGGCATCCACTGTCACCTACAATACACAAGATTCTTGCATGGTGCCACAGTTATTGAACATGCACTTTTTGCCTATCGGCCAATTGTCTGAAGAAGCGGCAGAGGCCCGGAACAAGCACTTTAGAATTTATAGGCAAAACTTTGCGAGGAAATTTTCGGGAAAGCTGCAACAGAGATGTATTAAACAGACTCTTTAAGTTCGGGCCACTGTTACAGCGTAAGAAAAAGGTCTCAAAGGAAAAGTGTCATTCTCCTCTGAAACACTCAAACTTTGCTGCCTGTAACAGAAAGCACAGAAACAAATGAAGACGAACAAGAATCGGATTGTTCACTATCGGAATAGCGTTTTTGGGTCTTTGTTTTATGCATTTAGCCATGTTTTCGTTTTCTGTTTGTTCTTATTGTGCTGTTTATACTGTTTTATATGTTGTATCTATGTTTCCTATGATTTTATGATTTTTCTATTTTTCTATTTTTTCTATGAGTTTTCTATGAGATATCTATGATTAAATTCTATGTTTTTATATTAATATATCTATTATTTACAAACAAAAGAGTTTATTGCATTTGACTTTATAAACTTATGAAATAATTTTGGCCAGATTTTCATGCAAAATACTCTCAGTCGATGGTAGAATTTTTCCTTTGATACATAGGTCGGTCGAATTCAACCGCACCCGGAAGATTGTCATTGAAGTTGCCAGCTATTCTGATCGGTAGTTTTCCATGGTTACTCTGGTCAATATCAGGCAAATGTCATAGCAGAACCATGGCAAATAAGCCTGGGATTGCGTAATGTTCTCTCTTCTATTCTTTCCCCCTCTCCCCCTTTTACACACACACACACACACTTACATTTACACTTACTACATATAATAAGTTTAATATACACATACACATTTAATAAATAAATTTTAGTAGTTTCCAACTTCGGTAGTATGATATTTGTGCATTTTTTACCTTGTGAAAAACAACTGATAGTCTGATGAGCAGTTTATCGCAACTTCACAATTTGCTCGCTGAGATTCGGTGAAAGAGTAATGATGCAATCATTCAAATCATAAGGGCTAATACGTCATAATCTGTGCCACAGCATATCATCTGATGAATTATTTTTGTAATAAAGACGGTCTTTCATAACTCTTGAATACAAACTAGTGGAACTACTACTACTAACCGAAACTCTCTCATTTCTAGTGTTTTTTCTGACTACAATTTCTTTAAAAATGCATGGCGTCATATTTAGATCTAAAATTTAGGAATAAATTGTATTGAGAAAGAAATATCTCGCTTTAATATTGAGAGTAGGACAGTTTGAAATTAAAATTTAACTTTTTCAGTTCTAAAAATTGCAGAGATTTCAATAAAAATCAGAAATATACCATTCTTATAAATGCACTGTTTCGTATTCGAGCAAAACGTTAAAGAAAAAGATGGAGTCACTTTCCATAAAATTTTGAAAATATCACAGGGACGTTATGTTGAAATATAACTATCTTTCTCTCTTTAATTTATTTCTAATATCCCATTCTTATTTATACGTCTATTTAATTTCAAGTTTGGCTAGCTCAGTTTTTATATTACAATACTTAACAATACTCTGTAACTTACATATCTCAGGGCTGCTGCTTCTATTTACTCTTTTTTTTTATTTATTTATTTTACGTCAAAAAACAGTTGAAACTGCGTATGACGTGCTATGGGGAAAAGTGAATTGTGCACATTTTCAAAATTCTGTGATCCCTACACTAAGTCATATACTACTTAAATTTTGAAAACACACTCCCATGTAATAAAATCTATTTTCAAGGATAAATAAGCAATAAATTTTGGCTCTTATCATGTTGTGCTTCGGAATAATACTTCCTGCCGCGACAACATGGAAACGATAATTTGAATAATAGTATTTGCCACTGAATTCTAGAAGACGTGCACAGAAAATGAAGTTACATTTATGTCCAGAAGCAAAACAAGGGGCCATCTCAGCATTTGCTCAATGGATCAGGGGAAAATGGACGAAAACCTGATCGAGATGGGATCGAGATCGAGATCTTCTTCATGAGCCTCAAAATAACCGCTCTTATAAGAACACGGCTGGTAAAAATTTTTAATAATTGGAGAAAACTTGTATTGGTGCACTCTCATGACACATTGGAATAAATACGAAATATTAACTCGTGATTAAAATGTTACAGTAGCATAACAATGTCTACTGTAATTTACTCTTTAAATTATTTTTGCAACTTCAAAATACAAATAATTATCTATAGTTTAAACTTTATAAAGTTTTCGTAAATAAAAGAACTGGTATTTTACACCTTCTCGTATCCATGTTATTGTTATACAATGAAAATATATCTTAATATGGTCATATATATTTTAGTTTCTAACTTATTTATCTTAATAATACTCTTAAAAATTACGACAATCTTGGCCTTGTACATTTCATGGGAACGTCTTTGCAATTATTTAAATTATGGGCACTTCCCTATGTAGAAGATGTCTGCAATCTTGGTGTTGTCTTGCGTTTCCGTGTAAATCATTCGTCTGGCTACGACTACATTCCTTTCTTCTAATTTCTCGCACTCACAGCTTTGGTAATTGCCCTATCATAAATATGGTATATCGCGATTTTATATGTTCAGTCTGAATTCTCGATTCTACTTTCTTTCGAACACCACATCAACTAATTCATTACAACTACATAATCATTGTGACCCCTAATACATAAGTACCCACTCACATGTTTACACTCGTCTTATCGGTCTCGCGGTTCTACATCTGTATTCGCCCGAGGTAAAACACCTGATGATTTTCAATAGTTAATTTTCCTCTTCCACTCGCTCGTGTACTCTCTCCATTACTTCACTAGCATTTATATGCTTCTATTCTTTCTATGCTATTCAGCGATGTGATTCTGTCCTTCCCATTGCACTACATCAAGTTACTATTGTTCTTCCCCAATAATGCCTTATTATTAGTTTACTTTTTATTTAATTAATTAATTAATTAATTGATTACTTATTTGATTGATTGATTGATTTAAATATTTTGTGTTTTTATTTAAGCAACATAAACCCTCAACGTCACTATTCTTCTTTAATTTTTCCCTGGTTATACAAACCTATCGTTCTATCTCACCATTATACTTTAATTCAAAATAAATATCTCTGAGAAATTATGATTCCTCTCAATATAAAGTACACGTACAAATTAAAATATTTCGGTGACCTCCGAAACGACATAAATAGATCTTACTAACGTTCTTTTAGTTTTTTTAGTTCTAACCTGACCTTGTTATCCGTGGCACATACTTCCATTCATCCAACAAGGCATCCTGATTTTAGGTACAATATTGCATGTATCACCTTGCCACGTGCCATTTTTTTAACAACACTAATATACCTTAATACTGACATGTAACTCAAATGAACCTGAAACCGTCTTTATGACGGAAAATTCAAGAACTTATTCTTAAGGTGATCCCAAAACTCGTTGTGCTGTAGTAGAGGGAGCAAAAGTAAAAATATTTTCAAAAACATGTTTTAAATATTGTAATTTCTTCTTCTTCTCAACAGCAAATTTTTGCCGAATGCCCAACCTCCTGCAGTTGGATCTAAGCCACAACCAGTTCAAAAGTATTCCCCCTGGGATCAGCCCGCTCCGTCGCCTGCAAACTCTCGATGTGTCTCAAAACCCAATCGTCGTGTTGCAGTTCGCACCAGTGTTGCAGACGCTCCCAGAACTGAAGGAACTACATACTGTGCGGTGTGCCTCTAGGTAGTTTAGATCCTCTGGTGTCCTCTGCTACAAGCGATGCCAACAACAGGAACGGAGTCAACCAATCTATTGGGATGGTAAGTAAACTCAAAGAAAAAATTTTTAAAACTAGGTAAATATGAATATACGGTTGCAACTAGGAGTCCAATACGAGACAATTTTGTCCGAGCCTCATTGCAGTATTCGCCAGATATTTGGTAACTATGATAAGGTTTCGCTCGCTGCGGCGCCGTAAATGAAACTTGCGCGGCCTTGAGAGATAAGCGCCTGATGATCAGTCTGAATGATTCCACCTGATCAGTCATGTTGTCGATTACAATATTCATTCAGAACGAATTAATGACAATCTATTGATTAGGAGCGGGTTTCTATGATTTATACATATTTTTCTCCGTTGCTTCAGTGCAGAGATAAGTGGAATTGCATGACATTTTGTTAGAATACGATATTATATATATATATATATATATATATATATATATATATATATATATATATATATATAGTTACACTCCCTCCTCTATATTCCAGGATGTGTACACACTACAGCTTAACTTTCGGTTATGCCTAAAACATCTGATGCTCATTCCAAACTTGAGCCACTGAACTTGTTTAATCTTTGGGCTTTGGATCTTGATTGATAGGTTATCAGTCATACTGGATTGTATACAAATTAAATATATTTTCACTCTTTCAAAAAACAATTGCAAAAAGTATCCTGGATGCACCATGACTCCTTTCACATTTGTCTCCACCAGAAAACATGTTTCACAATATAGTGAAAGCATGAGAATCCTTCATATGTTATTCTAATTCCTGATCACCATACACTTACTCACCATACACTTACTCACCATACACTTACTCACCATACACTTACTCACCATACACTTACTCACCATACACTTACTCACCATACACTTACTCACCATACACTTACTCACCATACACTTACTCACCATACACTTACTCACCATACACGTGATATCAAACCCAAAATTGGTTTCACAATATAGTGGAAGCTTGATAAATATTAACATGCGATTTCAATTACTGATCACCACTCTTACTGTGATATCAAACTCCAAAATTGGTTTCACAAAATAGTGGAAGCTTGATAATTATTAACATGTGATTTGAATTACTGATCACCACTTACTGTAAATACAAGTGATATCAAATCCCAAAATTGGTTTCACAATATAGTGGAAGCTTGATAATTATTCAGTTACTGATGATACAAACCCCAAAATTGGTTTCACAATATAGTGGAAGCTTTATAATTATTAACATGTGATTTCAATTACTGATCACCACTCTTACTGTGATATCAAAACCCAAAATTGGTTTCACAGTATAGTAGAAGCTTGATAATGATTAACAAAGGGCTTCAACTAAAACTCTCTTTTATATGAAAACAACTGAGATGAATCTACCTAACAACTTTCTCCCACATTCTAAGAAAAAGGCAAACTCCTAATTGCTAAAGCTTAATCAGTCAGAATAAATTTTTTTGTCTGGGTTTTACTCTTCCTACATTCACTTTACCGGTTATGGTAGCACCAATAGTATCGCCGTACTACCGCCTCACTCAGAGGCTTGTGAAATAATCTCACTGCTGAACAATCCTTCAGTATCGCAAAGTCAACTGCCTTGATTCGATTTCATTATTTTCACAAAAAAGAAACAACAACAAAACACACTGTCATAAAGCAAAAGTGCACACATCTACTTATCGGTGACGATGTTAGAACGTTGGTAGGCAAAGTCCAGAATGTTCTCGGCTGGTTCCCAGTTCCAAGCAGCACCTTCTCTTAGACACTCCAGACGCCTCGTGGCACCTTCCATAACCCAAAGCCTTCTGCTGCTTCACCAAGCTTTACCCCCACTACCCTAATCAAATGAGCGACTACTTATTTAATCGTCACAGAGCTTACACTGCTTAGCCTATTCAAAAGTGCAACTAGATTATATTGTGACTGTACGGTCACAATAACTCCCTCCTCAAAAGCAAAAAAAAATATGTTCCTATTCGTATAACGTTAAGACTTTTTTTTCATTCATAGAATGGTTTCAGGTTCCAAAAGTTATATTTTCCTATTATGTCCTGATTATCTCTACCAATGACTGCTACGTTGAATGGACGTGTCTCCAAAACTGTATACGGTCCTTCATATAACCTGAAGAACTTATGATATAATTTCCTTTGAGGGTCGGAAGGCCTTGGTACTCGTAGTAAACATTTTGTCCTACTGAGAATCGGTATGTTTTCCTTTTTAGTACTTGGGTTAATCGTTTCTGTGCTGCTTTTCTCATTCGAATTGCAATGTCTTCTGTTGTCCACTTGTATTTAAATTATATCCTCTCTCATAATCTCCCTCAATGGATGTTCCAATGTGACCAAAGTGAATTTTCATTGGGGATGCTCCAGTTGAATCATTTGGAATTTGGTTTAACCATTCATTAATTTTGGGATTAATTCAAACCAATCCGTGTGTCTTCTTCTTCTGCTTCATGGATTTATGCCTAAAGGCCTGTTTCCACATCAAGAGAGTGAGTCTCTCCACCTTGTTAAGGGGCGGCCAACATTTCTTCTTCTTTTAGGATTATACGTGTACATTATTATAATAATTCTGTTTGGAGGCATGCGTTGGATATGATCATGCCAGTTACTCCTAAATTATTGGATTCTGTCCATCAGATTGAATATATTCAGTTCGGTTCTGATGTAATCATTATATTGTCTATCTAAGATATTGTAACCTGCTACTGAACGTGTAAGAATTTCATTTCGGCGCTTTCTATTTTTCTTCTGTCTGTTCTATTTATCGTCCAGTTTTCGCTGCATAAGTTAGCACGGTACTGCCATTGCTTTGTAGAATTTGGAGTTGCGTGGTTTTTAAAGTCTTGTTTTTTAATGTTCTTCTTATTGTCCCACACATGTCATAGAATCTACTTAATTTCCGACTTATGTCATTTTTCTGACAGTAAGACACATTGAAGCCTAAATAGGTAAAATTATTTGTCTGTTCTATGGGTTTATTATTAATCACAATTTTACATCTCATGTGGTTTCTTCCTTCAAAGCCCATCGATTTTGTTTCCCTAGTGGAGATTTGCATTTTATATTTGGTTGCCTGTTCGTTTAGTTTGTGTGCTCCAATTTGTTATTCATCTTCTGAGCTACTAAAACCTTTATCAATGATTTTAGTGTCGAAGTAGAGGCTTTGTATTGCTCTTATTAGGTGAGCTGGGAATCCTTTGTTATGCATTATCTCCATAATTTCTTTCGGACACTTTGTCGAAGGCTTTTACATAGTCTATAAATAGTATATATGTTCGTAGTTAAATTCTCGTCTCTTCTGTATTAGCTGTTCCACTACAAATATGCAGTCGGAACATGAGCTACCTTTCCTAAAACCGCACTGTTCCTCTAATAACATATGCTCATTAATTATATTCAATCTCCGAGTTATTATCTTAGCATATATCTTATAGGCTGTGTTGAGAAGACTTATTCCTCTATTATTTTGACAATCCTGTCTGCTACCTTTCTTGAAGATAGGGCATATGATTCCTTTCCTCCAATCTTCGGGAATGGTATATCTCCTCCAACACATATTAATTATTTCGAGGAATCTCCTCCTTATTGCATTCGGTGCATACTTTAGTAGTTCAGCATTCATGCAGTCAGTTCCTGGTGACTTCTTATTCTTGAACGTTTTAAGTATGTTGTTCAGTTCGTCGAGTTCAATGGGGTCCGCTTCTATTATTGTTTCCGATAAGGGGTTTTCAGGAGTCTCTGTATTTGTCCACAGCAACTGATAGTATGTTAGCCATTCTTTCTCGGAGATGTTGTTAATTTTTAGTGTATATCTTTCTGTCGAATTTAGATACTTCATTATTTTATAGGCAGTATCTTGTGATCTCGATTCGATCTCGCTTATATACCTATCCCAACTTTCCTACTTTATCTTTCTAATTTCTATCTTAGCAATGGCACTTTTATTTTTATATGCTATTTTGTCTTCCACAGAATGTGATTGGAGATACCGCAGGTTTTTCTTGTGATCTCGATTCGATCTCGCTTATATACCTTCACTTTTTTCTGTTCCAATTTTGAACACCCTTCTAATTCCTTGCTTTTTGGTCTTTTATCTAAGACTTCTTCTGCTATTTGTAATATTAGCTCTTAAAATCTTGCCATTCAACATTTACATCTGTATGAATTGCTCTTTGATCTAGAGAAGTTAGCAACCGTGAGCAGAATAATTTTCTTATACTCTTGTTGTAGCAGGTATACTTTAAAATTGGTTTTATTTTGCGTAACGCTCTGTTTTTCCTGTGATCCATTTCTTAGGGATTTTAAGTTTACAAAAACTAAGAATGATGTACTAACGTCACAGCTCCTATATACTCGTGTATCATTCACGCATGGGGAAAGTTTCTTGTTGGACAGGATGTAGTCGGTTATTGATCTCGTGCCTCTTGCTGACCATGTGTATTTATGTATATCTTTATTGCGGAAGAGGGTATTAGTTATTTTAAACTCATTAAAACTAACAAAATTTCTCAGGGCTAGTCCATTCTCATTTAAAGTTTTTTCCCCATTATCTCCAATTAGATTTCCCATAATTTGTTGTCCAACGCGTGCATTAAAATCACCTCCAATGGCTAAGAAATCTGTATTATTCATAGTGTTTAAATGGGACTGGAGAGATTCATAAAAGTTTATGCTTTCTACTTTACGTCCCTCTTCAGGTGCCAAAATGCAGATAATTGTAAGATATCCTGTAGCTGTTTTTAGTCGCACATTTATTATTCGGTCGCTTACAAAATTATAGCTCTGGATTCTATTTTTAAGGAAGATCTAATCATTATTCCTACCCCTGATGATGCTCTTTTATTGTGAGGGACTCCACTATAAAAAAGTACGTAATTTAGGTATTCCAATGTGCCTTTTAATTTTTTCTTTGTTTCAGTAATCAGACATATATCTACATTAATGTTTTCTAATTCTTTTTGTAATATTTCTTCTTTTTGCGTCAATCCTCTAACGTTCCAAGTAGCTAGGTCTAAGTAGCTAGGCCAAATTCCTTTTTCTATTCCTTTTCTTTGCATGCGTCGTCATATGATTAGTCCTACTATTATCTTGATGGTCATCAGTAATGGGTTTGTCTCCCGGCCGTGTTACGAGCACTGCGCGGGACTAGCTTGGTGATGGGGCTGCCATTTTAACTGCCTCCAAGCTGGCAGAGTGCGTTGTTCGGAGCACCATCTTAGATGCATGGCTTTCAACGCGTTCGTTGTAATACCGCAGATATTGGGCCGCATCTACCCTGGGATTAGAGGAAGCTTGAGGTGTCGGCTCTTCCGCCGTTGGCCTTCCTCGTTGGCATCCTCCCATTCTGGGAAGTATGCTGCCTCTTCTGGAGTACTTCTTCGTCTCATCCCTATCCTTTGACCAATCCGGCTAGGAGGCCCTACCAGCAGCTACGCTACCGCCGGCATAGCTCTCAGGATCACTGGGATACTCAAGCTCCACCACCAACTCCAAGGTCATGTACTCTAGGCGGAATCTGTGTCTATGGCAACAATACACCCGGAACAGTCTGGAGAGCTCTCTCATGATCCTCTCGATGGGATTCGACATTGGGTGTCTAATACTGGACAGTATATGTATAAAACGCCTGTTGTTCAAACACTGAAAGAAAATGTACGTTTCGCAACACAGGTTTCGCAACACAGGACAGCTCCTTCGACTGCATTTCAACGATACACCATTCACCCCCCCTCGTTTCACTCACTCCCTTCCTTCCTGTGGTGTGGGTCATACCTGCTCAAAACAAAATAGGCCTGTCTTCATTCATATCTTCCTTCTTTCCTGGTAATTTACGATGAGCCTCAGCGTAGAGCAACGCAGGTTTGTGTTGGAGGAGTATTTCCGAACGCAATCTTTCAAAAAGTGCCGGACAGCTTTCAGAGAAAAAAATTCATCTGAGTCTATTCCGAACAAGAGTACCATATTTCGGTTAATGAAGTGCTATCGTGAGACAGGAGGTGTGTTTGATCCTTTGAATTAAAAAATATGGGAGTATGGTGTGCCAATTATCTACGCAGAGTCTGTTGTTTTTCAAAGAAACAGTAAAGGGATACGTATCAGAATGAATTGAGAAATTAATTTTTATTATATTTTAATTAATTATTTTTAAAGTAACCTTATTCAATAATAATAATAATAATAATAATAATAATAATAATAATAATAATAATAATAATAATAATAAAGAAGAAGAAGAAGAAATATTTGTTCTGCGAATCTGAATTTATAATTTGTTAATATTTATTTAAAATAAAAAAGTATAAAACATACATTTCTGTAGCATATGTTCTGGAGCGTATGTACTGTAATAGGTCGGGTTTCACCCTTCCTCTCCTCCTTATATATATAAACCTGCCCACACGTTGGGCGGTCACTTGTAATGGTGGCTGGCTCTCTACACGCCCGGCACGTTAACTGTTACGTTTAATAAATTGCCCTGCTCTAGCCCTTCTTACGAACAAACCAATAAACACTAGCCTCGCGTTGGTGCACATATAATAACTTTCCCTTCCTACTCACAATTGCCCTCTGCTAGCTTCACCTGGCCTTTCACTCACCTGGGCGTGGATCTGCGGTGCGTCTGTACAGACGCGAGCAAGGTACTCGCTCACGCGCGTGGATCAGTCTAATGCTACGTAAATGATTGCGAAAACATATTGATTTTGCGAATCATGACTCCCAAAATGGCTCATGAAGTTTATTCAATCGCCTCCGTTATCATGTTTCTTTCAATTTGCACTATTTAGTGCTGCAACAGCACTGGTACTCTGACGGCACACATCAATACAACCCAGCATCAAAACAACAACAAAATAAACATTTCTCCTCCTCAATACACAATACATAGATATATATACTCTTTCATTCACACAACTATTTACAAAAACAAACAAATACCATTCACACATATAACTAAACCTCAGAATGCATTCTGTCGAGATTCCTGTCTTAAAATCTACCAATTACACGACTTGGTCTTCGACAGAGCTTTCTTCAATCAAAACAAAACAAACAAATGTCAAAATACTTTGGCTCACGTATGCTGTTGCCTCTGCGACGAATCTGCGTGTCTGGGGGTGATTATTCACGCCCAACAGCGCCTCCCGTTGTCGCCATCAGTTCCGGAACACTCGCATACGCATCACAGTTCACCTCATGGTGTCGGAGTTCCTGCTGCCATCTTTTTTATAAACCCTTCAAATTATTAAAATCTCACTGAATTCCGAATCAAATTCGCGCCTCTAATTATCAATGCAACGTCGCGCTCCCACCGTTGCAAAATTTCTCGTACCGCCGCTCGCCTCGCAAGTCCAGCGGGCGTTGCCGAATTTCAGAATAGTTCCGAAAATTCCCTTCTCTTTATGAAATTTTCTTTCCACGACTGTTACACAACGTACGTAAAATATTCCGGTTACTATTTCGATGATGTTCATAACTTCCGCACTTTACAAAATTTTCAAGAATCGCCTACGCGAACACACATCCTGCCTTCATCAAGTCCAGGCACATTCTGGCAAATCTTCTTCAACCTAGCATTGTTATCCTTCCTTCAGCACTTTTCCCGATCGCTCGATAACTGACGATCGCGTCACCTTGGTTCTCTAAAATATTTAATTTCTAACGTTTTCCGAAACACTTTATTTCCGTTTTAGTTTTGATAAAATTCTACCGGCAATTTCCTAAAATTTGATGTTCTCCTCTTGTTTTCTTTGGTCAAAATCCTTTATTTTCCCTGTTTTCCGTTTTGAATGTGAAATGGAACGCACTGCATTTGTTCGCTAATCGCTTCCTCTTGCTTGAATTAATTTATCTGTTTTATTAAAATTTCTGATACTTCCCGTCAAGATATTTAAATGGGATAAATTTTACCTGATGCAGCTAATTTTCTTCTTTTACCTCCCGGAAGTCTGAATTTGATATCTTATCGCGTTTTCTTGCAGTATTCGAAAAACCTTCTTCTTTCTAAGCGTTTCATCGCTCCAACAATGGACTCCATTAATATTTTTCCTTAACACAAACATGCGAAATACGAAAATTTCAATAACTTTTTATTGCCTGACGCGATTTCACTGGGATAACTTTCAAAATGTTTCTAAATCACAGCCGGATCTAATGTTTATAGTCCAAACTCGCACAAGTATCGGGTTCGCTTTATTCTCTTCCTCACTCGGTTTTTTACTATGGCGTCTTTGTTGTCTCTGTTTTTATTTTTTTTTCATCCAAATGCACACCATTGGGGATCGTGTAAATCATTACAGTACCTTGTAATGAAACTAAAACAAGCAATGTTTACTATTAAATTGACCTCAATGTATATTTTACATGGCAAGTTTATTTCACGTTTAAACAACATACTTTGCCCTGTGGCTTCACGTAGCATAATAAACGAATTCGAGAATTGGAGACTCGCGTGTTCCTGGTTGGGTGACCGGCCAGAACCCCGGGATCTAACTGCGTCGAGCCCTTGGCCGAAGGGATAAAAGGCACTGACTGCGACGTGACGAGAATTGACAAATATAGTAATTATTCAGTGTAATAATTACACAATAACGGAGGATTACTCCAGAAAAAAGCGCTCAACGCCCGACAAGGGTTAAGAGACGCGTTGCATCAACAATGACGCAACAAATTATACGAAGGAATCGTCGGTCTTTTTTTTTTTAATTTGTTGCGTCTCGTTTGACGCAACGCGTCTCCAAGCCCTTTGGGGGGCGTTGAGCGCTTTGCGCTTCTGAGAGTAATCCTCCCATTACTAACAGCGCTGGAGTAATCCTCAGTTAATATTGTCTGTCGCGTCTCGTCGCAGTCGGTTGTCAAGAGGACCGCCAGGTAACCTCTCCGCGTACGCGCTCTCCTAGCGCGCGTCCTGCGTCACTACCCAGCGGCCAGAATTAGGAAGGAATAAGGATAGGGGTAGGGTTTTGGGACACTTCACAGGGGTTGGACTAGCCCTTGTGAAGCAGCAGAACTCGTTTTGTTGGAACAAATTTCACAAGAGAGTCGACGGGAATCGAACCCGGATTTCAGTGGTGAAAGGCTTGCGACTTTGCAATGAGCCACGAGTACAGCTTGACAATTCAGTTTCCTTTCAACGCCAAACAAGTAGGCGCGTGCCCTTCTCTTTGAACTCGGCGGTCACCTGCTCTCCTCCTCAGGGTGGGATTAGTGGGAGAGGGGATTTGGCGTACTTCCCGTCAGTTTACGTGCTTGAAACCTCCAGCCGTTTTCCGACCCGCTCAAACATGGTTGCCAGTGCATTTCGCTCTGCCTGCTGTGAGTTGCGTTTTATACTAATCACACTGTGTGTGTGTGTGTGTGTGTGTGTGTGTGTGTGTGTGCGTGCGTTCGTGCGTGCGTGCGTGCATTTTTGGCCGATTTTTCCTATTGGTGAATATTCGTGTAATTTATAGCAGCATATTTTGCAGATTTCGTTAAAATAGAGACTTATCTACAAACGTTTCATATTTTAATACAATCTATTTATTTGTAAGCGTGCATTGATTCGAAAGACCTTATCACAGTTTTTTTTCTTTTTGCGTGTTCTATAGATGATAACTTTCGCGAAGTAGGGTAGATTATATTATGATTGCACAAAAATATATCTTAATTCCAAGCATGCTTCTCCTGAATTTTATCAAGAAAGGCTTAAAGACGAAAAGAATATTGTTAATTTTAATTGCATATTTCAGAGCATATTTCACATTTTTTAGTCCATAAATGCATATTTTAAAAAGCATATTTCAAGATTTTTCGGGCATAAAAATTCTCTCCCTACGTATGATACATGGTTAAAAAAAGCAAAGCAAACTGCATAACATTTATTACAAATCATGTAGTTAAACGTCTCTTTGCGTTTTTTAGGATGTACGTAATTGTTGTAGGTATATCAGATGGTGTATTAAAAATAGATTATATCTGCGAAACCTCCTCAAATGTCGAATTTGATTGTTCATAAGTCATCTAAGTTCATAACCGATAAAAATTTAACAATTATGTGTAGTTATGTGTAGCGGGCGGATTTTGATGACCTGAAATATCGCCAAAAATGATCAATGAAATGCTCTTAAAAAGCTTTAAAAATGCATTAAAACCAAAGACAAATTACGTAAATTTTTTATCAAAAACAGTTAGGACGAACAACTTGAAGATGTTAAATAAGTTACTGATGTAATCGAGACTTCTTCCATTCGTTCGAGTGAACTCAACTTCCGAACTTTTGGGTTTTGGGACTGGTTTTGCTATCTCTGTGTTTTTTAAATTGGCTATTTAATGTCGCATCAACATCTAGGTCATTAGAGACCACTATTGGTGTTAACGGTATGGTAACTATGAAGATGAAACGATATGGTGAAGATACGGGGTGAAAGGACGAACACAAATGCAACCATGCCCAAGGCGGGACTCGACCCCGCGACCCTTCGGTCCGAGATCACTACGACACTACTGCCATAGCGATCTCGGCCACCGGGCCGACTCTGTGTTTAGTTATCGTGAAATCGGTCGAACCGGCAATGTCGCTGATGTAGGTCATAAGAGTTACGTACTTACAACGGTTGTCAAAAGAATTTCTGAGCGAACATATCCAATACACTACTGAGTAATTCTGGAAAGAAAATTTGTTGCATCTCGTAAATATTATTTGAAGGAAATACAATTAAAAATGACATTAAAATCAATGAAATTAGCAAAAACGGAAATTCAAAATGACAGGAAAAGGTAAAAAATGACTTACGAGTAGTAGTCGAATTCGACAAAAAAGGCAGAATAATGACATAAAAATGGGTCATTTCCTTTTGTTATAAACTCAAACGAATTTAATAATAAACGGCATTGTGTACTAAAGTCAAAAGAAAAAGCACTTCGTTAAAATCCGATCAATAGTTGTGTACCAAGTTAAAAATTGTGTACAGTTCAGAGGAAAACAAAAATATTTTCTACGATTTCACGGAAATTATTCATGTTTTGACAAATTTTCTCTTAATTCAGGGGCCACAAAAACCAGAGCGTCGTGATATTCTTCTTTTCAGTATTCGTTTCCTTGTTTCCAGTATTCGCGTCTGGAGGTGCTGGACGTGAGTGGGTGCAACGTGAGCTCCTTGAGAAGTAGTCTGTGCATCCAGAGACTCGTGATGTTGTTTCCAGTATTTGCGTCTGGAGGTGCTTGACGTGAGGTGCAACGTGAGCTCCTTGAGAAGTAGTCTGTGGATCCAGAGTCTCGTGATGTTGTTTCCAGTATTCGCGTCTGGAGGTGCTTGACGTGAGCCTTGAGTAGTCTGTGGATCCAGTCTCGTGTGTTGTTTCCATTATTCGCGTCTGGAGTCTGACGTGAGTGGTGCAACTGAGCTCCTTGAGAAGTAGTCTGTGCATCCAGAGTCTCGTGATGTTGCTTCCAGTATTCGCGCCTGGAGGTGCTGGACGTGAGTGGGTGCAACGTGAGCTCCTTGAGAAGTAGTCTGTGCATCCAGAGTCTCGTGATGTTGTTTCCAGTATTCGCGTCTGGAGGTGCTGGACGTGAGTGGGTGCAGCGTGAGCTCCTTGAGAAGTAGTCTGTGGATCCAGAGTCTCGTGATGTTGTTTCCAGTTTTCGCGCCTGGAGGTGCTGGACGTGAGCAGGTGCAACGTGAGCTCCGTGGAGAGTAAATTGTGGGCGCGGGCGGGCAGTCTGCGCGCGCTGCGCCTGGCGCCCGCCCAGCGCCTGCGCCGCCTGCTGCTGGCGCGCAACCTGTTGGCGACGCCGCGGGGCGCGCTGGCGTCGGGGGGCGGGGCCGGGGGCGGGGCGGCATACCTGGATCTGAGCAGCAACCCGCTGCGCGGCGAGTGGGGCGCGGGGGCGTTCGCGCCGCTGGGCGCCCGCGCCTCCGTCAACCTGTCGCGCACGCGGCTCACCGCCCTCTCGCCCCAGATGCTGCGCTCCTTGCAGCCGCTCGCGCGGGTCGACTTGGGCGGGAACGCCTTCGACTGCACGGCGTGTTCCACGCCTCGCTTCAAGGAGTGGCTGCTCAACACATCACGTACGTTGTTTTTTGTACGTTAATTTTTTTCGTGTTCCCAGGCGCGTCAACTGCTTTGGTCATTAGTCCGTTAGTCTAGTGTATGTTTTTTCTCGGGAGATGACGATGATCTTCCCCCGCTAGATGGCGAGATCTGGCGCCGACCTACCGTCGGCTAGTGGGGTTTCCCCCCTAACCAGGATTCTCCCACCAGCGGGGCACCGCCCCAGTCGAGACAAGCTCTAAGCTCCCGACCGGTCTCCCGGAATATGTGGAAGTGTAGTGATTGTTAGTGTAAGTGTGTGTATAAGGGGAGAGGATAGGTCAAGGAAGAGGAAGGACAGATCGCGCGCGGGCCCTGGCTCGTTTGGTAGGGTACTACCCCGGCATTTGCCTTGTGTTGATCGGATAAACCGCGGAAAACTACCGATCAGAGCAGCCGGCCGCTAGAATTCTCCTCTAGACAGCGACTGAATTCGACCTAGCTGAAAAGCTAGTGTCGAAAATCCTGCCGTAGGGAGTGGGAACCTAGGACCTCCCGGTCAGAGACGCTGCAGTGACATCCGTTGATGTGCTGAGCTACCAGTGCCGGTACGTACGTTGTGCAAATGCGCATTTGATTCATCCTATATCCAACGGGATTTATTTTGTCTAGCCTCACAAAAATCCAATATTTCCCCTTGAATATAATTCATAGTACACGTCGGGGTAGAGTGTTTCATCTGAGAAATATCTCCACAATTTGACAACCAATAATTCTCCCGACTTGCGGATACCACAAGTAAGTCTTCAGGCATAGGCAGAGTGCTTTGGATAGAAGCTACTTTGATGCGCGTCGAGTGAAAGTAAGTACATTAAACTTTGCAGGAAGGATGAATTAGATATTTTTTCAAGCTGTCTAGTGTTGAAAATTGTGGCATTGATGCGATACATTCTTTTACAGGAGGGAATTAATTTACTGGTCGTATTTTCTTGAACATAGGTTCACTTCAACCGAGGTTCACGTTCACTGTAACCGAATCTTCTCATGCTTATTTGTATTGTAAGTGAAACGAGATCAGTGACTTAAGTTTACTATAACCGAGGGATCAGTATATCCGTGTTCACTATAATCGGAGATCACTGTATATAAGATTACTGACGGGACGAAAAAACAGCGCAGTTTCTGGAGTACTAGTCGACGAGTAGTGAGATAATGAAAAGTGCTGTAAGTGGATAAAGCAGGTTTTCCGGAAACGGTCTTCTCTTCTGGAGTGTCGGCGAGACATTGCAAACGTTTTCTGACACATCTGGCGACGGCAACTCGGCGAGAAGTCTGGCTGATTTTTCTGGTTGTTCCGCGATTTATTTTTTATACCGAACAAGCATTGTAATTATCATGTAACAATCATTGTAATTATCATGGAACAATCATGTAAGTAGGCACTTCAAAAAATTTTTTTTTTAACCAATTTAAAATTAAAGGGGAAGGTTTGGAAAAAAGACGCCATTTTGATCGTACAGTGTGCGAAAGCAGACTGCCTTCATACTTAGACGACTTTACATGAAATTATGCTTTGGAACCACGAAGATGAGAAGAGGCTCCCGAAACACGTGTCTGGCTATATGTAATCATATTAAAATTACATTTAATACTATTGTCGTAGATACCTCATTGACCCTAGATAGTTTATCACGAAGTACCACAAAATCTCTGCTGCCACCACAGAATTCATATAACATGTGTTACATTAAATTGAATTTACTGGAAACGGAGATTTGACAGTTACAACAATATTACTCGAAATCTGCCAGCGAGGAAGCAGCCTGTGAGGGAGTGCGTTGTTGGCAGGCCCCAAAGTCGTGCTGCTGGGCGCGCCGGGCGCCGTGGAGTGCGCGTCGCCCTTCGAGGCGCGCGGGCGCCGGTGGGGCGGGGGGTGTGGACGCCCAGGGCCGAGTGCCCAGAGGCGCCTCGGGCGGGGGCGGGGCAGTGTTATCTTCCTTAAGGGGGAAGCGAGGAAGCAGCCTGTGAGGGAGTGCGTTGTTGGCAGGCCCCAAGGTCGTGCTGCTGGGCGCGCCGGGCGCCGTGGAGTGCGCGTCGCCCTTCGAGGCGCGCGGGCGCCCGGTGGGCGAGTGGGCGTGGACGCCCAGGGCCGAGTGCCTAGAGGCGCTCTCGGGCGGGGGCGGGGCAGTGTTATCTTACTCTTAAGGGATCTACATGTGGAAGCGAGGAAGCAGCCTGTGAGGGAGTGCGTTGTTGGCAGGCCCCAAGGTCGTGCTGCTGGGCGCGCCGGGCGCCGTGGAGTGCGCGTCGCCCTTCGAGGCGCGCGGGCGCCCCGTGGCAGAGTGGGCGTGGACGCCGCGGGCGGAGTGCCAGGAGGCGGCCAGGGGTGGCGGCGAGAGCAACGCGTGGGCGGTGACGGGCGCCGCAGCCGCGGGGGCGCTGGTGGTCGCCGCCATCTTGGCCCTGCTCGCCTTCCGCTTCCGCCTGCACCTGGTCTACGTGCTGCACGTGCTGCGCACCAAACGCGCGCTCAAGGGGCGCTCGCTGAGACGGCGCGCTGTCTGCGAGTTTGACGCCTTCGTCTGTTACAGGTACGTCAGTCCACACTTGGGAGTGTTTCTTAAGTTTTGTATTATTTTGGTTTTCTCGGATGTCAACTGCTATGGCCGTTTGTCCCGTTAGAGTAGTGAATGTTTTATCCCGTGTTGTAGCGATGTTCTTCCCTTTCTGGATGGTGAGATGCAATATCTACCTATACGACGGCTTTAGGCATATGTTTCTTCTAGGTATAACCACGAGCGGAAAATGGCTCGAAACGATAGAATCTATAAGCTGCCGACTAGTCTAACGAAATATATGGTAGTATAGTTAATATCAGCCTAAGAATTTGTGCGTAATTGGAGAGAAAATAACATGGAATTGGAAGGAAATTTGTGTGCGGTCCTTGTCCTGTTTGTTAGGGTACTGCTCCGACTTGTTTTGTCAAGCATTGATCGGAGAAACTATGGATAACCACCAACCACGGGAGTCGGTTGCTAGTTCTGTGCTCCTGGCTACGGCTGAGTTCGTCCTATATAGCTAATGTCGACGATCACCAACGTCGCGATTTAAAACCGTGTGACCTCTCGAACACATCGGCGGCAGAGGTAACGGCAATGATGTCTCCGATTTAACTCAGCCGGTAGTTTCTTACGAGAAAAGACAGCGAAGTCAATGGCAAAAACTACACTGTCTGAAATTATATTAATTTAATGTAGATTGAATTTACGACTGTACATTAATTTAATGTAACTTGTACACTAAAGAGAGATTAACGTACGTGGTTAAATTAAAATCAATGTTGACATGTAGTGATAATTTATTAATTAATAATTAATTTCGTACATGAAAATTACTTTCATATACTTTTACATTAAAAGAAATGCAAAAAATTCTGACCGTGTACGTCAAACGAACTGTTGCGAATTGGAGTGTCGCCTTGACACCATGGAGAATGCTTGGTTTCATGGTCATCTTGGTCCTCGGTCATCTAGGGACATGTGTGTAGCTAATGGGGAGGGGAATTGGGGTGCTCTCTGATAGGCGTAGACGTGACGACGCGAATATAGCGACGGCGGTGAGTGCACAGCGCGATATATCGCAATATGAATAGAAATGCATCTTGCTATTCTCTAATACGTGTAACGCAATATCTGTAATGTTTTATCAAATTACGTGGAACATTGTTTTAAGTAAAAATGTGTGATTCCCAGTGAAAGCTGTTGATAATAAAAGTAATTATATAATAATTATAACAAATATTGTTACGCGATGTTATAAACTGTAAAGGACTTAAAAACGAGTTCATTATGCGAAAATACAAGACAGGGTTTAAAATATCCCTTCCTGATCTACTTCACATACGTATAGGAAAATTAACATGGCTTTTTGAAGCTTTATATTTAAGGCGTCAAAGGAAGGGTTGAACAAAAGTTTACGTAATATGCCTAATTTTCATTATCATACGCTGATTACATTTTTTACAAAAAGATTGAAATGTGGGTATATTGATGTATTGTTGTCATTATTCCATCACCAAACGAAGATTCTGCACTGATGAAAATTCATGAACGCTTATAAAATGTCTGATATTTCTCCCTACCGGTACATTTGAATACAAATCCAATTAAAAATAGCTTGATTATTATATAAATATATATTATGTATTAAAGTCACAAGAGGTTGTTTCTCGTGATTGACGCATGTGCAGTAAGCACGACCGTGCGTGGGTGGTTGGTGAACTGCTGCCTCAGCTGGAGGACAACCACCCACCCTACCGCCTGTGCCTGCACGAACGTGACTTCCCGCTTGGAGCGCTGGTGGTGCAGAACATCGTCCAATGCATGGAGCGTAGCCGGCGCACGCTCATGGTGCTCACACCGTCCTTCGTCCAAAGCCAGGTGCGTAGAACTTCTGCACGTTTCTCATAATAAGCATTATTAAGGCTTGGAGTGACTACCACTATTTGTACCGGGAGCGGTAGCTCAGTGCGTCGACTGATGTTACTTCAGCGCCTCTAACCGGGAGGTCCTAGGTTCAAGTCCTGACAGCGGCAGGATTTTCGGCACTAGCTTTTCAGCTAGGTCGAATTCAGTTGCTGTCTGGAGGAGAATTCTGCGGCCGGCTTTGGTTTCTCCGCACCAGACGAATCCGGCCTTCCAAACGGGCCGGACCGCGCGCGATCTGTTCTTCCTCTTCCTTGTCCTATCCTCTCCCCTTACACACACACCTACACTAACATGCACTACACTACCACATATTCCGGGAGACCGATCGGGATGTTAGTGCTTGTCCCGGCTGGGGTGGTGCCCCGCTGGTGGGAGAGTCCTGGTTAGGGGGAAACCCCACTAGCCGACGGTAGGTCGGCGCCGGATCTCGCCATCCAGCGGGGGAAGATCACCGCCAGCTCCAGCGAAAAAAAGTACACTACACTAACTGGACTAATGACCAAAGCAGTTGACGCGCCCGGAAACACGAAACAATCAATCAATCAACCACTATTTGCTAATAGACACGTTATGGGACATTTCATATTACGAAGATAAACACGTGTCGTTTGCCCCTGATTGATAGGCAATTCCCCGTACACTGGTGTGATGCAGATCACGTATTGACTCAGTAAAGGATGTTTCCTCATCTGCTGATCCCCAGTGCATATGGACGTGTAGCGATATTTGGAAGAAGTGCAATACGTATGCGTTCTCTTGAACTCTGATACATATGTTCAATTATTAATGCATGTATGCATACTACACAGATAAAATATAGAGAATTGTGAGGGTAGGTTAATAAAAAGTATTTTTTTTTACAGTGCCAACGTTTCGGCCATTTATCTGGCCTACTTCAGGGCTATAAATATACAGTAACATACAACATAAATATTCAGGTAGTGCAATTGGTTAACCCTATTTATCTTTATATAAGAAAAACAATATATTCAAAATACAATTTGATATACTCCAAGGCAGAGATAACACAATTATACAAAATGCATAACATAAGACGCTTAATAATCTCATAACCACAGGTAATTAGTTGTGTTATCTCTAAAATTTAGAAAATGTTCCAGAGACATCATGTAAAGTACCCCCCAAATTTTAAACAATGTTTTTCAAAATTTCAATGCTTCAACTAGTCAGATGGACAGGAGTTTTATTTGATGTCGAAAAACTCCTACGCATGGTTTAAGCGCTAGCAGCGTTCACAGACGTACAGACGTACGGAGAGACAAATAGACTGACAGACAAAAGGACGGACGTTAAAAAAACGTTTTCGGTATCAGGGGACCCCAAAACATATTTCCGTTCAAGTCTCGATATCGACTTTCCGCAGCATTTCATAAGTTTCTCTATACTATGTATATTATTCCGCGTATATGTACGTATAAGAGAAAGTAAAAATATCAGAGTAAAAAACATTAATCATCATAACATTTGTAAAATAAATTAATCTTTCGTCACATTTTTCTAAATGCCTCATTTGTATTCCAAGGCTTAGCTATCGTTGAAAGAAAGTTTATCTTGAATAAATGTTCAAGTCATTTGTATGATAACTTTGCAATTAGAAATTCAGAAATGCTTAATATGTTGAGAACTTAGAAACAAACTTTGTTGAACGTTGAAGAGCAGAATATACATAAATAAAATATGATTAAGAAAGACCATTCTCGGCAATTTCTGCTGAAAATCATAATATAAATAGATTTTAATAATAATATTCACGATGCACTAAACAAATTACACATTTATTTGTAAATTAAAATTTCATCACACGAAAGTAAACGAAACATTACACTTTACTTTAATGTAAAAGACAACTTTCAATGATAAACATTTTATAAAACACATCTAAGTAACGAAGAAACCAAAAACGTATTCACTTACCAGCTCATATACCTGCTTGTGATACTTCAATAAACTGTTTGTTGACAACTTCGTATAAAGCAATATTAATGGTTGAGTCAAGTCAGATTACCGTTATCAGGTGCAAATGTTCCGTAAGTTTCAAGTGGCATTCAAATTGCCAATGCGGCCTTTGATAAATTTTTTTAAGCTACAATGGTGTATCGACCCGAAAAACCGTTCCGCAAATCGAACGTAGTCATCATTATGAAATCATTTTGCGGAAAATGTTAAAACATCATTGACCAGTCAATATGCAACAAAAAAAAGAATTTTTCTGTTATATTCCCTACCTATTCGGACCTAATTTGCAACCACTTCCGGCAAACAGAAAAGGAGGTGGAAATTGTGAAGTTATTTTTCTTTCCTTCTGATATTTTTACTATTGTAGTTACTATTTCAACAAACATCTAATACTATGAAGGGGTTACTTCCACTGCTATTGTTAATATTATTTATACCATTGCCCTGCTGTACTCATAAATTATCTCAATGTTAACACAAAACTTATTAAATTTTTGCTTCCAATTTAATCATGGGTTCGACATACAACATATTACTCCTTACCTGATGCATGTGGACGTGTAATTCTATACTGAATCACGATTCCTGGAAAGTCTATGGATTGAAACCAATTATTAGATTGATGGCAACTAATATAAATTATCAGCCTTTTTCAACAACAAAAAGATTTAACATTTATTCGTAAAAACTACAAATTCTATTGATCTCATGAAAATTCCTTTTGCAATGTAGAACATTAAAACACTGTATGTGTTTGAATATAGTTCTTAAGCTTACCTTGGTACATGGCTTCTCTGCTGACTAGCAGAATGTTGTCCATGTAATTTTGGTATACCAATTCTCGCGTCCTTGCCTAAATTGAAAATGTTCCAGAATGTCCTCAATGATTTGCTATTAATAGGACTTAATATTTCCCACAAAATTTATTCGCGGTCGCGACTTTCTCTTTCTGTGTTTCGTGTGAAATACCTACTCGCGACTGACTACCTTCAGCTACTTAATGAACAATCCTTCCATCTACGGAGCTACCCTAAAATATATTTCCTCGAAATACGGAGTCTATTTATTTCGAAATTCCAACTACTACATTCGAATTTCCAATTACATTTTAATACTAAAATTTAAACAATACCAAACTTTTAAAGTAATTATCAATTCCCGATTCACGACCGTTTAAATAACACACAACCTATGCTGAAAACCCGTCACCTCACCAATCGCTTACGTGTGTTCACTTCAAGATCTTTTTAGAGAGTGATTTCTTACGTCCTTCCACAAGATCACGACTTTCAATGCATCTGCACGGCTTTCCCTACATCTTTTGCATATATGTCAAATGTACGGGTGTGGCCCTGACGCAGGAAGCAGGAGATAGCGACGGAAGAGAGAGCTACGAGTGTATGTGTGAATGTGCATGTGCGAAGCGCTGTCAGTGGGAGCGGATGATAGCGACGCCTGGTGGAGAGAGAATGTAGTGCGTGTGTGGCCAAGGGTGATGCAAATGACCCATGTGCAGGGTATGTGTTTGTAACTGTGCAATGGTACGATCCGGAGAAGGCGGCGTCTGCTGGAGAGATAGAAATAAGTGTGTGAATTCGCGCATTTTTACACAGTAAAATAAAAATGTGTTTACAACTTTTCTCCATATTATTTTGTAAATTTAAATGCACAAAACTCGTACGCACATTTTAATGTAAAAATAATATTTACATATTTACTAATCTTTTACATTTTATTCTTACTAGTTTGCTTTGCAATATATTATGTCACTTTTCAAGGATCACACATTCAAATTTGCGATTATTGAGAGACAAAATCGGTTAGAATGCGGAGAAGGATCTCTCCAAATCTGCTGATGTGAGAGGCATATATTTTATATGTCCAACACTATCAACACTGAAACCCTCTGGAAATTTACATTTATTTCCACTTACATTTTAGGTTTCCTCAGTGTTACGTCAATCAATGATGCTCTCAGATTATGGTTGGTATTTATAAAATAGTGAAATGGAAAAAAAATGGTTGGTACACTTTTATGTATTCTCTCGCATCTGAAAATACAAAGACGTGAATTGAAGCTTTCGTAATAAATGGCCACGTTGGACCATTACCGATTATCTGATATCTTAGCATTGTATATAAAATGATAAATGAAAGGCAAAAAAGCCCATTTATTCTAAAAAACCTATTAATGTAAAAAAGGGATTTGTGCTAAAAAGTAAAAATAAGCACTGTAAAAAACTTCCTCACAGGAAATCATTTGGCATGATTCGCGCACTTACACTATCACCCTTTAAGCAAGTTTGTTAGAATAAAATAGGAATTTCCCTAAATATCCGATGTCTAGAAATTAGACAATTGAGACAATTGGATCATTGCTTTAAGTCTGCTTCAAGTCTCTTTTATTAGTGACAGCTCGAGCTGACGACACACTGCCCGCTGAAAGGAGTGTGAATGTTTAGTGGTGCCGGTGGGAGCTGGAGATGGCGACGCACCGCCTGCTGGAGGGGCTGGGTGTGTGTATGTTTAGTGGTGCCAGTGGGAGCTGGAGATGGCGACGCACCGCCTGCTGGAGTGGCTGTGAGTGTGTGTATGTTTAGTGGTGCCGGTGGGAGCTGGTGATGGCGACGCACCGCCTGCTGGAGGGGCTGTGAGTGTGTGTATGTTTAGTGGTGCCAGTGGGAGCTGGAGATGGCGACGCACCGCCTGCTGGAGGGGCTGTGAGTGTGTGTATGTGTGTGGTGGGTGGGAGTGTGGGTGTGTGTTTGTGTGGGGAGTGTGTGGGTATGTTTAGTGGTGCCAGTTGGAGCCTGAGACGGGACCTGGGGCTGTGAGTGAGTGAATGTGTGTTTAGTGGTGCCAGTGGGAGCTGGAGATGGCGACGCACCGCCTGCTGGAGGGCGCCGGGAGGGACTTCCTGGTGCTGGTCTGCTGGTGGGCGCGCACCTTCCTGCGGTGGCCCTCTGGCTGTGGGGCCGGGGGCTGCTGCGTGGGCGGGGCGGAGGGGGCGGAGGAGGCGGCGTGGCAGCGGCTGCGGGCGGCACTCGGACCGCCTCTGACCGCCTCGCCCGAACGACTTGGGGCGCCTCCAATCTTCACCGTTACAAGCACGTACTTAAATGGTGAAAATATGCGGAAAACATGTAAAACGTAATTTTTCGATAATTGAAGGGCTCAGTGGGACAAGGGGCTATCCCACATTTTTGTGAAATTTAGTTTAGCATTATTCAAAGCTTCAAATATTATTCTTTTAGTGTAATATCTATACTAATAAAAGTGAATTCAACGACGTGTAATCGACATCGATTCCACAAAAATGTGTGCATGAATAGATACGAAATATTTACAGGCTCTTCTTTAGAATTTGACGCAGTGTCCTTGCAAAGTTTGATCTAGATTAATACCCCACAAACGCGGAAAATCGGTAATTTAAATAATATGCTGGTAGATGCCCCACGGTCATCATTTTTTGCCAGTCACTAAGATTCCTGATATATTTCGCCAGAGGCCAGCAGCGGTGCGGTAGAATCACAGAGTAAGCTTAGGGGGATGGCCGTGTGACCGACCTCCATGAAAGTTGGCACATCTATGTGTTTTATGGAGGTTTTTATGCCGTTAATTTTTTATAACTCCATTAGAAGGCGCTGCAGTACAAGATTGCACTTCAGTTAAATGCAATTCCCAATCATGGGAACCCAGCCTTATTATTGCTGGGCGTTGCCGTGAGACGCGGGGCGAGGCCGAGGAAGCCAGGAGGAACTAGCAATACAAGGTGGAGAGAGAAGGGAGGGAAATAGAGAGGAAGGGAGAAAGAGGGGAAGGGAAATGGAAAAAAAACGAAAAAAAAAAGGGGGAAAGAAAGAAAGAAGAAAAATAAGAAAAAAGGAAAATAAGAGCTAAAAAGGAAAAAAAAAAAAAGGAAAAGAAGGGGGAAAGGGAGATGGAAAAGAAAACGAAAAAAGATAAGGTTAAAGGAGAAAGTGGAAAAGGAGAGAATGGGAAAAGAGAAAGAAGAGGAAAGGAGAGAAGGGGATATAAGAGAGCAGGGAGAAAATGACTGGGAGAAAGAAAGAGAGGAAAAAAAGGGGAAAGAGAAAGAAGGGGAAAGAGATGGAGGGAAATGTAGAGATAGAAAAGGAGAGAGGGAAAAATTTATTTATTTATTTTACGTCAAAAAACAGTAAAAACTGCGTATGACGTGCTATGGAGAAAAGTGAATTGTGTGCACATTTTCAAAATTCTGTGATCCCTACACTAAGTCATATACTACTTAATAAAAAAAAAGCTCCCATGTAGTAAAATCTATTTTTAAGGATAAAAAGGCAATAAATTTTGGCTCTTATCCATGTTGTCGAGGTCGGGATGAAAGAGGGAGGGAAAAAGGGAGGAGGAAAAAGAGATAGAAAAAGAGGAAGAGAGAATGAGGAAAAAAGAGAGTGGAAGAAGAGAGAGTAGGACAACGTCTGCCGGGTTCTGCTAGTATTGTTTAAATCTGGATTTTCATGCATATGCACTGTATTTCGAAGTTTGAAAAAGTATTGAGTTTTATGAGGGAAGTACTGCTGAAACCCTCATTACCTCAGAACTACTTCAGTGTGGGATAGCCCCTCATTCGATTGAGACCTTTCATTTGGAAAGTCGACATAATCGCTGCCTAGCAAGAATATTTACAGCAGAACTTTCGTTTTCCAAAGTGTTTTGGGTGAATTTTTGTAAAATGATTTTTTCATATATCACGTTATGTAACTAATTTGTGTGCCAATATTTTATGATAGTGTCCTCTCTGATAAATCGTACAGTCATATATTTTTAGACTTTTTCATCAATATATAGGATACATGTATATTCTCTATTTAAAACCTTTTTTTCCTAGCTGGCCTTAACCTTTTTTTCTATCGTTTTTTTTTATTTATTGGTTTTGTTAGCGCATCATTTAAATGTTCAAATAAAATTAATTTAATTTTGAAAATGAGATAGTATTCTTGCCATTTTATTATACAATCCATGATGCTTGTTTGTGGTAAATCGGGCTTTACTGATAGTTTTTCACTCAATAACAATTTGTAAAATAAACCTACGGATTCATATTATATATATAATATATATATATATTATATTGTGTGTATATATATATATATATTATATTGTTAGGCAATTTGATTATTTATGTGATATTTTGAAACCTCTTGGCAAAAATTGAAGGTACATTCTTTTCACCAAACTTTTAGTTGCAGAGTCTCTAAAATATAAATGACAATGCAATTTATCATTCTTAAAATAGTAACGGTGAGATATTAGAATATTCGTTTGATTTTAACGCGATGCGGCTATACGTTATGTGAATACTAGACAGGAACACAGTCAAGCAGGAGACTCAATCACGTCAATGAATATTAAGTTATCCTGGTTTCTTCGGAAGCTGCTATAGAAATGGAAACAAGCTGCACTCATGAGAAAACTAAACATTTTGAAAATAATTGTTTCCTCCAATTTAGATTTATATATTTTTCGGACTTCTGATCTTTTCTGAACCCCCATGATGTAAAGCAGGAGCTCTCAAAGATCTAAATTTCCAAATATGTCTTAGAAAGTTCAAAAAGATATTTTGTGGAATATTGCTTAAGAAACAATTCCGACTCCACCTGACACCTTCATTTTCTCAACTCTCCTTTTGCTCCCCTATCCATCATTTCTTCACTGTACTCATAATACCGCAGCTGTCCCTCAAAACTCGCCTAAGAAAGCTGTGATCACTAGGAATATAAAAACGTGGTTTTATGGCCTAGGGAAATCATTTCCAGGATATGCTTGACTTTTATGTGAACTGCTGTAATATGATTTCATATCAAAATCTGAAAACTTCAATTTTTGTGGTCTTCAAAAAGTTGAATGCAGCAAGGAAGCAATTCCATATCCAGCAATAGTACACGTATAGGATTTTGTATCTACAGTTTCTTACAAATTATCAAAAACGGAATATTCCGCAATTGTAAAACACATGTATTTAAAACACTAATTGTCCATTTAGAAACATTTAAACTTTCTACTCAAATTTCGCGATATTTGATTTAAATAAAATATGGTCGGCTGTGCACACGTTCATATTGTTTCATACATGAAATGAAACAATACACATATATGTTTTATAATATAAAAATTATTTTTTTTAATTAATACAATGAATGTTAATCTGCCGTCATTTCGTCGTATTCAAGACCAATTACATTCTATAGACGAAATGTGAGTGTATTCGGTCATTTTGTTGCGGGATTGGTAACTGGTCTATCTGCCAATAGTGCTGCAAGAAGGCATATTTTCTCGCTTTTGCTGTTTTCGAAAATTTGGAATAAAACGAAAATGAAACCTCGGCATTTTTAAGTGTCCTTTGCTGTATTTGAGGAAAAAAGGATAAAATGGAGTGATTTTCAAAACAAATTGCCTTCATTTCTAGTAAAAATTACGCGGAAACTACGAGTGTTTTTAACAAACAAAACCTGCCCTTATTTGAAGATATAATTTTTAGAGCAGATTATATTTAAAAAATAATATATATTTCCAGCAAGACAGAAAAATATTGTCGGCAAATTCTAGCGACTGTGTTGCAAGAATAATTTATTGCCTGGAAGGAATACGATACCCAAGAAAGGATACGCAAAGAAAAAGTAACTTATATGTGCTAGTTGAAGAACTAGAAAAGAAACAGTTGCCTTTGGTGGCAACTTGCAGGAAAAATAAGCTTCAGATACCTCCGTCCATGCATCAATAAGTTTCTTTACTTATTTATAAATCGTCAAAAACAGTTAAAATCTGTGTGACGTACTCTAGGGATAAGTGCAATCTGTGAAATATTTCTTGAGAACTGGGATATCTGTACTATCTCATTTATATTAATTAAATTAATTTATTATAAATACATGTAAGAACAAACATTTAGGTAAGAATTGGCATGAAAATATCCGGTCCTGCAAAATAAAAACTATTTGCAAAGGTAAATCAACTACGTATTTGGGCTGTTATTCCTCATTGTGCCCTTTGTGAAGTAATGAGTTACTGCAGCGACAAAATGGACAACGGTAACTTTAATATCTTCCATTCTCTACAAATCTCAAGAAAGTGTGCACAGAAAAATGTTACATTTACGAGTATGTCCAGAAGTAAAATAAGGGGCCGTCTCAACATTTGCTTAAAGGATCAGGAAAAATGGACGAGAAACAAGATCGATTTGGGATCATTGACTCAGAAGCTGAAGTACAGTACTTGTTGCAGGTATCCCTATATAGTTGTGGCGTAATGGAGAAAAACACAGACATTTACAAGTATGTACAAGTTTATTTACATGTATGTACAATAACCAACTTCTGCTCCGAAACTACACACTTGTGGGTATTTCCCTGTGGATACCCCCACATAGCTAGGGAGGCCCCGCCTCCTCTGACGCTACTCCCGCGACACTACCGTGACCTCGTCACCCGTGCACTAGGCACGACACGCTCCAGCTTGGGCGTAAAGTTTTGCGCATCGCGCGAGGTTTCCAGAATAAAGCCCCCGTGTGAGCTCGTCGGCTCGATTTTATACCAGCGTGCAGCCGTCACGTGACCGTCCTAGGTGTGGGAGGGAGGCTCGCGTCTACCACGTGACCTTCCCGATCAAGCTGGCGTCCCCTTTGTCTAAAGGTATCCCAACGCCGGGGCGCCAAGCTATTCATGCCCGCAGGTATGCGATACGTCCGTTCCTCCTCCCATCCATGGCCGCCAACGTGACGCTACAATACTGTTTAAATAAATCCCGAGTGTGCGGATGTTCGGATGTGCGGTATCGTCACTCACGGATACACCACTTCCCGTGCACCTATGGAAACGTATGTGTCATTTCACGCGTCTCGGTCTCCTGCTGGGGAGCTGATAATTTCTTTTCGAATCCGCCCCGAAGACACAGAGAAATTTCCAACAAATTGGTTTTAGCGTGTTTTGGCGTTGCGATCTTACTGTGTAAGCCGGTAATTAAATCAATGTCACCTAAATAGACCTATTTAGGTGGCGTTGATTTAACTCCAGTATCCAAAGGCATTTTTCGCTTAATATGCTATAATTTTCTTCAGGACGTTGACAACACTGGCTTTGACATCTTTGACTAAACAAGTGAAAAGCGCGGCATTTTTAATTTTTATCCGATTATCAGTATAATTAAAAAATCAGTAAATCAGTATAATAATTATTAAAGCTATACCACTCCTATCCAGGCCCAAAACCTCCCACTCACAGGTGGGGTAACTTACAAACGAAATTTACCAGGTGAGCCACAACCTGGCGAAATTATTTTTTTTCCTATTTATCATTTACAATTCTGTTATACACGAGTCCACGAGGTTGGTTGGTTGGTTTTTTCGTGTTTCCTGGCGCGTCAACTGCTTCGGTCATTAGTCCCGTAAGTGTAGTGCATGTTTGTTCTCGGGAGATGGCGGTGATCTTCCCCCGCTGCTTGGCGAGATCCGGCGCCGACCTACCGACGGCTAGTGGGATTTCCCCAACCAGGGCTCTCCCACCAGCAGGGCACCACCTCAACCGGGACAAGCTCTAAGCTCCAGACCGGTCTCCCGGAATATGTGGGAGTGTAGTGCATGTTAGTGTAATTGTGTGTTTAAGGGGAGAGGATAGAACAAGGAAGAGGAAGGACAGATCGCGCGCGGTCCGTGCCCCGTTTGTTAGAGTACTGCTCCGGCATTCCCCTGTTGTTGATCGGAGAAACCACGGGAAACTACCGATCAGAGCAACCGGCCGCTAGAATTCTCCTCCAGACAGCGACTGAATTCGACCTAGCTGAAAAGCTAGTGTCGAAAAGGACTCGAACCTAGGACCTCCCGGTCAGAGGCGCTGCAGTGACATCAGTTGATGCACTGAGCTACTGCTCCCGGTCCGTCAACTCTTCATTCTCCCCGCTGTACCCCCTCCCCTCACCCTTTTGGCTCCTCTCCCTCGTTCTTCCTCTCCGCCCCACCGTCAGCACTTTGTTCTCCTCAGAACTGCCCTCGCCGCTCCTATCTCGCAACGTACCGCTCCCGGTCGCGAGTCCACCAGTGTGTGTGTGTGTGTGTGTGTGTGCGTGCGTGCGTGCGTGCGTGTGTGTATACACACACACACACAAATTTGTTCTTTCTAGAATTTCATTAGTTACTTCTTTCCACTTTACCCGGTCTCTAACTATGCGTTTCCATAAATTCCCTATTTAGCTAACAAATTCGTCTGGCCACCATTTTCTTTGCCTTCCTACGCTTCTCCATCCTACTCTTGGGTCCCACTAGGTGCCTGTGTGCTTTCCGGGTTAAGTTGACTGATATGTTCTCCCTATTTCCATTTTAATCTTTTTGCCTCTTGTGCTGCGACTATTAATTTTGTCTTTCTTCTAATGTCAACATTCTTGACTCAGTCTCTTAAATTAATGTTCAGCATTTTTCTCTCCATTTTCCTTTGCAACATCTCTATCATATTTCTCTCTTCTACATTAAGAGATAATGTTTGTGCTTCATAAATTAGGACAGGCACCACGAAGCTATCAATTCTTTTTCTTTTAATTGCTGTGTCTTCTTTTTTGTTGTTCAATATAACTGATAAACTGTAGAATTTCCGTCATATGTTAGAGATCCGAGCATTAATTTATTTTTTTGTCTGCTTTGGAATAATACTATTTGTCCCAAATACACGTATTCTGCGACGTAGTCTACTGTACTGTTATTTATTGTGATAAGTATAGCTGACCGGTTTGTCATAATTTTAGAATTGGTAGTGTTTATTTGTAAACCTACATTGTTACACAGACCCGGTATCTCATTAAGAGTGTCTCTTATCCTCCGTATCATATGACCATATTTTAAAAATAAATTTGTGAAAACTTACAAACACTGTTGCCTTGGAACTTATTAAATTTGAAGAAGTTTAAGTGAATACGGAGAAAACAAAACAGTGAGTAATGTTAGAAAATGAGTGAACGTTCTTACGTTCACTTCTCAGTTTAACGCTCCTTTACTGATACCGATTTTCGAATGAACGTAGCCCAGAACTTATTCTTATTAAACTTAACTAACACCTGAGATATGGCGTAATATTCTGGGGAAATACATTTTATAGCTCCCAGACTTTTAGATTACAAAAACGAATTGTACGAATAATAACCAAATCCCACCCATGTGATTCTTGTAAGCCTCTCTTAATTAATCTAGGAATTTTATCATTACCTTGTCTGTTGATTTACGAATCAGTGGTTTTTGTCAAAAATGATTTGCTTAAGGGCGGAAATATATTTTCAGAAAATGCCAAAGTCTATTACTATAACACTCGACATAGAAATCATATTCATCAGGTGACAGTATCAACAGCTCATTACAAAACATTCGCATACAATACATGTACATTATTTTACAACACTTTGCCAGATGACTAAACAATTAAATTCAATAGAAAAGTTTAAATCCAAAGTGAAATCATTTCTGCTGCATAACTGTTTCTATACAATTAGACTATACTGAGCATCACAAGAAAAGTAACATTAATTTTAACAATGATGCATAATGAATTATTTACCATTTGGACTGTATAAATGTGTATAAACAACCTGTAACAAGTATTGTACTGCAGCCATCTCGATCAGGTTTTTCGTCCAGTTTCCCTGATCCATTGAGCAAATGCTGAGATGGTCCCTTGCTTTGCTTCTGGACATAAATGTAACTTCATTATCTGTGCACGTCTTTTAGAATTCATTGGGAAATATAGTTATTCAAATTATCGTTTCCATGTTGTTGGGGCAGGAAGTATTATTCCTTGACGAAGGACATCATGGATAAGAGCCCAAAATGTATTGCTTATTTATCCTTGAAAATAGATTTTATTACATGAGAGCTTTTTTTTAATTTTCATAATTTATGTAGTACATGACTCAGTGTAGGTATCACAGAAATTTTGAAAATGTGCACAGAATTAACTTCTCCCCATAGCACGTCATAAGCAGTTTCAACTGTTTTTTGACGTAAAATAAATAAAGAAATACCTTTTTCACATAACCATTCAAAACAGTCCCCTTTTAATGTTTATACAAATTCACATACCAAAAGATTAATAGAGCAATTGCAGAAATAGAAGTGGACAAAAATTAGACTGAGTTTGTGGAGTTTTAATCTCTTCAACAACTAGGGAAGAAAAATATGGAAGTGTTAAGCAAATCCATGGAAGAATAAAATGTTGTAGCAGAAAATTTGGCGACGGAATTTTCATAACTAATTGAGAATAATCTTATATTAGGATTAGAAAAAAGCACAGAATAACAGCTTACAAGTGATTGTGCATTATTGTGCATACGAGCAAAAATTGTAAAACACGTAGCTGTACTAATCTTTAATTATTCGCATAATTGATAGCTGAATGTAGTTTTAAGGCGATTATAATTTTGAAATTGCAATATTACCTGTTCATATCCCGTATGGACGTAACATACAAGGCCATTGGAAGTTTTTGATGGGGAGTATAACATTATCAGCTACTATGATTCATTGGTAAGTCCTATGCCAGATACTGTAAGAATATATTTGAAAAAAGCTACGCATGAAATAAATGGAGTATGATAGACACATAAAAATACTTTTAAAACAGGGTCGGCGACGCCAAATTCAACTAGTATTCAGTATTTTAGGATTATACAATCCTGTTTTCCAAATGGTAACGAATACATTAAATGTCATTATTAAAAAACAATATTTTTCTTTTTGATGCTCAGAGTAGTCTCTAATTGTACAGAATTAGTTATGCAGCAGAGAAGATTTTACTTGACCCTTAAATTTGTGTATTGTTTTTAATCGTTTAATGTTATCTGGCAGTGTGTTGTAAAAAAATGTACAAGTATTGTATGCGAATTGCTTGTAGTGAGCTATTGAAACTGACACATGATGAATATGATTATAATGTCGGCTGTTATAGATGTCTGTATTGTTTGAAAATATGTGTACGTCCTTGGGTAAGTCCCTCTTTTAAAAATCCACCGATTCAGAAATCAAGAGACACAGCAATGATCAGAACTCCAAGCTTAATAATGTGAGGCTTATAAGAATCACGTGGTTGGGATTTGATTATTATTCATTCAATGCTTTTCTGTAATCTAAAAACATTAATACTTATATAATAATATTAATATAAATATTAATACTTATATAATAATAGAACTTAATTTTGTATTCAGTTCATTTATGCGGATATTCCATTGGACAATATAAAGACTCTAAAATATGGTTACATGATCGTCAGTAAATGTCATATACTTTATACCCATTACTATGTACAATTGCTTATTTGAAATGAAACGTCGCATTGAAATCTTTTTTCTCTCGTTTGCTATTAGTTTTTATTAAGTAACTAATTTTAAGCATCTGATATTGTGCTAGTAAATGTTTTTATTCTAAAGAATATTAGTAACATCAGCAAAGAGAATTGTTCTTCCGTTTTGTGTCGTCGATGATCTATCGTATACGTATAGTGGTAAGAGAATAGTGCCTAAAACAAACCCTACCGGATACCATGGTAATGAATAGGAAAGGTGAGTAAATAATAACCTTTTATTCCAGTACGGTGTTTCTACTTTGGGAGATCGTTGTTTAAGTTATGAACATAACCAATCTAGAGCAAAACCGCAAATCTTATCTGAAGGTTATTTTTGAAGAAAATATTGTAATCAACGATATCAAATGCCTTTGAGAGTTACGAAGATATTCCAATAGGTGTTTCATTTTGATCCATTAGTAAAGTAACAATTTTAAGAAGATAAAATATGGCTGTTTCAGTAGATTTTATTTTCTGAATCTATTTTGGCAATCCAAAATGCTATTTACTCAGAAAGGTTTCCTTTCGTACATTGGAAAGTCTGTCATGGAAATTGACCGATTTGAATTTAATTTTTATTACCTTTTTTAAAATCTGCTCAATTGTTGCTGTTTTCCTAATTTCTGGAAATGTTCTGACGTTTAAAAACGCAATAAATAAGTAAGTAAACTGGTGTGTATTGGCAGAGGCACACGTTATTAACGAATATCTCGGAAATTCAGCTAAATCCGCGGACTCTCTTATTTTTAATTTCTCGATTATTTTCAGAATTTCATAGGAAGAAGTTTCGGAAACTAACATTGTATCAAAAAATTTTGGGCGAAAATCTGTGGTTGAATTTCGTTTTTGATATCCTTCGTGAGATCAATCGCCTTTTTCGAAACACATTGGTTAAAGAGACAGACACTATTTCCGGATCATTCCCTTCTTTATCATTATTTTTTAAAACAACTGTCTCTATAAGGTTTGTAGTTCGTGTGGTGGTGTGTTCCAGTTGTCTTCAAGTTGTATGGTCCAGAAGTTTTCAAAAACTTGTATCCGAATAATAAGATTTTTCTATCTTACATTTTGAAAAGGAATGAGAAATGTATCTTACTCCATGCATTTCTTGAGAGATGGAAAAAATATTTAAATTGGCAGACACAATTGAATTTTAGACAACAAATGGAGATGTTAATGTTCGGAGTAAGCTTTGCCATGACAAAACCACACACAGAACGATTAACAGGTGGCGTATGAGGTACGTTTTCGGCATCCTGGGGATACACAAAAGCAACAATTAGAGACTATACTGAGCATCACAAGAAAAGTAACATTAATTTTAACAATTATACAGAATGCATTATTTAACGTTTGAACTGTATAAATGTGTATAAACAACCTGTAACAAGTATTGTATTGCAGCCTCCGGGTCAATGACCCCCATCTCGATCAGGTTTTTCGTCCAGTTTCCCTGATCCATAGAGCAAATGCTGAGATGGCCCCTTGTTTTGCTTCTGGACATAAATGTAACTTCATTTTCTGTGCACGTCTTCTAGAATTCAGTGGGAAATACAATAATTCAAATTATCGTTTCCATGTTGTCGTGGCAGGAAGTATTATTCCGAAGCACAACATGATAAGAGACAAAATTTATTGCTTATTTATCCTTGAAAATAGATTTTATTACATGGGAGTGTGTTTTCAAAATTTAAGTAGTATATGACAGTGTAGAGATCACAGAACTTAGAAAATGTGCACACAATTCACTTTTCCCCATAGCACGTCATATGCAGTTTTTTAACTGCTTTTTTGACGTTAAATAAATAAACAACAAATGTGTTTCTCCGATGGATATGGAACTGCACTAATTGCTGTCCTAATTATTAGTCTTCTTAATAAAATTCAGCAAGAGCAGAATTTCTGAGAAACTTAGCTTTCGCATTCCCGAAACCAATAACGACGCAACGAATTCAAAAATATTTTTCTTACAAAAGAGCTAAGATCAACAATGCGCAATATTCTGGTAACAGAATACGAAGATACACAGATTTTGCAGCCTGCTTGCGCTAGCGCAGGAAAACTTAGACGTTCTTTTTGTGATATCAGTAAGAACCGTAAAAATAATAAGTTTTGCCAAATACGTGAACTGTCTCTGAGCTGCGAACATAAAATACTAGTTTTTTAAAGGTTTAAATGGTTTAAATACTTCGGACTAAATAAGAGCTAAATATATGCATTAAACAAAAATATTTAATATTTTTTCTATTTTATTAAAATAGATTTTTTTACTCCGACTATACATACATTAAATAATACATTTACTTTTTATTTGTAAATTCATTTTTAACAGTACTATCTACGCCAAACCAAAGCTCATTTTATCCGAATAACGTTACAAAACAAATGTAAGTTCTAAGGGGTCGTGTCTGAACCAATGTTACCACAGTTGTCCCGGGAATTCACCTTACCTCCGGAGTGTTAAATATAAAACTGAATATGGGAGACGCGTGATAAAACTGGTTGAGTGACTTTTAATATGACTTGCAAATGCGCTTGCGATAAGTGCCAACGGGGTTTGAGGAAACATTAACTGAAAAAAAACAGTAAATTGACGTCAGCGGAGAAGTCTCTTGTGACCAACAAACTTCACCACGCACGGTCAGTTGACAATAGGCGGGCCTCGCAAACACATTACGGCACGTTCGGACTCATCGCAATGACATTCACCCAAGCAAAACATCCCTATGTGTATGTTTGTCGGAACGTTTAGTGAAGAATTAGTGTTTAGTAGTTCAATAGTTAAGAACCTACTCTTTAAAGTACAGTCATGCAGATATACGTGAGAAATAAAGAAACATTCATTTTTATATTTGGACAAAATTATTTCGGTCGTCTGCTAATGAATTACAAATGCTGACCATTTTAGTGTGTAAATTGACCGTAATATAAATATTGAATAATTTAAACTTTGTGAAGATGAATTAATGATTCTATTTATTTTGCAATTTGGTGTGGAAAATGACTGTTTTTATTGAAAAGATGTGTTTTACATGATCTGATGTACATTAACTTGCGTTTGTGAATAACTACTATCGTAAAGGAAATGCGAGTGCCTGTTCTGATAGTTTATTCCTAGAACGCGACACTGTTCGTATCTTCCTAAAGATATGACCACCTAGGAAAAGACGCAACGCTCATATTGAATTGTGGGGAATTTAAACAGACACAAATAGTTATCTTCGTTTTATCCACAAGACTATGACAACACTTTGTATAGTTGTTGAGATTTTAATTATTTTTCTTTCGTTGCACGAAAATAATGTGACGGGTGCAATCTGGAAACAGTTCATTAACAATAAAACTGGTGCTATTTCTTCAGTGCACGGTGTGACACCTGTATCTAAGTTATCTATTGAAAAAAATTCCGTCATCGACAACACTCTTCACAAGAATGTCAACAATGATACGAATTTCATTAGGGTACACTCGTCAAATTCTCAAGTGGAACCTGCCGACATCCACAGAACTTCTGCCATCAACCCCACGGTTAAAACGACTGCCCATCACATCCTCGAAACCAATTCCCGACCTATTGTCACCACACAAAACCCCATTCCTGCATCAGACGCTACCACGTCCAACGAGGTCCCTCAAGCCGTTGCTTTGAGCGGTAGCTCCGTGTCAGAAGCTGCAAAGCATTATGCCTCCACGCGCGCGCCGTTGCAGTGCGCAAATGTGCTTCCGTATCTGCGGAGGTCGGTGCAAGCGGCCTGCTACAGCCAGTGGCCTCAAGACTCCCCGCTGCCCACACTCAGCTGCGCCGTCGCCAGCGGGTACAAACGCATCGCAGGCACATACCTGGAGCGCTTCCTCTACAAGTGAGTACGCGCAACCCCCGGGGACACATTCCATTAATTTCACTCTGACCGGAAGGTCCTAAGTTCGAGTCCCAACGGCGGCAGGATTTTCGACACTGGCTTTTCAGCTAGGTCGAATTCAGTCGCTGCCTGGAGGAGAATTCTAGCGGCCGGCTGCTCTGATCGGTAGTTTTCCGTGGTTTTCTTCGATCAACACCAGGCGAATGCCGGAGCAGTACCCTACCAAACGGGCCACGTACCGCGCGCGATCTGTCCTTCCTCTTCCTTGTCCTATCCTCTCCCCTTACACACACACTTACACTAACATGCACTACACTACCACATATTCCGGGAGACCGATCGGGAGCTTAGAGCTTGGCCCGGCTGGGGCGGTGCCCCGCTGGTGGGAGAGTCCTGTTTAGGGGGAAACCCCACTAGCCGACGGTAGGTCGGCGCCGGATCTCGCCATCCAGCGGGGGATTATAACCATCTCCCAAGAAAATACATTCACTACATTAACAGGACTAATGACCAAAGCAGTTGACGTGCCCGGAAACACGAAAAATCAATCAATCATTCCATTAATTTCACCCCCAATTCATTAATTATTAGAGAGATTTTGCAAGTCGTTGATTTGAAAGACGTGACACAATTCTGTGGAAGACTGATCTGCGCATGCGCTGGCATCAAATGACGGGATTTCGATTGTCGGGTCCCGACATTCTCCCTGTTTTGTCGTCTACGACAAATGTGGTCGTAACTTTACGTAGTTTTCGCGGCCACCTCTAAACACGAATTCAACAGTAGCACATAATACTCATGGAAGTAATGAAAAATACAATACCCATATTACCAATATAATAAGGCAGGAACTTAATGGCTTTTTTATGTTAATTCAAATATGACAGAAATAAACTAATGTAATTGTTAAGTATTTGGAGGTTATGTATATATTGAGGCGCCTTTGACTTCATATCGGGGTCTATCATATGTTTGACTATCTTGTAATGCTTATAAAACCAAAAAAGGACTCAGCGATACACATGTGTTCAATAAAATCTTTTAAATCCTGTTACAGGTATTCAGTGCCAATTATTTCCTAGTTTTAACGTATGTTTTCGATTGTACGACAGGCAAAAACTTGTTTTTTGCAAAATGTTGTTCTCAAGATACGGTAATTCCAATTGATAATAATGTTTACGTACTACGATAATGTATTTCCCGTCTCGCAAAAACTCTCTATTGTTTACCAAATGTACAGATATCATGTTCATTACTATTAATGAACATTTGAATAGAATATAAACAATAGCATTGGAAAGTATCTATCTTCAAAGCAAGTATACGAGTGTTATAACGAAATTTGCCGTGTATAAAATTCTGTATTTAAAATTGATCTATTGTCAAGTCTACGTTGAAAAAAAAATTGACATTGATTTAAATTCCATAGTGAGTGAATCGTCCATCATTACGTTGTATGTTTGCCATCAGCCATTTAATGAAGATATTATTTTGAAGAAACTCCGTATTATTTCATAATTGCTAGTCACCAATTACATCATCACATTGCAATAAAGCAATAGCACCGATACATTATTTTTTTCATTTTTTGAAAGGAAAGATGAGAAAATGGTTCCATTGGGAGTACATGCCTGAATGATTGAATATTAAATAATTTTCAGCATGGAAAAATAGGCTAACGAGATATTTAGATCTGAAAAATCACTTCATAGTAGATGAACATTGTAATGGTTCTTAGTCGCCACTTAAAAACCTCATTTACGAATTTACACTCTATTTAGAAAGAAATGTTTCGTTTGAGTATTTTGAATATTCTATTACATTTCTTGTGTTTCTAATTGTGCCATATACGGAAGATAGTTTGGCGAAAATACGTGTTGAAACGTTCGTATTATAAATAGTATTTACTTATTAGTGATATTACCAAAATACCAACAAACAAGAATTCAAGAGGTTGTTTACAATAATCAATATATGAGGCGGCTGACAATAGACAATGGTAAGATATTCAGCAGGCAAAATTGGTATACTTGCTGTAATGGATGCATAAAGCATTCGAAGTTCGCGCGCGCGCAGCTAGGTAGCGCGCGGTGTTATAGAACGATTTTCCTAGGGATGAGCCAAAGGGACAGCTAGTGCTGGCAACATAACTAAAGGTTCTGTGGCCGTCGTGCCCTTGAGCTCATTAGACTCCCTTCCTGCATTCGTTCGTTTGCAGTTGGCTAACGTGTAAATGGCTTCGACTCTTCCTTTTGTGATGTCCTCGTCCGATAAAAATATAGTGCACTTTGAGAAATAATTGAAATTAGGAAGTGCGGTGTGTTATGTGCTCTTCTGTAAAAATTATTTTTTTCTATTAACATTAAATTAAATTTACATTTTGTGTGATAAATATTATGTTTATTTTAAAATCGAGACTTGAATGCGAGATGCGTACCGGTGCACGTGTTTCCGGATTAAAATCATTTTTCTTTCTATTTACATTCGTGGCAGTTTTCTTTTACTGATTGTGAGAGCATATTAAGAGATTTTCCACGTACGAAATTAAATTTAAATATTTCCCGGAGTCGCGTACGTGCATATACCTCATCGAAACTCTTAGACTTCTGCATAGGGATGTTTTCACAGGAGCCATTAGCACTTTACGAAGGGGCGTGGCTGAACAGCTGTCGCGGTGGAAGGATACATTTCTGAATTACATGTGATGTACACTTGGTACGCGAACTGTCACTTTGGCTCATCCTTAGGAAAATACGTCTATAGGACTCGCCAGCGCAGAGGTGGTAACCACTGGAACGCGTGCCTGAGCCGAGGCTCTACTCGTGACGTCGCTGCCTGGCCACGGGCGCCGGAATGAACAGACTTTTTTTTTTAATTTGTTGCGTCTCGTTTGACGCAACGCGTCTCCAAGCCCCTTGGGGGGCGTTGAGCGGTTTGCGAGTAATCCTCCCATTACTAACAGCGCTGGAGTAATCCTCCGTTAATATTGTCTGTCGCGTCTCGTCGCAGTCGGTTGTCAAGAGGACCGCCAGGTAACATCTCCGCGTACGCGCCTCCTAGCGCGCGCTCCTGCGTCACTACCCAGCGGCCAGAATTAGGAAGGAATAAGGATAGAGGTAGGGTTTAGGACACTTCACAGGGGTTGGACTAGCCCTTGTGAAGCAGCAGAACTCGTTTTGTTGAAACTAATTTCACATGAGATTCGACGGGAATCGAAGCCGGATCTCAGTGGTGAAAGGCTTGCAACTTTGCAATGAGCCACGAGTACAGCTACTTGCTTTTGGGAGCGCGCCCCCGAGAGGAGTGTCTGTGCATGAGCAATTCTGTCCACGCCGACTGTGCCCACTACGGTTTAATCTTCTTGGACATTGGTGAATTCGGCTATTAACTGAAATATCGTCTGGTGACGGCGACCGTGCTTTCGTCCCTTCGTCCATCTTCTGGATATATTGTATAAAGCATGTTTTCAGTACGAGTTGGAATTTTGGAATTTTATAAGTACACGAAAACATTGTTTACTGTTAATATCTGGTAATGTTTTGGACATAACACTTACCTTTTCCGCTATAGGTTATCGAGGCACTGGCAAAGTAATGTATTACAATATAGTAATGTATGTAATATCTTTCAAAACAATAAATATGCTTTTAACCTGAATTATTATTCTTAAAAATTTACCTAAATTCTTTGAATTTGAATTTTATCTCCTGTAAAAGTTACTTGCATACCATTCTCTAATCCTGAGTGGCTCATTTGTTACAGAGCGACCTATCAGGTGATGGACACGTCGGTATACGATCCAGACCTCCCAGGAGACTGGAATGGGTGGTGTGGGTACCAAACAAGCCTCATGATTATGAAAGTGGAATCTCCAGATGTCATTTCCGGTCTTCCAATAATTGAAGATGATCACCTGAACGGATACACCGAAATGAGAGATAAGAACAGTACGACGCTAGGAGCTTCCTTTCCTGTAATGGCGCAGGGCTTCAAGGACCTCATACTGGACTTTGGTCCAAATGGCTTGGGCGCTCGAGTGGCGTGGATGTCAGACTACAACTGCTCGTAAGTTCTTCCAAGGCCAGTGCGCAAACTGATGTCACTGCAGTGTCTCTGACCGGGAGGTCCGAGGTTCGAGTCCCAACGGCGGCAAGATTTTCAACACTAGCTTTTCAGCTAGGGTGAATTCAGTCGCTGAATGGAGGAGAATTCTAGCGGCCAGCTGGTCTGTTCAGTAGTTTTCCGTGGTTTCTCCGATCAACACCAGGCGAATGCCGGAGCAGTACCCTACCAAACGGGCCACGGACCGCGCGCGATCTATCCTTCCTCTTCCTTGTCCTATCCTCTTACACACACACACACACACACACACACTCACACACACTTACACCAACATGCACTCCACTACCACACATGCCGGGAGACCGGTCGGGGATTGACAGCTTGTCCCGGCTGGGGCAGTGCCCCGCTGGTGGGAGAGTCCTGGTTAGGGGGAAACCCCACTAGGCTCGGTCCCAGATCTCGCCATCCAGTGGGGGAAGACCATCGCCACCTCCCGATGAAAACCATGCACTTCACTTTCGGGAATAGTGTCCTCAGTAGTTGACGCACCCGAAATCACTACCAATCAATCAATTAATCTTCCTAGGCGAAAAATGTTATAAGTAAAAGTATTACAAGCTAACAGTAAATCATAAAAGTGATTTAAAAGAGGACTGAAAATGTGAATATTGGAAAAATGTAAAAATAAATTCATTTAAGCAATTTCAGGATATGTGTTTACGCTTCTTTCTTTCAAATTACGCATTTTACTGTACATTTACATTGTTAAAGTTCATTCAATAAATTATTTTATTCATATATTAAGATAATCATTCAATTCGTCGGTCTGCTATTGCTCATAAATCTCGCGGAAAATATTTTTAATCAGGAAGAAAGTTTTTGAACGAAATTGGCGTCCAAATCGTTTTTTTAAATATTGGTAATTTGTTTGATGAAAATTTAAATATTTTTGAAATGCTTTTCCACAATTGAAATATTGCCTTGAATATTTCAATGATTCATCACCAGGGAAGTAAAACAGTTGGTATGAAAATTCCTCTGAAACGATTGACGATTCCTCTGAAACGATGAAACGATTATTTTTCGCATTTTCTTCTTCTGGTTAATGCAATTTATAATTTTTTTTTCAAAAACGGCTTTAATTTTTAATTTTTTTTCCACAAAGGACGCTTAAAAATGACACAGGTTTCATTTTCGCTGAACTCTGAAAAGACGAAAAATGCAAATGTTACAAATAATGGGACAAAGTAAGAGCTGTTGTTGCTCCACTAGTTCCAAATTATTTCCATTCTAATTATTCTATCCATTAATGCTCCATATTATTTACAGCATCATTTCCATATTTGATATTTCTTTTTGATTTACTTTTAGACCATAAAATTTACAATCTATGTGTAAATTGTTCATGTAGTTTCTTTCGTTACAGTTGTATAGAATGTATATATGTATATATGTATGTGGGCCTAAATGTTTTGTATGAGTAAAACTGGAAGGTATTGAATCGCGACTGGATTAATTGATTTTTACTTTTCAAATTTTGTAGGCTATTATTTATTTAGGAAGTTTTCCCGATTTAAAAATATAATGCATTAAACGACATTATTTTGTAGAGTTATGTTAACTGCCACGTGAATAAATTTTCTGCTGAGCAAGTTGTTCACATCTGCCAATAAGATACACAAGTTTCTTCATTCATGTATAAATTTCAAACACGCTTCAGACTTTTTCAAATAAATCGGAGTGTTATTTTGGCCTCCATGAGTAACGTGTGTTTAGTTTCTGTAAATTACGAGATATGGCTCCACAGTGAACATGTATTTATTCTATGATAATTTCTATAAGCAACTTAAAAGCAATAAGCATTTAAAAGTTTTGAAAAAATGCTTTCTAGGCGAAAATTTGCATTGCAGACGCATAGAAATACTACAAACTTCCTTAAGAGGGAAAGTAAAGCCGGTTGTCCCATGTAGTAGATTTACTGCATGTAAAAGATCCTCAAGCCTAAAAGAAGCCTCTGAGCAAAATTGAGATCCGCCAGTTTCGTCGCCCAAGATAATACCTCCTTTCCCCGCTAGGTGGTGAAAGAAGAGTAGCAAAAAGTTGTGTGGTTAGACGGAAGAGCGGGCCTGATGACCCGAGTCTCGCCACGTAAAATAAGGCACTAACTAACAAACGGTCATTTGCTAAAAATTTATTTATTTATTTAGTCAAAAACAGTCAAAAACTGTATGTGACGTATGGGGGAGAAAATCATCTGCGCACGCTTTCTTGAGTTTCAGAATCCCTTCCCAACAATTTAACTATTAATAGTTGAAAGATGAAAAATAATAATAATAATAATAATAATAATAATAATAATAATAATACATTTTAAAAAGCGAGGGATTAACATTTCAAAAACTAGATATTTTCGTCGCAAAATTACAGAAAACTTATTTTTAACAGTAAAGGAACAAACAGATTTGATTTTTCTGTATTGTTAACAAAATAGAAACTCACCCTAAGCTCTACTACCACTACAAGCAAAAGGAAAGTCCAACAAAACGTGCGCATAGTGAAGCTACATTTACGTCCAGAAGCAAATCAAGGGGCCATCTCAGCATTTGCTCAATGGATCAGGGAAACTGGACAAAAACCCGATCGAGATGGGGGTCATTGACCCGGAAGTACATTATTTGTTACACGCATATTGAGTCATTTTTTAAATTATACAATGCAAATGTAAACTAATTCATTATACTTAATCTTGTTTTTGTTAAAGTAAACATTATTTTTCTTTTTGACGATCAATATAGTCTCTAATTGTATAGAAACAGTTTTGCAGCAGAAAAGATTTTACTTTTAACTTAAGAAAAAGAACGCAACTGTGGTTGTAGGGGGTGCGCGTCGGAGGTGTGGCACGTGGAGTACTGGCGCGCGGGGGAGGTGGCGCGGCTGCTGGTGAACCGCGCGTGGCGCCTGCGCATGCGCTTCAGCCACGCCTTCATGTCGCCGGCCACCTTCGTGCTGGGGCTGCTGCGCGAGGGCGCGCTCGTGCGGGAGGTCGCCGTGCACGGAGGCGCCCGCTGGGACGACCACGTGCTCTTCCCGGTGCGGCTGCCGCGCATGCGCCGCCTCGAGTTCGCCTCCAACAGCCTGCACGAGCTCACTGAATGTTCGTAGGTTCTGTTTTATTCTCGTGGTCTTGACCTCGCGTTATAAATGGAATGTACAGAATCGTGAGGGTAGGTCAATCAAAAGTCTGATGTTTTTTTTGTTTTGTTTTTTAAATTTTGTAGTATCCAATAAAAAGACAAGAATTCATAAATCAATTTTTATTCAAGATCAGGTACAATTGCCGAAGTTCCGTATCACCAGAGGCATGTACCAGAAGCGAAGCCGTGTTATCGTTGTCCAGAAGAAGTCCCCAAATCAGCCGAGTCGTCAAATATCCACAAGAGTGTTCCACTTTCGGTGCACAGGTCGTCGTTATAGCTGATCTCCACTCTTCGCTCACCAAGCCACTCGCCAATCACTAACACCGTCGCTCGCTATCTGCCCTGGCGTCGGGTCGGAGCCCTCTTATAGCCCGCTAGGGCTAGCGGCCCGCCGACTAGCTGCGGGGTAGGGGTTGTGGCGAGTCCCTACCCGCTTGTTCGGGCGTGACGGCCGCTCGCGGACAGTCCAGGCCGGCTCGCACCGGTCGCCTTCCTCTCCCGCCAGCAGCGGTAACGCCCCGCTGACGTCACTCGGCGGCGGCTACTTCAAATGCGTGCGGGTGGTCACGACAAATTTGTTGCAGCTACCATATTGACGCAACGCGTCTCCAAAACCCTTAAGCGGCGTTGAGCGCTTTGCTCTGGGGAGTAATCCTACATTAAATTGCGCGCTTGTGGAGTAATTTTCCATTATAACTTTCTGTCATGTCGCGTTATGTCGCAGTCAGTTGTGAAGAGGACCGCCAGGTAGCATCTCCGCGTACGCGCCTCCTGCTACGTGCTCCTGCGTCACTACCCAGCGGCCAAAAGTGGGAAGGAATAAGGATAGGGGCAGGGTTTAGGACACTTCACAAAGGTTGGACTAGCATTTGTGAAGCAGCCAAACTCGTTTTGTTGGAACAACTTTCACTAGAGATTCGACGGGAATCGAACCCGGCCCTCAGTGTTGAAAGGCTAGTGATTTCGCTATGAGCCACAAGCGTACCTCTCGTGGTTTTTACAGAGCCAACGTTTCGACCATTTATTTGGGCTGCTTCAGGGCTATAAATATACAGTAACATGCAACATAAATGTACAAGTCGTGTAATTAGTTAATCCGATTTATCATTACATAAGAAAACCAACACATTCGTACTTGTACATTTATCTTGTATTCTATTGTATATTTATAGCCCTGAATCAGCCCAAATAAATGACCTAAACGTCGGCACTAAAAAGCAGACTTTTGATTGACCTACCTTCACGAAAGTAATATAATGATGCGTCGAATTTTGGGCAGAAAAACTGGTTACAGGACCTTGATAACGAAAAAATGTATAAATCCACTTGCTGAATGTAGAAAAAAATCCTCAAATCGTATTTCTGTCCGTCTATGTGTGAACAACGCTAGAGACTAAACCGTTTAGCCGATTTTCTCCAAAATTGATATATCCCAATCGATCTGCCTCCTTGAATTTGGTCCGATATTTTAATTTTGGGGGTACTTTACGTGAAACTCCTGGTACTTTTCAAATTTTCCAAAAATGTCTACATCGTTTTCGATTAAATTTTGTTGTTGGGAAGTGTAAAAGGCATTTCAGAGACTGGTGTAGATCTCAAGTTCTTTAAATATCCCGATTTTTTGAAAATTGCAAAAGTTCAAAATTTTTTCGGCGTTTTTCTGCAAATAACGAGACAATTTTTTCTCCTCAATGAAATCTTTCTTAAAGATAGATTTTGCAATAAAGTTGTATACACTTCCTCGAAAATTGGAAAACTTTTTGCGTACGTTTGCGTGAAAATAGGGCGAGAAAATAGTGCTGTGTTAGCACCATTAGTTATGTTTATTGTATTGTTCATTCTTGCGTAGAACAGGAAATTGTTATTTTGTGCCAAGTGCGTGAAGTGGGATTTTTTTCACGAAAGAATCACAATTTTCGTTGAGTTGTTTTCATAATTTGGTCGATTTTCTGTTGAACTGGGGCAAAAAATCAATCAAACTATGAAAAAGTACCCACTTCACTCACAAAATTGAACATTTTTTCTACATCCGTATAAAAATTACTGTATTTGAAAAACATTTGTAAATTTATAAAGGAATAAGGAGTTTGATATCTCGGGGAGTAGCAATATATTATACAGGTATTCAGGGAGAAAAAAAGAAACTTCCGAAATAAACTCTTTAAACAATTTTATGCATATTTTTTCCAATAAACTCCTTCGGTATTTCGAATGGATGAGCTTCAATAAGCACTCAAAAGTTGGTTTGAAAAAATACTTTCTATGCAACAATTTTCATTTCAGAAACACATAAACACTCCAGGAACATGTAAATTATTTATTATTTACAAGAAAAGTAACATAATTTTTCTTTGTGCAAACAACGCCAATGTACTTTAACGAAATATATAAATTGGAAGGGGGAATTTCAATTCTAATTATTAATGTTAATTGAAAAATAAACTATAATTCATATAAAGAATAAAGCAATTCGACAATGACTAACAAAACCTGCCTCAAACCGTAACTTCGTAAATCTGCGCACTAACATCAAAATCACACTACCATCTCAACTTCCGAAACTATTGTCGCGTGCTCGATCAGCTGAAAAACTTCACCGCCATTTGTTGCCCTTCGATGATACAATGGCTCCCCGTTCCCCGGCCAAGATGAACATCATTCACGTCCTCATCATGCTTCGCGTTCCCGTCGTATTGTGAACGCCTGCCTGAAATCCTTCCAAATTTCTTCCAACGTTCCCGTTGGAGTTGCCGTTCCTGTTCTCGGGCTATTGTGGAGCTGCTAGGCCGGAAGTCAGCAAGAAAAATTACGTATGATAAGCTCAAAGCTAAAGCTTTTTGAGAAGATAGGCAACACGAGGTGACTAAGATATGTAAACTAAGTTACGGTGATGAATAACAAATAGGGTGTGTTAAACAGCGTTGAGATATCTGATGGAAAGTTCTCATGGCTAATGAAAGAAAAAACACCTACTTTCGCGATTCAGAGCGTCAGTCGCAATTTCTACACACACACACACACACACACACACACACACACACACACACACACACATATATATATATATATATATATATATATATATATATATATATATATATATATATATATATAGACAGATATAGATATAGATACACACACACACACGATTTCACCTAACCTCACTACATATCTTAAATGACGCATTCTTATGCATTTCTGAAATGGCGAGACGGTTCTTCTGACTTTGCGATTTACACAAAACAACCTTGAGTTTGTGCAACGCATAATTTTCAACGCATTTTCATGACGAAACACACGACTGTCTCACAGTCAGTCACCGTTCTTTTTGTCAGCGTTCTGTGATAGGATTAAGTCCGAAATTATCATTGCCATGGTATAGCTTTATACACACCGTCTGGCCATTTTCCAATTTAACCTGCTAGTCTTGTCATACTTAGTCATTAGTCATACTTACTATTTCATTCGTGACATATGCGGTTGTAATGCGAAGTCTTGCGGAGTGTGACTGTAAACTGCAACGGCATAGAAATACCCAAAAATGTTAAACAGACGTGGATTAAACATGGAATTAATATTGCCAGAAGAGCAACGAGAAATTATAACTAGGTCCAACCTTTATTCTTTTTACTTTGTGGTAGAAAAAAATACTGTAGGAAACTCCTGGAAAGTTTGCGACAGTCGCTCTTTTCTCGTTCGAGTTGTAATGTTCTCAATTGTCGTGTATTAACACATTGTTACATTACTGTTTCGTAATATACTAATCAATTTAGTGTTTACACTGCCGGAAGATGAATTGATCAATATAATTTCTTATTTTGCAGTTAATTTCATTCGTGTGCCAAATCTACTATATTTAAATCTGACTAACAATAAATTCACCAAACTACCAGAGGGCGTGAAATATCTCCAGCGTCTCAAATATCTGGATTTGTCAAACAACCCCATTGTGGAGTCAGAGTTTGCAACAATCCTATGCCCTCTTGGCGACCTAAAGGAACTGAATTTAAGCGGAGCACCTCTTGGCAGCTTGGACACCCTTATGTCAGGCAACGCAAGCTGCAAAGAACCTTCAACGAACGCCAGTGCCGCATACGGAGGCTTGGTGAGTTTACAATGTAATTGCTACTCTTTGGAAATCTGTGTTCATGTATTTGTCCACATCATCTTTCTTTGTAGGGGTATACATTTAATTATTATTTATACTAATTTTCAGTTTGAGAATTTATGACATGTTACATTTTCACTGTGCTGTTCCACTATTACGGGCGCCAAATGTAAGACCTCTTACGGTTTCAATCCGGCCCACATCTTATCTCTCTCTGATAGGTTGCGCTCTCTCCGGCTGCTCTGTGCATTTAGGGAAGGGAATTCGGTAAGCGAGACATACCATGCGTCATGATAGAAAAGAATACGATTGCCATGGATTTACTAATTGTAAAATTAATTTACAAAAAATGGAGATGATGATCGGTGATCATATCATAGAGGATGAAATGATCGCAGGCGCGCTTAAAAATACTTTATCTATAATTTACTACTTCACTCCAGCGACGTACCGTTAGCGGTAGCTCAGTGCATCAACTGATGTCACTGCAGCGCCTCTGACCGGGAGCTCCTAGGTTCCCACACCCAACGACGGCAGCATTTTCGACACTAGCTTTTCAGCTAGGTCGAATTCAGTCGCTGTCTGGAGGAGAATTCTAGCGGCCGGCTGCTCTGATCGATAATTTTCCGTGGTTTCTCCGATCAGCAGCAGGTGAATGCCGGAGCAGTACCCTACCAAACGGGCCACGAACCGCGCGCGATCTGTCCTTCCCATTCCTTGTCCTATTCTCTCCCCTTACACTCACACTTACACTAACATGCACTACACTACCACATATCCCGGGATACCGGTCGGGAGCTTAGAGCTTTTCCCGGCTGGGGCGGTGCCCCACTGGTGAGAGAGTCCTGGTTATGGGGAAACCCCGCTAGCCGACGGTAGGTCGGCGCCGGATCTCGCCATTCAGCGGGGTAAGATCACCGCCATCTCCCGAGCAAAAAACATGCACTACACTAACGGGACTAATGACCAGAGCAGTTGACGCGCCCGGAAACACGAAAAAATCAATCACTCAATCCAGCGACGTCTTCTTCATCTGCGAGTGCGATGACCCCTCTGGGCGGCAGTTATCGTTCGTGGGCCCGTGAGTAGGAGAGCCACAACAGTTGAACGAAGAGGATGCTTTCCTTGGAAAGCCATCGCCTTCGATTTCGAGACGGATATCTCTAAATTACAATTCTTTATTATGTTTTGCAATTTGAACAGCGAGTTGTAAATCGTATTCGGAGGAAGAGATAATGACCTGGTCATCAGCAAATAATGTAGTATTCAAAACAGTGTGATTTAATATTAAGTGATTTGACAGTTGGCTTTGCCATTCTTCGATATGTATATACTAAATAAATTTGGAGAAAGTTGGCACTCTTGACGTACTCCTTGAAATATTGCTAGATGTATTGATCTTAATGGAAGTATTTCTACACATTTCTTGTATCGTTTTAATTAAATGTACAGGATAACCTCTGCCTTTCATTATTGTCCATAGTTTGCGTCTATTTATTTTATAGAAGGCTTTATTATAATCAATAAACTGAATATGAGTAGGAAGATTGAATTCTCTGTTTCTGTATAATGGGTCAGGGCAGTCCATGGTGTCATTTACTGTGGCCCACGAAAGGTTATTAGCGAAAAATGCAAAACTCTTTCATTCATGTCGGGTTAATACATTGTGCGCCTAACGCACGCACCATACCGAGGCCAACACGTCCTTTAATGTTAAAGTAGGTTAAGTGTCGATTATTTGTTGTGCTCAAGGAGGCAACAGGAACAAATATAAAGTTAACTCCAACCAAAACAAGTTTATTACAACTGCTCTCTGCAGCTTCAGAGTCGTTAACCAAAGTATAAAAGTCGTTTAACCAATGTGCCAGGAGATCTACCGAAAGAATAGCCGAGTCACCAATAATCCGTTATCTATCTACATACAGAATGCAGGGTCATTATACAATCTCAATTACTTCAACTCAATCTCTCGGCTATTGCTCTCAAAACGAATGCGCCGCGGCGCCGACCCCCCTCCCCAGCACTGGTGAAGGGAAAGGGGGAAGGTGGGTGATTACCCCTGGCCGGCGCCGTCTGCCCACCGCATGTTCCGTTTCACTGTTTCTCAATGTCCTTTTCCGCGATAACTCTTCCCGCTAGTCCGAATAGTCAATTAATAAAGATAAAATCGGGACTTTCCTACATGAAATTCATTTTCGTCTATCATTGCAGTATTCACGTCTGGAGGTGCTGGACGTGAGGGGTGCAACGTGAGCTCCTTGGAGAAGTAGTCTGTGCATCCAGAGTCTCGTGATGTTGTTTCCAGTATTCGCGCCTGGAGGTGCTGGACGTGAGCGGGGTGCAACGTGAGCTCCTTGGAGAGTAGTCTGTGGATCCAGAGTCTCGTGATGTTGTTTCCAGTATTCGCGCCTGGAGGTGCTGGACGTGAGCGGGTGCAACGTGAGCTCTTGGAGTATCTGTGATCCAGGCAGGGGTGCAACGTGAGCTCCTTGAGAAGTATCTGTGATCCAGAGTCTCTGATGTTGTTTCCAGTATTCGCGCCTGGAGGTGCTGGACGTGAGCGGGTGCAACGTGAGCTCCGTGGAGACGGAGGGCGCGCGCAGCCTGTGGGCGCGGGCGGGCAGTCTGCGCGTGCCCCCCCGGGGGGGGCCCCCCGCGCTGCGCCTGGCGCCCGCCCAGCGCCTGCGCCGCCTGCTGCTGGCGCGCAACCTGCTGGCGACGCCGCGGGGCGCGCTGGCGTCGGGGGGCGGGGCCGGGGACGGGGCGGCGTACCTGGACGTGAGCGGCAACCCGCTGCGCGGCGAGTGGGGCGCGGGGGCGTTCGCGCCGCTGGGCGCCCGCGCCTCCGTCAACCTGTCGCGCACGCACCTCACTGCCCTCTCGCCCCACGCGCTGCGCTCCTTGCAGCCGCTCGCGCAGGTCGACCTGGGCATTAACCCATTTGACTGCAGCAGCTGCTCTATTCTACCCCTGCAGGAGTGGCTCAGAAATCACACAGGTATGCGAACGTGCAGGTAAATACACGTTGGGTGTCAAACGCAATGTTAACATGTGTGATGTAGCTCTGAGATTGCCTTCGCGAGTTTTGACCGCCATTTGCGATATAAGCCTGCTTCTTTGGGTGATGGCTTTTGTGAACCTCAGCGGTGGACACCTGAGACTGAGAATCTGAGAAACTGTGGCACCTGAGACACTGAGAATCGGGGGAAAATGCAAGGTTTCTACTGATTTTATATTCTGTGATTTATAGTACAATTTTCTATTTAAGGCAACTCGTCAAAATGACGGATACGAATTTATTCAAATAAACTAACTGAATAAACAAATATAAGTGAAGACGTATGCACACGTGAACGCCGCGATCGTTTGAACGCCAGTAAATACAGCTGCAGCTGTATTGCCACTCACCAAACGTTGCTGTCTGTTGGCCTCTTTCGAAGTAATTTCAATAAGAACTTAACTTGAAACACAAGCTAATGAATTGTTCAAGACATTATTATTCCAGAGTCAATCGACAAACGTTACCTTCTCCACTTCCGTAGATATCTTGTTCATTTCTTGAGAGCCATCAATTTTTTGCTGTAATACCTTCCCCAAGGTTTCACATGACTTTCAGTATCCTGAAGTTGTTACTATTTGGGTTTTAAAAAGAGAATGACAATTTAATATTTCCGACCTGTATTCAGGCGTTCACTCGCTACCAAACTCGATTTAATTCTCTCCCTCAACCTTGCGTCCATAGTAACCAACGCTCCATTTCAATTTTTTCACGAGTTCATACAACTCGTACTAATTTATATTTTCGTTTCGTAACACTAACGAAAAGATATTTACTCTCGAAAAGAGATCTTTCAATTTCAGTAATGGAGCTCGTGCGTCTACCGGTCCGTCGCGAGATCCACGGAGAATGCGCGAATATTTGTCAAGGAAGAGGGACCGGGAGCGGTAGCTCAGTGCATCAACCGATGTCACTGCAGCGCCTCTGACCGGGAGGTCCTAGGTTCCCACTCTCCACGGCGGCAGGATTTTCGACATTAGCTTTCCAGCTAGGTCGAATTCAGTCCCTGTCTGGAGGAGAATTCTAGCGGCCGGCTGCTCTGATCGGTTGTTTTCCGTGGTTTCTCTGATCAACACCGGGCGAATGCCGGAGCAGTACACTAACAAATGGGCCACGGACCGCGCGCTATCTGTCCTTCCTCTTCCTTGTCTTATCCTCTCCCCTTACACACACACTAACACTAACATGCACTACACTACCACATATTCCAGGAGACCAGATGGGAGCTTCGAGCTTGTCCCGGCTGGGGCAGTGCCCCGCTAGTGGTAGAGCCCTGTTTAGGGGGAAACCCCACTAGCCGACGGTAGGTCGGCGCCGGATGGGGCCATCCAGCGGGGAAAGATCACCGCGCATACCCTTAGAAAAACCATGCACTACATTAACGAGACTAATGACCAAAGCAGTTGACGTGCCCGGAACCACGAAAAAATCAAATCAAATCAAGGAAGAGGGAGCGTGGCGACGCTAGAAGCTACTTCCATAAACAAGACATTGGATTGTGAACTTCCGCAAAGACTGGGAACAGAGGGGACAAAATAAGGTAGCGGAAACAATAAATAAAAAATAAAAAAATACGGACCCAGGCCTAAGACTCCACGATGTCTGGAACATTTACTTGACCGCGCCGCACGATCACGGTAGTGCGTGACTGCCGATGCTCCTTGAATGAATGAATAAATGAATGAATGCCAAATTTTACGTGGCGAGACTCAGGCAATGAGGCCTGCTCTTCCGTCTGACGACGCAAATTTTGTTAAGCTCCTTTCACCTACTAGGGATCAAAGAAGGTATTACTTGGGCGACAAAACAGGCAGTTTTAGGCTTCTTTTGGGCTTGAGGATCTTTTACACGCAGTAAATCTACTGACATGGGACTGCCGGCTTTACTTCCCCTTCGAAGGATATTTCCGCCCTTAAAAAGCCACGGCTTCGATCAGGTTTGAACCCGCAAACTTGGGTATAACAGCACGATAAGCTAATCGTTACACCATCGCCGTCGCTGACGAATGACTCCACATCCTCCACACCACACAGAGGAACGATTGTTCGGTTCTCTAATGCTTTCATCGTGTTGGCCATATTTATCCTACACACGGCATGCGTACACAGAGCCGGCACGTATAGCTTCACAGTACTGACCCCAACAGCGATCATAGCGATCGCGAAAATCGGTGATGATCTGCTATCCTTTTGCAGACCAAAAATGCTTGTAAAATGTAATTATTCTCAAACCCTCTACATATTCATTGTTGCGTGGGAATGTGAGCATGTGATCTAATGGACGTATTGCGCGAGTTCATTTCTCTCTCTCTCTCTCTCTCTCTCTCTCTCTCTCTCTCTCTCTCTCTCTCTCTCTCTCTCTCTCTCTCTCGCTCGCTCGCTCTCTCGCTCTCTCTCGCTCTCTCGCTCTCTCTCGATCTCGCTCTCGCTCTGTGTGTGTGTGTGTCCGACCGTCTGTCCTTCCACATGTTTGTCTGTGATTAAATCTAGCGCCTAAACCGTTCAGCCAATTTTCTCCATAACTGATATTCCCTAATCGATTTTAAAGATCTCGAGGTCCTTTGAGTTTGATATTGATATTTTGATTTTTGAGGATACTTTACATTTTCAAAATTTTCTCAAAAATGGCCCCGAATTTCTTTATGAAACATTGTCCGCGGATAGCGTAAAGGCCGCTTAAGAGAATGGTGCAGGATTAATAATCATTGGAATTCCTGAGTTTTGAAAATTGTGCTAATTTTTTCGGCGCCTTCTTATAACTACTCCATTGAAGATAGAGATTTTCCCCTTAATGAAATGTGTTCTTTAAAGAACAGGTCTGGAAAAATTTTTAAATTATGAGTAGTTTTGCGTAATTTTGAGTGAAATTAATGAATGTTACGAAATGAAAATATGACTTTGTTCAAGTTGTGTGAACTCGTAAAAAGAGACAATGGAGGGACGTAGCGTAAATGGTTATTGACGCGAGGTTATTGAGGAGGGACACTGGATAGAGTTCGCTAACGAATGGACGCCTGAGCATACGCCAGGAATATTAATTTGACATTATGGTTTTAAAACCGAATAAGTAAAGACATCAGGATGTTCGAAGTTAGCCGTAACCTTGGCGAAGGTGCTTCAACAAATCAATCGGTGGTCGGCCGGGTGGCCGAGATCGCTAGGCAGTAGTGTCGTAGTGATCTCGGACCGAAGGGTCGCGCGTTTGAGACCCGCCTCGGGCATGGTTGTGTTTGTGTTCGTCCTCTCACCGCTTATCATCACCATATCCTTTCATCTTCATAGTTACAATACCGTTAACATCAATAGTGGCCGCTAATGACCTAGATGTTTATGCGACCTTAAATAACTAATTAAAAACAATCAATCGGTGACTCTCAAGCAAGGGAGTAAATATCCGCGGAAGTGGAGATGGTAACATTTGTCGACTGATTCTGTTTAAATGAATTCACGAATAATATATTTGATTTGTGCTTGATTTAAAAGTGTTGTTTTTTTAACTACCACAAGAGATACACCAACATATATCGCCGTTTGGTGAGTGGCAATACAGCTGCAGCTGAATGTATGGGCATTACCAACGATCGCGGGAACATACGTGTGCATATATTTTATTTATTTACGTCAAAATCAGTTAAAAACTGTGTATTGCGTGCTATGGGAAGAAGTGAATATTGTGCACGATTTCAAAATTGTGTGATCCCTATGCTAAGCCCTATACTACTTGAATTTTGGGAGAAAAAAAAACGCTGCAATGTAATAAAATCTATTTCCCATCTCGATCGGGTTTTTGTCCAGTTTCCCTGATCCATTGAGCAAATGCTGAGATGGACCCTTGATTTGCTTCTGGACGTAAATGTAGCTTCACGATGCGCACGTTTTGTTGAGCTTTCCTTTTGCTTGTAGTGGTAGTAGAGCTTACGGTGAGTTTCTATTTGTTAGCAATAGAGAAAAATCAAATCCATTCGTTTACAGTTACAAATAAGTTTTCAATAATACGGCAACGAAAATATCTACATTTTGAAATGTTAATCTCTCGCTTTTTAAAATTTATTATTATTATTATTATTATTATTATTATTATTATTATTATTACTATTATTATTATTATCTTTCAACTATTAATCGTTAAATAGTTGGGAAGGGATTCTGGAACGCAAGAAAGCGTGCGCAGATGATTTTCTCCCCCATACGTCACATACAGTTTTTGACTAAATAAATAAATAAATAAATAAATTTCCAAGGATAAATCAGCAATAAATTTTGGGCTCGCTGTTCCGGGAACATGGGTTCAGTAGATTTATAACAATGCAATTAGATCTCTCTAAATGTTCGCAACTTGCAAAATTTAAAAAATGATACGAGAAAGTGCGTGCAGGTCCGGAGGTGCTGTGGCTGGGCACGCGCGCGCCCTTGTCCTGCTGGCGGCCGCTGTCGCTGCGCGGGCAGAGCGTCCGCGACGTCCGGGGCCCCGCCCCCGAGTCGTGCGCGTGCCGCGCCGCGGCGCCCGGCGGCGCCCGCGTCACGCGGCCCCTGGTGGACGGCCGGCGCCGTGGCGGGCGTCGCGTCGGCCGCGGTGCTGCTCGCCGTCGCCGTCGTGGCGCTGCTGGCGCTGCGCTTCCGCCTGCACCTCACGTACGTGCTGCACGTGCTGCGCGCCAACCGCGCGCTGCGCCACGCCTCCGAGCGGCCCTTCGCCCACTGCGACTTCGACGCCTTCGTCTGCTACAGGTGCGTGCCAGCGACAGGCAATTCTCTCTGCACAGTCTCCACGTTATATTGTCGATATGCAAAAGAACCCGGTTTTTAAAAAAAGAATCAATTCGTTGGTGTGTTAGTGATTCCGGGCGCGTCAACTGCTTTGGTCATGAGACCCGTAAGTGTAGTGCATATTCTCCCTCGGGAGATGGCGGAGATCTTCCCCCGCTGGATGGCGAGATCCGGCGCCGACCTACCGTCGGCTAACGGAGTTTCCCCTAACCAGAACTCTCCCACCAGCGGGGCACCGCCCCAATCGGAACAAGCTCTAAGCTCCCGACCGGTCCCCCGGAATATGTGGTAGTGTAGTGCATGTTAGTGTAACTGTGTGTAAGGGGAGAGGATAGGACAAGGAAGAGGAAGAAAAGATCATGCGCTGTCTGTTTGTTAGTGTACTGCTCCAGCATTCGCCTGGTGTTGACCGGAGAAACCACGGAACACTACCAATCATAGCAGCCGGCCGCTAGAATTCTCAAGACAGCGAATAAGTTCTGCCGCCTTCGGGACTCGAACCCAGGACCTCCCGGTCAGAGGCGCTGAAGTGACATCGGTTCATGCACTGAGCTACCGTTCCTGGTTTAAAGACAATTTATATTATTTTTTAAAAAACACAAAAGAAATATTAAACTCGTACTTTCATTTTTTACTTTCACGTATACGTACGTATGTACGAGTACGGTGTAATATACGTAGTAGAGAGAAAGTTATGTAATTTTGCGCGAAAAAACGACGGATTTTCGGCGGAAAAAAAATTAATTGGCGGGCTCTAATGGCGAAAAAGTGCATTCCTAAAATAAGAGAAAAAATCCTCTAACACGAGATGTAGCCAGAATCCCTGTTTTGTGGGTGCTTAATGCCGAAAAACCAATTGGAAACAAAACGTCCTCTGTTCGTCTGTCCTGTAAACACTACTAGCGCCTAAACCACATGTACGATCTTTTCCAAATTGAAGAAACATATGACAATCTGGCTCTAGTTAAAGCTTTGAAATTTTTAAAAACATTCTTTAAAATTTGGGGGGAATTTTTCTCACGAACATTTTGGAATATTTCTCAAAAACGGTTTCAAGTTTTTTTCTTTAAATATCTTGTAAGATAAGAGCAATATATACTAATAATAATGGTGGCATAGGTCGGTATTTAACGGTTAACTCTAAAATTTCGAAAATTGCGAAAGTTTGAATTTTTTCTGGCGTCTTCCTACAACTACAAAATTGAAGACATGGATTTTTCCTTCAAATTAAATTTTTTGTGCATAAAGAGTTCTTTCAATTAGGCCACGTAGATATTTTTGGAAATTTTAGTAGTTTTCGTGCAAAAGTTCGTGCAATATTTGCAATTTTTTAAAATAACAAAAACAATATCTCAAAAATGGCTCCAAATTTTTCTTTAAATTCTTGGTAAGGTTAGTGCCAAACGAACTCTATGCCGTGACATAAACGCCATATTGCTGTATTTTGTTTTTTCAAAAATTTCAAAAATGTTTTTGACTTGTCTCTCATGTCTGTAAAATTGACATTATAGGCAATTTCTTAACATTATTAAATTTATTAGCAGATGTGCTTTAATGTCAAACAAAGTTTCTTGAAAATTCAACTGTTTTAAAAACAAAATTTTCAAATTCAAAAGGTTCCAAATTTTTCTTCAAATTTTTCCAATTTTCCAATTACTTCATTTTGGTGTACCCTTTTGTTTTAAAAATTAAATTTTTTAAATCCTTTGGTTTGTCTATTATGAAATGTTTTAATTAAATTAATGAAGTTTTTCAAACACTCAATAGATTCCTATGATTAAATTTTTAAATTAATCACCATTTTCTGAAAAAATACTGAATTTGTCAATGAAGACTATTTAAAACGAGTTTTTACACTTCTTTAATATTCTTGAAGTCATATTTCGCTTGTACTATTGGAAACCGAAAAGTTGCGAAATTAAAAAAATTTACTTAAGCGACGAGATGGCAGCTAGCCAGAGAATGATGCACGACCTTAAACCCAGACCACACAAAGGAAATTAGAAAAACTTGGTACGTGAAACTGTGTTATTCTGTAGCACCTCTAGTTATTTTCTCGTATACAGACGTGCAAACGGAAGTAATATACGTAGTATAGGGAAAGATATGTAATGCTGCGGAAAATCGATTTCGAGATGTCAACGGAAATACGTTTTGGGATCCCCTGATACCGAAAAAATGTTGTTTTTTTTTCTTCTTTTCAAAACGTCCGTCTGTCCGTCCGTCTGGTGTATGTGAACAACACTAGCGCCTAAACTAGGAAGAAGATTTTTTCCAAATTGAAGGAACCCGTGCCGATTTGGCTCTAGTAGAAGCTTTGAAATTTTGAAAAACATTCTTTAAAATTTGAGAGTATGACATGCCCCCCCGGACATTTTCAAAATTTTCTCAAAAACGACTCCAAACGTTTTTCTTTAAATTTCTTGAAAGAATGGAGTAAACTACACTTACAAAGGTGGCATAGGTCCGATTTTTACGGTTAATTCTGAATTTCGAAAATTGGAAAAGTTTGAATTTGTTTCGGCGTTTTCCTACAACTTCAAAATTGAAGACAGATTTTTTCTTCGAATGAAATTTTTGTCCATAAATAGGAATTTCAGAAAGATCATGTAGATTTTGTTGAAAATTTTAGGAGTTTTCGTGCAATAGTGAGTGCAATATTTGCAATTTTCAAAAATTTGAAAAACAAGGTTTTCTCAAAAACTGCTCCAATTTTTTTCTTTAAATTTTTACTTAAACTTTTGATAGGAATAGTAGGAATAGTGTAATCTATATGACGACACTAAAGGCATATTGCTCTATTCTTTTGTTGTTGTTTTTTCAAATATTACAAAAAAGGATTTTTTACTTGTCTCTTACGTCGTCAATATTTACATTAGCGGCAATTTGTTCACATTATTGTATTTATGAGTACATGTTCTTTAAATAAAGTAAAATTAAGATTATCGAAAACTAAACAGTTTTTTGTGAAAATGAGCTCAAAATTACACATTTTCAGAAACGCTCAAATGCTATTGTCTTAAAAACTGCTCCTAATTTTTTCTTCAAACTTTTCGTACGGGTATTGCTAATTACGCTTTTTAATATGTCGTAAAGTAAATGTTGATGCATTCTTTTGTTTTGTTCAATACTTACAGAAATGTACTTTTTTTAAATATATAACACGCCGTTAATATACACATTATAAACAATTTGTAAACATGATTGCATTTGCGAATTAAAGTAGCTCAAATTACTTCGATTGAAGTTTTTTGAAAAACTCAATAGATTCCTGTGAAAAAGAGCTTCAAATTTCGCATTTACAGTAACACTTAAACGCCATTTTCTTAAAAACGGCTTCAAATTTTTCAATGAAAATTGTTATTTCGAACGAGGTTTTAGTCTTCTTTAACATTCTTAAAATAATATTTCGGTTCTATTATTTGGAAACCGAAAAAAATAGAATAATTTGAAAAAATGTACTTTGGGTGGCGATAGACGGCAACAGACAAGAAGGAGGGGCAAGACTGTACAGAACCAGTCCATAACAAAAGAAATTAGAAAACTTAACTACGAGAAAGTCTGGGCCATTCTGTAGCACCTCTAGTTACTATTTACATAATTGGTTTTCAACCAATCAGCTTGGAGAATTTTGGTGGCAACATTTGAATCGCGGAAACGTGAATACACCGCTTGCCTTATACACTGAATTCGATGCCAGAAATGTATTTTAATTTAAGATTTTGAATAAAATATCTATTTGTTGAACTTAATTTATTTACAAGATAAAGTGATATTTGAAGTGCAAGAAATGCGGAAATTGGGACATAATATTACATAACGATTACATAATATTGCGTGCTTTTGTAGCACCTCTAGTTAGAAAATAAGTTCGTGAGCAAACCGATCAATAGCGACTTCCAAAGAACCCAAAAAACATTAATTTCATTAGGAAGAGAAACCTGTTCCACAGCAGCAAGTCCGATTTCGATACTGTTCAACAAATTCAGCTATTTTCCGACCTTCCGTCCCTCGTCCTTAATTTGAATCCACCAATCATCCTCTACTTCAGTGTACCACACCCTGCAAGGTTTGTTGAACTCTCAGGGTGTACAGGAGTCTGATTGTCTCCCGATTTATTGGGCTGACAGTGGCATATCAGTACACCATCAGCACACGTCACGCAACCTACGTCATGCGACACGCTCATTGACTTTATATGCATGAATTAGTCATTACTCGACTTGATAGGTTACATAATGTATTTATGACATTCTGAGAAGTGCCATTTCCACCAAATATTTCGTCGAAATTTTGTTGGTTACATTCTGCCTAGTCAAGATACAGTAAACTTTTTAAACTATATAAATGACATTTGATTACTGTGTGTGCGCAGGATTTAGTATTGCAGAGAAACCTCTCGACAAGACCACTTCTTTAAGAAGATCACCCCTTTTCGGGGCGACTTTTCTATGGAACGGAATAAGTATTCAATAAGGCCAATGTATTTCACTTCCCTAAAGACGACCGCCCCTCTTCCCGACCAACGACCACGAACTTTTGCCGCAATGTAACATCGCATTTCCTTTAAGAGGTCTACAAAACCTCTCACTGAAATAATAAACCCGAGAGTTCGCGTACTACTGTGAGCAAAGCGTTTCCGGTGTCTTTCAGGTAATCGCGGTAACAGCAATCCGACGAATGAGATTTCACGCAAACTCCGACGGGGAGATCTTCCGCATGCAATTTCGACATTTCAACGGAAATACGCGTTTTGGGGTCTCCTGATACTGAAAAAGTGTTTGTTTGTTTTTTTCAAAACATCCGTCCGTATGTCTGTCCGTCCGTCTGTGAACACTGCTAGCGCCTAAACAATAAGGACGATCATTTCCAAATTGAAGAAACCCCTGTGCCTCTGACTCCAGATGAAGCTTTGAGATTTTAAAAAAACATTCCTTAAAATTTGAGGGTACTTTACATAAAGCCCCCCGGACATTTTCAAAATTTTCTCAAAAACGGCTCCAAATTTTTTCTTTAATTATCTTGAAAGAATAGAGTATAATACACTTATAAAGGTGGAATAGGTCCGATTTTCACGGTTAACTCTGAGTTTTCGAAAACTGCAAAACATTGGATTTCTTTCAGCGTCTTCCTACAACTATAAAATTGAAGACATATTTTTCTTTCAAATAAAATGTGTTCTCCATAAATAGTTCTTTCATTAAGGTCATGTAAACTTTTTTGAAAATTTGAGTAGTTTTGGGGCAATAGTCCGTGCAATGTTTGCAATTTTAAAAAAATATTAAAACAAGATTTTCTCATAAACGGCTTTAAATTTTTTCTTTAAAATTTTGCTAGTGATACTGCCAAATATGCTCTACACGATCACATAAACGCCATATAGCTGTATTCTTTTGTTTTTTCAAAAAATACAAAAGTGATTTTTTTTGTGTTTCACGTCGGTAATACATTAGAGGAGATTTCTTCACACTATTATATTCATGGGTACATGTGCTTTAAATAATGTCAAATAAATTTTCTCGAGTACTCAACAGTTTTCTGTAATAATGGGCCCACAATTCTGCATTTTCAGAAACGCTCGAAGACCATTTCCTCAAAAATGGTTCCAAATTTTTTCTTCAAATTTTTCCTATAGATAGTGCTAATTGTACTGTTTAATATGACGTAAAGTTCATTTTGGTGTATTCTTTTGTTTTTCAAAACTTACACAAATGTATTTTTTTAAGTATCTCTCACGCACATTTCCATCTATTTGTATACATTATTACATTTGTAAGTGAAAGTAATAGAAAATAAGATGAGAAAATTCAATCTCAAGCAAAGGCGAATTTATTAAGAGATATTGGAAATCGTTTCTATCACTGTCGTATGTTTTAATCCACCAAGCGGTATAGGAAAAGTATCCTTTATTTTAATTTTGTCGGAAATCAGAAAATAAATGGACTGCATTCGCACTCGCATCGTCCGGTAGAGCGGGGACTGTTCCTGGGTGGTGCCCAACCCCGTGCTTAAAGTACCAGTTGATACGCATCGAATGGAACATCCCTTGTACGGTGTTTTTAAAAACAGTCAAAGAGATTAAATATATTAAAGCCTATGTTTTCATTATTTTGTTCAAATTAATAATGGCTCACAGTGGTGTTGCTGTGATAACGGCCCACAGTGCCCAATTGAAGCTGTTCATAGGAATGTCCAAGTTTTAAGAAACCATTATACACCGTTCGGTGGTTCAGTTTTATTTTCGGAAGATTTTTGAAACATACAACTGTTATTAATTGAGTGACGCCCTCAGTTGATGTTGCAGCATGCTTAAAAATATCAGTGATACGGAGTCATATTCAATTGTTACATACAGCAGAAAACATGAATCATTACAGGAAATGCAGGATTGCATGAAATGCAGGCCCAAAGGAGTGATGAGGTAATAATTTATTTCTTATTTACTTATTATTTTATTATTAATTATTTAAAGGTAAAAGGGTAATTATTTTACCTACAGCTCTTCGCGAAGTTGTTGAAGAACAAAACATTAATCAGAGATACATCAGAACAACTTAACACAAAAGAGGATTCTTGGTTGTGCAATAAATAAATAAATAAATAAATAATAGAAACTTTTTGCAATAAATAATACATTTTAGAAACGAAAAATTATGAAGTGAATGGCATGAAGGTGAAAATTTTCTGGAGTCATAAAAACATGCGCAAGTCATAAAGATTGATTGATTGATTTTTTTCGTCTTTCCGGGCGCGTCAACTGCTTCGGTCATTAGTCCCGTTACTGTAGTGCATGTTTTTTCTCGGGAGATGGCGGTGATTTTCCCTCGCTGGATGGCGAGATCCGGCGCTGACCTACCGTCGGCTAGTGGGGTTTCTCCCTAACCAGGACTCGCCCACCAGCGGGGCACCGCCTCAGCCGGGACAAGCTCTAAGCTTTCGACCGGACTCCCGGAATATGTGGTAGTGTAGTGCATGTTAGTGTAAGTGTGTGTGTGTAAGGGAGAGGATAGAACAAGGGAAAGGAAAGACTGATCGCGCGCGGTCCGTGGCTCGTTTGGTAGAGTATTGCTCCGGCATTCACCTGGTGTTGATCGGAGAAACCACGGAAAACCACCGATCAGAGCAGTCGGCCGCTAGAATTCTCCTCCAGACAGCGACTGAATTCGACTTAGCTGAAAAGCTAGTGTCGAAAATCCTGCCGCCGTCAGGACTCGAACCTAGGATCTCCCGGTCAGAAGCGTTACAGTGGCATCAGTTGATGCACTGAGCTAAGTCATAAAGAGTTATAATTACACATTGATACAATGTGTAACCAAGACAAGGTATACCCTTATCCAGTACAACTTTTAAACATTATTAGTGTATGTAAACTCCATCGCATTAATACAGCCAAAACTTGGAGTACCCTTCTTATTAATCAGAAATGGAAATCTACCAAAACATTGTAATATAATCCATTTGATAGCCACTGCATAAAAACGAAATACATGTTGCGAAGCTGGTTTTCTTACCGGCTGCGCAAAAGGAGAAAAATTGTTGATACAAAAATTTCCAACAACACCCATAAACTACTTTCAGTCGAAGAGACTTCAATTTACCGGTAAATTGTCTTTTTCAATGACTGCTTTGCTTTAGATTTCATTGTAATAAAAAAAATTGTCAAATAGCTAAATATTTTTACATTTTATTTCTCCTTTTTTAATTAACTTGTCTAAATGTATTAAAGATTCCACGCAACCCAAGTTGCTAGCAGCTTATATTAGTATTCCAAGCATCTAGTATTTCCATAATTCCATTGGCGCCTCACATTTCATTCCCATACCGGCGCATTCCATTTCCTATGTTTCCTTTTCTGAGTAGCTGATTCCGACTCGTTCATTGTTATACCATCATTTGGCATTTTCTCAATCTCCACTTCCCCAACATCGAGTTTCCTCCTGGGTGTAGCCTGAATATAAAAATTCTACATATTTCCTTGGGTTGTTTTGTGATGAATAATGTGCATGTTTTAGCTCGTGCAGGTTTGCGGTGAACTAATGAAACTGCGTTGATGAGGCGCTTGACTTAAGCAATGCTGGCATCAGTTTTAACCGATCTGTTGGCAGACAGGCTACTACTGAACACACGCGCCTCAACGAATTCCATAAAAAGCTACATCCATAATTGCTCATTATTATTTTTTTCGTTTATTTAAGTAAATATACTCGTTAATTCCATGAAAAATCGTTGATTATCTCTATGTTAATAGCACGCGTGCAATTAAAATTCAAACGTGCAAATAAAATGGCACACCTACCAATCAGAATTCAGAAACGGAGCCAAATCGTTTCATTAAGAAATTGCAACATAGACGTTGCCAAGGTATTTGCAGTCGGTCGTGAAACGAACAAAAATGTACATCACAGATTACGTCTCTACAACTACATATAAACAACGGATGAATAAAACTAAATTGGGGAAGTATACGTTAAGCTAGCTGACTTACCATTCATACAATTATCCCCCTCTTTATACACTCGTTTCGTTAATTACTATAAAGCATCTCTAGAAAAAGACCTGTAAGTGTTAGTATTTCATAGAACTCCAAATGGATTGAAAAGTTTCCTCAGAAATAATCGCGCTAATAAGAGAGTGTTGCCTGTTATTATACTTGTGAAGTATTCGGAAAGTAAATATTTTTAAATACAGGTTATAACACAAATACACCAAAACAAATTAAAATTATAAGTTGTTGCCTTAGTTTGATCATGTAGTTACTACATTTATATCATATCCTTTTAAAAATTCTGAATCCTAAATCGTGTACATATAATTTCGTTCTCTACATTTTCCTATTGAATAGCCAATTATAAAATGTTAGATATCTTTCCTGAATTGATTAGGCAAATCAAGACCGAAATCACAAATATCATCGTCGTTCTTCTACTTGCTATGAACGTTTCTTTTACAACCATTAACACAATTTCGTGGAAACAACTCTCCAACAAAGGCCAGTCCTGCTGCACTAAGACCAAGTGCTAGAAGGAAGAATGGCCCCGGAAGTTGTCCTAAATGAAGCGGTGTCGGAGATTTTGCCAAAGGAGAAAGTTCTTCGGGCTCTGTCAGCCCGGTGATGTCCATTCGGGAGTAATACCAGGTGCGCCATCGCGTATATATTCCTGCTTCCTCTAAAGACGTCATGAAAAACTGAAACTTAAATTTTAATTTTGCATCTCTTCGAACCAAATGTGCTCTAAGACCTGGTGGATTTATGCATTCAGGAACTAGATGAAACATTCTTTCACCATTCTCCATAAAGTCTTTCGCACGAGAAAGTGCGAGGAAATAAGGCTTGTGGATAATCATACCAAAGGTTCTTTCTGGCATTTCTTCTTTCATGTATTTGGGAGCATCACCTGATGTGATCATTTCAAATTTTTCTCTAATATTTTTGAACACCGTGCTCACTCCGTCATTGTCGTAAATTCCCTTTGGAATGTCGTAGGTGAAGATTTTCTTGAGGTGAGGTACGATCTCTGAAAGAAACTGTGGGTCAGGATATCGCGGAGGTGAAGTGAGAAAGCCCAGCAGCTTGCCCAGGTAGGCGTTGCTCAACACGAGGATAAACAGCACAGAAACCCACAGTAGAAGGCGTTGAGGCGTTGAGACGGCTTGCCGACTGCTGGATCCTACGAAGGCAATTTGCATCACGTCCAGCGTCGCCCTTCCCCAATCCCCTCTGCGGAGAATCCACGTACCACCGTGGCGTTGAGAATCGTATTTCTTTGCACATCCAGCACACGGAGCATTAGCTTGCCTTCGGAAATTGAAAACGACATTCCAAGCCAGTAAAAGAGCACCCAGAGATAGCAGAGAAGACAACCAAACGTTGGTTTTGAATGGAAGAATTAATATTTTTGTGAATGGCATGTAAGGCGCTTTTCGAAGTATTAAGCAATGTGGAGATTCTTCAATCGGTCTGGTGAATTCTGCAATATCATATCCACCTTTAGTAAAAAACATCGGGTTGTACGATACGTCTGCCATTCCTTTCTGTAAAAGCCCCATTTCTCCATTGTATGATCCATTGATTTCTTTGCCAACAAAAGGAACATCTGGGATTTTTTTTTTAAATGTTTCGAACAAAACATGAGTTGGTTGATCTGAGATATTTTTACCATTTCTCACAAACCAATAATACTTTTTGATTCCGAAAGGTCTTTCAAAATGTTGGCTGGGTGCCGTCTTGATTGTGAGGCATGCCGTAATCATCGCTATTTTTACCAGCATAGTTTTTTCCTTTCTTTGGTACCAGTTGTGCACTAACTTCATTGGCAATGACCAGATTTACAAGAAAGAAAATCCATTTCGAGACATGGAAGAAAATATGTTCCATGTTCGTCGATATCTACCTTTCTATTGCTTGGTGAAACATTTCACAAAAAAATATCGCGATTTAGGTTAACAGCGATTTTGGAAATCTATTTGAGCAGTGCCATGGTTGGCTTCCATTTTAACAAAGAACGACGGAGAATAATTTATTCATATCTTTCAATCTTATCATTCATCGTCACTAGTTTTCAGAAGATCGTGAATACCTTCATTTTGTTGCAGGTTGCTTATTGCTTTCCTTTGGAAAACCACATTCACAAGGTGAAAATTCGACAATATATCAAGGATTATGCCTCCCAAGATTTGAGGTTTTCAAAGACGGTGTATAAGTATCGTAAGCGACGTGCATACTATATTAAACACGCAACTTCTTCAGCCAAAAGTGTCTTGAATACTCCATAGAAATTACTTATTTCTATCAAGAAAGTAGAAAATAGAATTAGTAACAAAATTTGCCTTAGACGTTTGTACTACATTATTATTTATTATTTGACAAGATAAATTCAGTTTATAACACTTAACTTTGCATTTACACTTGCATATACACACCAAGAAATCGAGGTTGTAACGTTTTCAAAATATTTGGTCACTTTAAAATGTTTAGCGGGACGGTGGTGAGGTATTGATGAGGTTTCGTGTGGGGAAATTAGTATTGATAGCACGGAAAGCGTGACACGAAGTGCGTGACATCATGGAATGAAGGACAAAATTACACGCTGTTAATTTATAATTATTTATTGGGAAATGCGCGCAAACAGATGTAGAAGATATTCTCAGATTGTAGGTGATAATCGTTCAAATTTCCTATCAGGAATTACACGCTCAATGCATTATTATTATTATTATTATTATTATTATTATTATTTCATTCTTCTTTCAAACGAAAAACACAATTCTATGATGGGCAGTAAAATAGACGTATGTCAAAATATCTCGTTTCACAAGAGCGGAAAAACAAATTCTAGGTAGCTCTGTACGTATTTTCAAATAAGCAACATTGCTGCCGATTCGGTTAGAAAATATTTATAATTTTAATATCCTAAATAGAAAAAATGTGCATGACCTTAATGAAAGATCTAATTATGGACAACAAATTTCATTTGAAAGAAAAATCTCTACTTTCAATTTTGTAGTTGTAGCAAGACGCCAAAAATAATTCAAACTTTGGCAATTTTTGAAAATGCAGAGTTAATCATGAAATTGGATCCAATAAGTGTATTTTACACTATTCTTCAAAGATATTTAAAGAAAAAATTTGAAACCAGTTTTGAGAAAATATTGAAAATTTCATAGGGGCTTCATGTAAAGTACCATCAAAAATTAAAGAATACTTTTCAATATCGAAGAGCTTCAACTCAGGTCAAATCGACTAGGATTTATGCAGTTTAAAAAAATCGTACGCACAGTTTAGGCACTAGTGTTGTTCACATACACCAAACAGACAGGCGGACGGACAGACGTTTTGAAAAAAGCAAAAAGAAAATAAAAATCACTTTTGTTATCAGGGAACCCTGAAACGTGGTAATTCCGTTGAAATCTCAAAATCGATTTTCCTCAGCATTACATAACTTTCTCCATACTACATATGTTTCTCCGTACATACGTACATTTACGAGAAAGTAACAAATGGTGCTACAGAATGACACAGAATTTCTCCTATTAGTTTTCTATTTTCTTTCGTCTGGTCTAGCTGCTCGGACTTGCCTCATACTCTTGCGAGCTGCCACCTCTCGCCACATTTACACATACATACAAGTACTTTTTTTTAATTCTCAATATTTCGGTTTCTTAGTAGTAGAACCAAAGTATGACAGGACTATTGAAGAACAGTAAAGCCTCGTCCTAAATTGCAAATTGTATTGAACCCTATGGAGCCACTCTTACGAAAATGGCGAAAGAGTCACTGTAAATGCTAAATTTGAAGCTCTTTTGAAAACATTTTTCAGTTTTCAAAAAACTTCATAAGAAGTCATTGAATACACTTCTACTGACAAATGCCGGATTTTACAAATCGCTGGAAATGTGCATATTAACGACATGAGAGATATTTCAAAAATTTTTTGTGTAATTTTTGAAAAAACAAAGAATACCCAAAATGAACTGTATGGCATATTAAACGGTGAAATTATCACAATCCTTTGGACAAATTTGAAAAAAAATTCGATTTTTGAGAAAATGGCGTTTGCGTGTTTCTGAAAATGCGGAATTAGGAGCTTTTCGGAAAATTATTGAAATTTTCGAGAAATTTTATATGGCATTATTTAAATTACATGCACTCGTAAATACAATTACATCAACAAATCACCGCTAATGTAAATATTAACAAAGTGAGAGAGAAGTAAAAAAATACATTTTTGTAATTTTTGAAAAAAAAAAGCATTGAACAATACGGCGTATATGTCATCTTATGAATTACATTAAACACTATTCCTATCACACATTTAAAGAAAAATTTGGAGCCGTTTTTGAAAGAATCACGTTTCTTCATTTTTTAAAATTGCACATTATTGTACATAATATTGCGCAAAAACTACTAATAATTAATGGAAAAAGTAATTATGGAAAACAAATGTCATTTGAAGGAAAATCTCTATCTTAAATATTGTAGTTGTAGGAAGTTGCCGAAAAAATTCATACTTTTACAATTTTTGAAAATTTAGAGTTATCAGTGAAAAACCGGCCTATGCCATATTTATAAGTGTATTTTACTCTATTCTTACAAGAAATTTAAAGAAAACATTTGGAACCAATTTTGAGAAAATTTTGAAAATGTCCAAATTTAAATAAATCCCTCCAAAAAGTAATGAATGTTTTTCGAATTCGCAGAGTTTCGAGTCGTGCGAAAATACCAGGGGTTTCTTCAATTTTGAAAAAATTCGATGCATAGGATAGGCGCTAGTGTTGCACACATACACCAGACACACGGACATACGGATGGACTGACGGACGGAGGTATTGAATAAAACACTTTTTCGGTGTAAGGGGACCCCAAAATTTGTATTTCCATTGAAATCTTGAAAACGATTTTCCGCAGCATTATATAACCTCTATAGGCATATATTACAACGTATAGGCGTAGTACGTATACGAGAAAGTAAGTAGTGGCGTTTTGGAATGGCACAGACTTTCTCGTAGTAAAGTTTAGACATTTCATTTGTGTGGGCTAGCTTTACGGCCTTACCCCATCTTCTTGCCAGCTGACATCTGTCGCCGCACTTAATACATTTTTGAGGTTTTCTCAATTTTTCGGTTTCATAACTGTTAAATGCAAATTCTACTTTTATAATCTTAAAGAAGAGTAAAACCTCGTTGTATATGGTAATTTTCATTGATAAATTGGGAGTTGTTTCTAAAAAACGGCGTGTAGACGTTACTGTAAATGCGAAGTTTAAAGCTCTTTTTCTCAGGAAACTTTCGAGTTTTGGAAAAACGTCACTTGAAATGATTTAAAGTAATTCCTTTCACAAATTTAATAATGTGTATAAATTGCAGGAAATGGGCATCCTAACGACGTAAGAGATATTATTAATTTAATTAATTAATTAATTAATTAATTAGAGATAAATTATGTAATTTTTGACAAACCAAACAATATAGCAAAATGACTTTTAAGTCATCTTAAACAGTGCAGTTAGCACTACGAAGAGTTTAAAGAAAAAATCTAGAGCCGTTTTTGCGAAAATGGCGTTTGAGCATTTGTTTAAATGCGGAAATTTTAGCCCGTTTTCGCTGAAAACTTTTTAGTTTACGAGAAACTTTCATCAGAAATAATTTAAAGCACATGTAGTCCTAAATGTAAGGCAGCCTTGGCCCACATCGGGCTGTAGTGCTTTGGAAGAAGAAGTCCTAAATGTAATAATGTGAACAAATCGCCACTAATGAAAATATTAACGAAATGAGTGGCTAGTCAAAAAAGCAAACAAAAGAACAGAGCAATATGGCGTTGATGTCATAGCGTACATTTAGCATTATCCCTATCAAAAGTGTCAAGAAAAATGTTTGAGCTGTTTTCGAGAAATCTTTCTTTTGTAATTTTTTAATTGCTCATATTTCATGCAATATTGCGCGAAAACTGCTACAAAGTTTCAAAAGCGTGTATGTGACCTTATTGAAAGAAGAAAGTGTGGACGACAAATTTTAATTCAAGGAAAAATCTTACTCTTCAATTTTGTGGTTCTAGGAAGACGGCGAAAAAAAATCACTTTTGCAATTTTCGAAAAAGTAGAGTTAATCATGAAAATTGGACCTATGCCACCTTTATAAGTATATTTTTACTCTATTCTTACTGAAATTAAAAGAAACAATTTTTGAGAAAATTTTGAAAATGTTCCTGGGGCCTCAGGTAAAGAACACACAAAAATTTCGAGAAACGTTGTATGACATTAATTAAAGCATAGGATTTCGTAAATACAATAATACAACAAATCGCAACTAATGCAAGTACTAACGACGGGAGAGATTACGATTAGAATTACGTTTTTGGAATTTATGAGAAAGAAAAATTCCAGCAAAATGATGTTTATGTAGAGTACATTTAGCACTAGACCTATCAAAAATTTAAAGAAAATATTTGGAGTTATTTCGAAAATCTTGTTTTTGTTATTTTTTTAATTTGCAATATTGCACGCAATATTGGCCGAAAACTACTAAAAGTTTCAAAACATTTACATGAACTTAAGATAATAACATGTACATTTAATGACTTAACATAATTAATTATGGACAACAAATTTTACTTAAAAAAAATATCTACTTTCAATTTTATAGTTGTAGAAATTCGCCGAAAAAATGGAAAAATTTCAATTTTCGAAAATTTAGAGTTAACAGTGAAAAACTGACCTATGCCACCTTTATAAATGTGTTTTACTCTATTCTTATAAGAAGTTTATAGAAAAAATTTGGAGTCATTTTTACATTTATAAATGTCCCGGTGGCTTAATGTAAAGTACCCCCAAATTTTAAAGAATGGTTTCCAAAATTTGAAAGCGTCAACTACAGTGTGATATACCAAAATGACGAATCATTTTTATTATGGAAATGTCATTTTATTTGACATAGAATATAGGGATGTAAATAGACGATCGCGAGAGGGGTCGCTGAGTGAAAAGCAACCGACGTTAAGGATAATTTTTCGTTAGGTTGAAATGATAGAGCAAAGGCGGAATTAGCATTGTTTTGAGAGGCAAAAGAAAAAGATAAAATTCGGATGCTTCCGAGTTTTTTAGAAGATCATTCATTCGCAAGAGCAACGCGGTGATGTGCGGGTCGGCTCTTGATATTTTTTACTAGATTGAGGATAGACTGTAATTAACAGTTGTTTAAATTAACTATCTTTTTTTTATATTAGCTTAGAGCGTTCTTGTAGGAATTAAAATTCGTGTCTAGGCGTCCATCCGAGACGCAAGTGACGGAAGTCACGAATTATAATAGTATCGCCGGGAGAATTTGGAACCAGATCACGGACATTAGACGAGGACTTTATCCAGAAGCAAGATTCTGCTGCGTCGACGGAAAAGGTTTTACGGGGCGCCATCGAACGAAGAAGTGAAGAGCGCGCGAAGACCCACGAATGAATCAAAAGGTTTTATGACTATTGTCATATAGAGAAAACTGGTCATGACCAAAGAATAATTCATTTTTGATTATCATAATAAATTCTAATTTGTTAAGTTGAAAGAAAGCTGATTATCATTGTTCGTTACGTGCAATCCACCATTTTAATAAGATTCCTCGCCACTCCGTATGGATGGTAGATTGAATTATTGGTTGCAGAGTAAATATGAACTTTGAACCCCAATTAACTGTGCTAGTACAAGATAATTTTGGAAGGAAAGATATTTAAATTACGTAGGAATCATTAGGTTTCAAGTGTAACCTTTTCCTGGCGCCCAAATTACATTTATCAGTAATAATTATGTTTCAAAATGTCCCTCCAATTAGGAATTGTTTTTAAATAGAAAGACGAGGCTTGTTTCAAATTGGCACCAGTCAACGTCCATGGACAGTTTTTTGGAAAAAATCCTACGAATGGTTTAAGCGCTAGTAATGTTCACAGACGGACGGATGTTTTGACTCAATTGACTTTTCGGTATCAAGGACCCAAGGGATTCTGGCTTCACAATGTTTTAGAGAATGTTTTGCTTAATTTAGCAAGGGTTTTTTTTTTTGGCCCGGCTGTATTTTTTTTTAAATTCTACGGTTCTTTCGCATAGCATTACACAACTTTCTCTATAATACTTCTATTACTCTGTATATACGTACGTATACGAGAAAGTAAAACCGATTCAAATAAATTCAAACAAAACGGCGAATTTAGTCTTAAGTTCTTTTCATAGAACTTAGATCGCTATTTATGACATTGTACCAGTTGTTTCGTAATTCTAGAAATATTGTTTTCACCATCAAAGGAGATATTCATATTTACTTCGTTAGCAAATTAATGTCTTGTTTATAATCTTAATTTAGAATTATTAGGATCCTTTCGGAATTTTTTCTCCACTGAAATTTTCATGAAATTATCAGGAATAGCGATTCACAATTGCATCTCGTATGATTCCATCATCAGATGGTCTGAAGAGGAGAAACTCGGAAAAGTTTCGTTGTTTAACAAATAAATCTTCAAAAACAGCCGTATACCAAGAGACCAGATAATGCGGGCGGAGCAATGGCGTGCATTCCAGGTAAGCTAGGTATGCTGTGCGATAGTTAAATGAAATTATTAGACTGTGTGCTCCACTCTCGCCACTGATTAGAACTCGACTTGCAAAGTACTGTCTCTTGAAGACTCGCGGCCCTGCATTAGGCATAAGCGCTGTTGCGACTAAGGCAGAAAGCGGTTGAAAGAGACGGTAGAAAGAGGCGCAGCAACCCGGCCCATGTGAGCATGCTGATGTTCTCCATCTAAATGCATTTGGCAGTTCGCGCATGCGCTCTTGACTTTTTGAAAGCTCCATTTGATTGCACGGGGCTCGTTGGTAATAGCCGCAATGCAAGCCCACCGCCCAGGGTGGCCCTGAACTGAGCTTGTAGACATTCGTATACGATACTGTAGTAAGCGCCGTCTGCCAGGTATTGTAATGTATTGTATTAACAAGCAGGAAGACCGACGCCTTGCAGGCACCGCGTTGCAGGATTAGGGCGCCAGAGAATACTGGGTAGGGAAAGGAAGTGGAATGAATAGATGGTAGCTAGGGGCGGAGGCACCCCGAGGTATTTTGGGAACTTCCACAAATCCATGGGAAGGGATGCCCAAAATGCGTGGCGGCGCGACAGTCGCGTAGCATGAAGTGCCGCGCCAAACAAGATGACGTTGCGTGTCACGTGGTCTGGAAAGTATATAAGCGAGAGCGCAAAGCGCGAGTGTGGGTTTTGAGCTGAGTGAAAACCTCGTTCGAACGCACAAAACTTGCGCCCAGGGCGGTGCGGACACGAGCTATGCTCCTAGGGCAACCTATGTGTTGGGACGCCGCTGTGGAACATTTTTTCCACGGGTGACTGCGGTCGCCGGGGCTCTACGCTGTGCACGTAAGCTCTCTGAGGAGTGGCGAAGGCCACGAGTCAGGCAGATTTGCATCTTTTAAGGATCGCTCCTGCGATCGGGGTATAGGGTCTATCAGAGCTGTACATAACGGATCAAACTATTTATTTGTAAATACATCTTAATAAACTTGTTAATATCTGAAGCTCGTGTCTATGATTGCTGTTGTGTTCCCACAACGTCACGGTATGGTGTTACATTAAACCATGGTGTTTTACTTGTGGATTTATTTGATCTGTGTGTGATATTCGTACTGTACGTTTTATTTTTCCGTCCGTCTGTCCGCTCTGCCATCCGTCTGTCTGCGTCTGTCTGCCCGTCTGTTGGTATGTGAAGAACAGTGCCTACTTATTTGTAGGATTTTCCCAGAAATGGATATACCCCAGTCGATCTGGCTCGTCTCGAAGTTATGAAATTTTGAAAAACATTCTTTAAATTTTGGAGCTACTTTACATGAAGCCTGTAAGATATTTTCAAAATTTTCTAAAATTCTCTCAAACTCTTTTCATTAAATTTCTTCTAAGAAGAGAGTGAAATACACTTATAAAGATGGCGTAAGTCAGATTGTCACTGTTAACTCTGAATTTTCGAAAATTGTGAAAGATTGAATTTTTCGGCATCTCCCTACAACTACAATATTGAAGATTCATTTTTGTCAGTTTAATATTTTACTTCACAATTAAACCTTTCATCATTAACTTTTACAACTGTAGCTTGCAGCTTGTAGCTTGCTTTACTGAGAAGCCTTCACCTCTAAACCTCACAGTAAGCAAGTTACTGAGTTTTGTTTTATTTCTGTCGTTGGAAAGGAATTGCTCCTGAGTCATGATCACCACTATTAACTCGGTAAAGATGACGTCAGGGATTTTCTGCTTCGGCGGAGGCGCTCAGCAAAGTTGATGCTCATGATGGGCAGGTCTTGTGGGGAACCATCAAACAGCACACTTTTCGCACTTCTCTTGAAGTGTCTTTTCTGGTACTCAACGTGTTTGGTTAGAATTAATTGAAATGTTTCACCATTCTTCCACAAAACCCAATGAAGAAATCCACCATCGATGACAAAACCTGCTCCTTCCAGGTGGCATGATAATGTCATGTAACACTAACTTGGAAGTCTTTCTCAATTCATTTGCATCAAACAGAGAAAAGGGATACGACGCCAGTTCATAATGGAAGAATTCCATAAGTTGTTCATTCCATATCTTCAAGAGAGATATCTGTTGGAATATGGTTTCAGAGTTCACTGGTATATCCTCCCAATCAATAATCACCTTTAATTTGAATCCTTGTATACTCATTGCTGTTTTCTTCGGACTAGGGTGTTGTCAAAGGGTTGACAAGCCAGGGCGAGCATTGATGAACTGCCAATTTCACAGGCTCTGGGTGAGTTTATTGAGTCATCTCCGACAATTCTTGTGATGATTGGCATGACAAAATTAGTAACAGAGAAAGAATCACGAGATCAGAAAATCTTCAATAAACTTCTGGAGTCAACATGTTGCTCTGCGTCAATATGTTGCTCCAAGATAGTGAGTGATGACCCAAAAAGTGAATGAATGACAAGGAATGAAAACAATGAACAAATTAATGTATCTAATCACATTATGAATGAAACATTTTTTTGATATTATCTTATGTATTCTACAATTTTAATATTTTGTTGTATTACTATACGAGTATGTACTAAGTTCAAGTGTAGTACAATGAAGTGCTATACTACTATGTTGAATATAGTGCAAATAAGACTTCTTGAAGAACTGCAATTTAAAGAGTCTTCTCTGATGTTGATAAATGGTCCAATTTTAAGGTGAAGCTGTACAGAAAGGGGTGATTAAACGCAGAATTTATTCTTCCTAAAACATCTAAACTCACCCATCTGTCATTAAAGTTGTTCTAACTTTTGTAATGACAACTTTATTAAAATGTCATTAAAGTTGTCCTAAGTTTTGTAATGACAACTTTAATTACAGATGGGTTAGTTTAGATATTTTACCAAAAACCAGAAGTTAAAACGAATATTTTTCATGATATATAAAATTTGTCCAACGTTGATGAGCACTAATATAGGAACGAGTAGACAAAAAAGATGCAGAATTGAATACCCCACAAAATATGGTCCCTTTTCAAAGAACCATATTTTGGATATTGTGAGTCAATCAGGAGATACAACCGATAAAACACATAAATATCCTTTTTGAGGGTACATTTTTACCTCCACGACTTAAAAACAACTCTGCCGAGAGGGGAAGCATATGATACACTTATTGGGCCACAAATGAATCCATTAAAACAATAAATTATTTTGTAGCAATTATTTCTGATTCGGAAATTCTACTCGCCCATTTGTTTCTCTGTACGTTATGCATGTGTGCTATGAACGTACACATTCTTATACCTATGCAAAGTACGAGCAGCAGAGTAAACCTGCTGGAGTGAATGGTAAGTCATGTAGGCTGGATCAACACAAACTCGCACCCACAAATCATTGGCGCCCAACGTGGAGGCGAGTTTATTGGCACGCAATGTGGAACCTGTCCTGATTATATTTATATTTTCTATTTATTGTGTAACTACTTTCAGCAAGTACGACCGTACGTGGGTAGTTGGCGAGTTGTTGCCGCGCCTGGAGGGACGCGCCCCGCGTTACCGCCTCTGCCTGCACGAGCGCGACTTTCCTCTTGGAGCTCTGGTGGTGCAGAACATCGTAGAGTGCATGGAGCGTAGCAGGCGCACGCTCATCGTGCTCACACCTTCATTTATCAAGAGCCAGGTGAGATATATGGTAAATGAGAGACTACCATGTAGTTCAACCAATTGAGTGCACCTCCGTTTTTTCACAATGTGGTCGGATGGACGGTATGCTTACAGTTTAAAGATACAGTCGTTTTCTCGTTTTATGTTTCTGGATAAATAAACCCAAAGCTCTTTGACGGAACATACATTCATCCGTAAAATAACACCGTCACCGTGACTAAATTGAAGACTGAAACAAATTCAGGGACACTAGTCCATGACAGCTCGGTGGCTCGCCAGATGAATGCGAAAACTAAGATTAGGCTGTAGGCCATGGTCGTGCGGGGATGAAAACCTTGGCTCTGTGGGTCAAGAAGATCCCGTGAATGATCGCAATTTAAGTAGTACGCACCATAGAAGATAGTGTACGAAGGCGAATGCACAGTCGGAACAAAAAATTTGTCCAGGTGTAACATACTTCCGAAATCCAAACCGGGAATAAAACCTGTAACCATTATCTGCATTCATTGTACACTTTGACTCACCATAGCAAATCTCACTCACAACTTAAGTTTCAAGATGAGACTGTTCATTATTTGAGTAAATATGCGAAAAGTGGGAGCAAAACAGACTTCTTAGAGCTCTGAATGCTAGGTCAGTCCCCTTACTTTCAGTGTTGCAAAGAGCGCAGAAGGTGTGCAGATGACGACAACGTAAACTGGAGGACGTATTGAATATCGTTAATTAGATACGTGTGTGTGTGTGTTTCTGTGCAGTAGAGCCAGTAGGAGCAGGAGATTGCGACGCACCGCGTGGCGGGGGAGTTTGTGAGTTTGTGAGTTTGTGTGTGTGTGTGGGTGTATGGCGAGGCGCCTGCTGGAGGCTGTTGTGAGTGATTGTGTGTATGTTTAGTGGTGCCAGTGGGAGCTGGAGGGGCTGTGAGTGTGTGTATGTTTAGTGGTGTCAGTGGGAGCTGGAGGGGCTGTGAGTGTGTGTATGTTTAGTGGTGCCAGTGGGAGCTGGAGGGCTGTGAGGTGTGTATGTTTAGTGGTGCCAGTGGGAGCTGGAGGGGCTGTGAGTGTGTGTATGTTTAGTGGTGCCAGTGGGAGCTGGAGGGGCTGTGAGTGTGTGTATGTTTAGTGGTGCCAGTGGGAGCTGGAGGGCTGTGAGTGTGTGTATGTTTAGTGGTGCCAGTGGGAGCTGGAGTGGCGGTGAGCGTGCGTCTGGTTAGTGGGGAGGGACTTCCTGGTGCTGGTGGAGCTGCAGCGGCTGGAGCGCGCCCTTCCGGCCCCGGGGGCCGCATGGACTGGGGGGGCCGGGGCGGAGGAGATGGCGTGGAAGCGACTTCGCGCCGCCCTCGGGCCTCCAATGCCCGCGCTTCCCCCGCGCCCCCCCCCCCCCCCCCCCCAACCCCCCCCCGTCCCCCCCGAAAAGCCTTCCCTCAAAGAAGCCTTCGCCGAAAGAGAGGTCGACTCTTAACCCTGTTTTACACGGTTACTTTTTCATTTCCCGTCGATACTGAGCAGACTGGATGTAATTTGTGCGCAAAAATGATGCATGCTTCATTTTTCCGTACAGATTTCATCAAGTTTCACTACAGCGCCCCTAGTGTTACTTTATGGAACTTTCTTCGATTGCGTGGGTTCTTCGGCAGGGAGTATATATATATATATATATATATATATATATATATATATATATATATATATATATGGTGCGTAGCGTGGGCACGTGTTCTTTAATTTTGAGTGTTGTTTGTGATTGAGTCTTTGCGTTCAGTGATCCCTCTCGCAAATAAAACCACAATACCTCACACATCTTTCTACTCCTTACTCTGCGAATTCGTAACTATCTGATCATTCTTCCCGCTAATTTAACTTGTTTCCGTAAATGCGATGTTCAACTGTTAAACTTCCAGCGCTTTTTGCGGAGTTTGGAGGAAGTATTTTCATCACGATTACGTACAGACCAGGAGTGACCGTGTAAAACGCTGGAATTACGTTCATCCAGTTTCGGTACGCATAGAACCGAACCTCCTTTTTCTATCCAGTTTCTGTACAGAGAAATGATGAAAAAAGGATGAAAAAATGACCGTGTAAAACAGGCTTTAGCGAGATAAATTGTGGTTATGAACCACGCGAATATATTACGTGAAATACCACCCACCTTCAGACCAATTTTGTTTATTTATTATCTCGTATCTTATGAAAATAAAAAATTGCTATCTTTAAACACAGTAAATCTTATTTAATATTAGCCTGAGATTTTTCTTATCTCACCACATTCATGTACTGTTTCCTTCCCACATAAAAACAATTTGCCAAAAGTCAGCGAAATAAATTGTAGTTGTAAAATGTTTACGTCCAAAAGTGTCCAATTTTATGATAGAAACATTGTAGATGAAACAGAGTATTGTATTGTAACATTGTATCTTCTATAGTCTGAGTAATAATTAGTGCCTAACTATCAATTCCTCTGATGAATCTACATACTGATAATACATATATATATATATATATATATATATATATATATATATATATATGGTGCGTAGCGTGGGCACGTGTTGTTTAATTTTGAGTGTTGTTTGTGATATTGAGTCTTTGCGTTCAGTGAACCCTCCCACAAATAAAACCACATTACTTCACATATCTTTCTACTCCTTACTCTGCGAATTCGTAACTATCTGATCATTCTTCCGGCTAATTTAACTTGTTTCCGTAAATGCGATGTTCAACTGTTAAACTTCCAGCGCTTTTTGCGGAGTTTGGAGGAAGTATTTTCATCACGATTACGTACAGACCAGGAGTGACCGTGTAAAATGCTGGAATTACGTTCATCCAGTTTCGGTACGCATAGAACCAAACCTCCTTTTTCCATCCGGTTTCTGTACAGAGAAATGATGAAAAAAGGATGAAAAAATGACCGTGTAAAACAGGCTTTAGCGAGATAAATTGTGGTTATGAACCACGCCCATATATTACGTGAAATACCACCCACCTTCAGACCAATTTTGTTTATTTATTATCTCGTATCTTATGAAAATAAAAAATTGCTATCTTTAAACACAGTAAATCTTATTTAATATTAGCCTGAGATTTTTCTTGTCTCACCACATTCATGTTCTGTTTCCTTCCCACATAAAAACAATTTGCCAAAAGTCAGCGAAATAAATTGTAGTTGTAAAATGTTTACGTCCAAAAGTGTCCAATTTTATGATAGAAACATTGTAGATGAAACAGAGTATTGTATTGTAACATTGTATCTTCTATTGTTTGCGTAATAACTAGTGCCTTAACTATCAATTCCTCTGATGAATCTAAAATCGATCGGTTTAAAATAATATGAGCAAAACGATATATATGTTTGTGTGTGTGTGTATATATATATATATATATATATATATATATATATATATATATAGTGATGGTTTACCCACTTGTCGAAATTCAACTTGGAATGTTTACCATCGGATCTATGAGTTCATTCCCAATTATTCAATCTTTACTCTGATAATGAATTTTACACTGCTCCACGTTTACCTTCTGTGACGTAGTAGCTGCCCGGCTATATGCTCCGTTTGGTACGATATTGATTATTTGATGTTTATCCTTAATTACTAAAATTGACGAATACAAGGTACTTTTGGCTACTGGATTTTTGAAGGATGAAATATGAGAAAACAGAATTTTTAGTACCAATAGGTCGAAAATTCACAATGCGCTTGTTTTAAAGAACATGGAAGTTTTTACTATTACTAATTTTACTATTGACAGACTAATTTTTTCACTCTTCTCTCTTCATTATCTTCTTTAAAAATTGTTTTGATAACGCATACTATTTTGTTGGGTCTTCCTTTTCATCGACCGTGTTTTGAGGCCTGCGATCAATGTCACCTAAATCATCAGGCCTGCTGGCAAACGGCCATCGTGTTTGTGACGTCACCACGTGTAGTCATAACATTACAGCGTAGAGCGTGGTTGCTGCGAGTGGTGTGAAGCACGTGTAAGCTGTGAAAGTCGTATCTATATAGCAACATTTGAAAGAGCGTTATAATTGTGCGAGCAGAATTTTTTTTGTAGAAGAGCAATTTTGATTCAGAGAAGGTAAGTAATAGTAATAATATGTACTTGTACGTATGAACGTAACCATGAACTTAATGCGCAAAAGTGCAGATTTTCTCTATTAAAAATATTTACATCGTTTTCACAAAATTTTAAGATGCCGTATCGTTGTTGTGTGCCCAATTGTAAGGGTAATTATCCCAACGGACCTAATGTGAGTGTTTTCTCTTTCCCAACTGAAGAGACCCACAGACATGCTTGGTTGAAAGCGATAAGTAGAGACAAGTTTCAGCCAAGCAAAACCTCTAAGGTTAGTAGATATTATGCTTCACCATATACCACTCTGATTTTTTTCCGAAATATTTGTTTTTAAATTTGTTTTATAATGTATTAACATACTATGTTATTTATTAGGTATGTGAACTTCATTTTCAAACCCACCAAATTGAAAGAATAAGCACAATGTTCGATGAAAAGACTGGACAGATGCTTTCTGCACCATTGGCATATCCAAGGCTTGTTAAAGGTAAAAATTTCCTTGTTCAATCATTATTTAATCAAATTAATATGTATGATCCAAATATATAATAACTAATACCTCAAATGTATGGCCCACAGGAGCTGTACCAAACCAGTTCCCGGATTGCCCCAGTTATTTATCGAAGCCAGCAACAACATCAAGAGAAAGCCCAAATAAGAAAAGAATGCGCCTTGAAATGGCAGCATTAAACACTGCGTTGGAGAATAGTGTCCAAACATTCACAGAGTACAACGAGAAAAGAAGTTTTGAAACTTTGGACCAACTTAAATTAGCAATAGATAAACTGAAATATGATAATGAGTGGACAGTTCTTATTAAAGCGAAGTGTGTTACATTTGTTCTTATAGAAGAACTCCCACAGCCTGTTTTACAATGTTCAGTAACGATAAGTGAATTATTAACTGTAGTGATATATCACAAAAATGTGCAGATTTCAAAATTGAACCGTTTTCCAATGCAGCAAAAAGTTAGCAATATTAATCAACTAGATGAAATTTTGAGCAAGTGTCATGAAAGTTTTTCTAGCAAAAACATGGAGTCCGATGATAAAAATATCATTGACTTAATTTTAGACTGTTTCAATTCTTTGAAAACTACACCAGAAAATGAGTTGTTAATTGCATTTTTAAGGGAACAAGTGTCATTGTTAAATGTTGCAAAAAACAAAGCAAGATATACTCCTGAATTTCTTGTATTTTGCACTATTCTGCAGTCCATTTCACCTCACGCATATAGCTTTTTTAGAAGTTCAGGTTATGTGAAGTTGCCATGCACTTCGACTTTAAAATTGCTTTCCACAAAATTAAACACAGACCCGAAAGTGGAGCAAAATCCGGAACATGTGTTACAGTACATTGCCAAAAAATTTGGTTTGTTGAGTGATAAGGACAAAACTGTGGCACTCTTAATCGATGAAATACACTTAAAGTCAAGTGTAGACTATAAAGGAGGAAGTATAGTTGGAACTGCCATCAATGAAGAGGAAAATGCGTCATCAGCTTGTGTCTTCATGGTAACAAGTATGCTTTCATCTTATAAAGATGTAGTTCATAAATTACCGGTCAGAAAATTGACAGGAGATTTACTCAATGATTACATCAAAACTATAATTGTAGGGCTTGAGAATATTGGTTTTGAAGTGATTGCAGTTATTTCGGACAATAATCCTGTAAATCGAAAAGCCATGCAATTGTTTTCTGATCCTCCAAAACTGGAAGTGGTTATGAACATCCATGTGAATCTCAAAGAAAATTATTTTTTCTTTTTGACACTGTCACCTGTTAAAGTGCATTAGAAACAATTGGTTAAATCAGGATGACCAAGAGATTAATTTTCCTGATATGGAAAATGCCTTTCCTGAAAGACTTGTATCACCAGAAAAAAAATTAAAACCTTAAAGCTCTTTGGCAGACCGTTAATTTAGAAATACAACATGAGAGGCAGAATGTTCGGTTGGCATTGAATGTCTTCAATAGATATACAGTGTCGGCACTAAGGGAGCTGGGACCAGTAAAGCAATTCTTGAATTACAACAGTACAGCCACATTTTTGGAGTATATTTGTACATGTAGTAAATGTGAAAACCCCACAGAAAGGATTGAGGCTGCGAAACGATTATCAGGAACCAGTGAGAGATATTAACTGTAAGCAGTTGGAATATCTCAGTTTCTTTTCAAACTGGCTTACTAAATTGGACGCAAAATGTAGATCAAAAGCCCTGTCTATTCAGACCCATAGCGCTCTTGCTCATACTACGCAAGGACTGATTGAAATTTCTCGTTATTTGATTACAGAAAAGAAATTCAAATGTTTTGTTGGGGAAATTTCAAACTGACAAATTGGAAGATCGGTTTGGGAAATATAGGCAATTGTCAGGGGTAAATTATCATGTGTCAGTGAGGGAAATTTTTGAGTCTGAAAAAAACTCAGGATTCAAAGTGTATTCCCGCTTGTGATGAATTCAACTCATCTGGGTCAAATAAACATAACAAAAGATGATGTGTGCCAAATTGACCTCAGTGACTTCTTGTCTAGTGCATCGAATGAATGCAATGAAAATTTACTGCCTGACAATTTTACTCTGATGTAAATGATGATGATGTTGATTGCATTCCGGATTCGTTGTGGCCCATCATTACATACATAGGTGGATACTGTTCACATGCTGCAATAAAGAAATTGAATTGCGGTTATTGCAGTCTTTATTTAATAAATAATGATGAAACAGAAATGGCTACAGAAAGTTTAATTAATGCCAACAATCGAGGTGGATTGAAATATCCAAGTGTGAAGTGGTGATTGTGTTGCCTATGCATTTCTAATTATGGAGAAAATATTAAAAACTTCTGAAAGAGATTTCCTTCATAATGCAAATCAAAACGGTGTATTGATGAACATTGCGACTAAAAATGTTCCAATGGAAATTTTTGAAGATTTTAATTGTATGACTCATAAACTATCTGTTGTTTTGAAATATATATTAAGTGCTGCTACCGATATTTTGTTGAATAATTATGTTAAGAAGAAAAATGATGTAATAGTAAAAAAAAATATGCCAAGAGCAAAAAAGCAAAGAAAATGCCAGCAATAAAATATTATTGTGAAATCATAACATGTGTTTTGTAAGATATTCTCAAAATTTTTTTTTAAAAAAAACCAAAAAAAGCCCTGTTTCTTACAAAAAAATAGTTAAAGTTAATTTTAATTTTCTGAAATAAATAAAATATTGAATTAAAAAACATTTTAAGGGGCGGAGAAGGTAAGTGAACGTGAAATGACTAGCAAGCAAAGACCGTTTGCCGCCATGACTACCCATGTGACGTCACAGCGGCAGTCGACAGGCCTTGTACTATCTAGGAGGTATTGCCTGCGATCGTCTGCCGCCCGCCGAGGAGAGATGGGGGAGGCCTCTGTGAAGGGCGCCGACAGTTTCCACTGGTTCCCCCGCGTCCGCCGCTCACAAATGGCCCCGCGAACTCAGCTGGAAGTCCGTGTCATTCACCTCCACTGCTAACCACTCGTCCTGATGCCATCAGTCTCACCCCCGCCCCCAGATGTCATTTACCGCCGGTCTGGTCGAGCCCGTTAATTCCGACCGCGGTCACAGTCATCCGGGAAATAGTCCACCGGAATAACGATTATTCAATGTGTGTGTATAATCGCCGCAGAGTGGGTCGACAAGCATAGCTACCGTTATGTGTGTCCTTTGGTGGTCAGCGTTACACGACCAGCGTTACCGTTTCCGGGCGCGTCAACTGCTTCGGTCATTAGTCCCGTTAGTGTAGTGCATATTTTTTCTCGGGAGATGGCAGTGATCTTGCCCCGCTGGACGGCGAGATCTGGCGCCGACCTCACGTCGGCTAGTGGGATTTCCCCCTGACCAGGACTCTCCCACCAGCGGGGCACCGCCCAGCCGGGACAAGCTCTAAGCTCCCGACCGGTCTCCCGGAATATGTGGAAGTGTAGTGCATGTTAGTGTTAGTGTGTGTGTAAGGGGAGAGGATAGAACAAGGAAGAGGAAGGACAAATCGCGCGCGGTCCGTGGCCCGTTTGGTAGGGTACTGCTCCGGCATTCGCCTGGTGTTGATCTGAGAAACCACGGAAAACTACCGATCAGAGCAGCCGGCTGCTAGAATTGTCCTCCAGACAGCGACTGAATTCGACCTAGCTGAATAGCTAGTGTCGAAAAGCCTGCCGGTGTGGGGAGTAGAAACCTAGGACCTCCCGGTCAGAGGTGCTGCAGTGACATCAGTTGATGCACTGAGCTACCGCTCCCGGTCCGACGGCTGGAGAAACCCCTCCCCCTCGACGGCCGTCGTCTTGTGTGGTCCGATGGCGAAATTCTAGGACGTTTAAGGAAACTAGGATTTTTAAGAAAACGGGAAAATGTTTATATAATTAATATAAATACAACTACAATCGCTTCTATTAATTACAAAATACAAATTAAATAAATAGATATTAATTTTTCGGTTCAATTTTCTTCGGGACTTCATTAGCGAAAAATATAACGGGATGTTCAATTCTGGGAGAGCGATTCAAAAGACTTGAATTTGTGCATGGCGCGTTAATTAGCATATCAATTGTATGATTTATAAACAGGGGTTGTTGTACAAATTTTCTAATGCTTTATTAAAATTCTGGATAAATGATTGTGTCTGTTAAGTTTTCACATGTTCACATTGGTTTGTTTTTTTTAATCTACGAGATTCATGTCATTAGAATTTTAAATTTAGCAACTTAACAAGTTTTTTTTTACTTTTAAGAGTTCAGTTTCACATGAATATCTTCTCTTAAAAATCCTTGAAATGTTGTTAAAGTCGTCACTAAAATAAAAATATGATTTTATATATTTATTACTATTATTATTATTGTGATGTGAAATTTAATAATTATACGAATAAGAAAAGGAAAACCATATTTAAAAAATCAATAAAACCCAATAATTAAGAAAAGACACGCTAAATCAGAAACACATGATTTTTCCACTACATACAAACCATTTGTATTAATGAGATAATTATTTTGACAAGCCACTTGCTAATTGCTGATCTGAATATAAGTACTACATAATATCCTAAATCAGCAAATAATTTACTATTAATCTGATTTAATTACGCTACAAACAATATATACACAAATAACACATGAACATGTTCTTGAATTGAACAATACTCGTTGCAAACACAACTTGGATAACTCAAATTAACGTGTTATATTATAAAAATACAAAATTATAAAGATTCAAAGCTATAAAACAGTTTTGTGATGTCATCCTGACATTTGGTTCTTGTAACGAGAATGTTGTTCTGAAAGCACAAAAAAGTTTTTTATACTGTGCCTTCAGGCTCGTATGTCTTCCCTTTTTATGGACGCCGTAAAAATGTACAAACTGAATGCGTATTTTGATGGTATTCCATGTGGATACCACCATAACTGCAGTGTCTTTTTTGTTGCATCGTGAAAGCTTTTTGTCTGGACACCAAGATGTTTCTCACTACAGGAAATGTGAAAGCCTCAGCTACACATTTCAAACGCGTCGTCTCCTGGGGAGGTTCCTATAAGGAAAGATATTTAGATACACATTGTATTAATCTAAGTAAGATTACACACTTGGTAGGTTTATAAAGGAAAAGGTAAGTACATGAACCCTCTTGTACAAAAATCCTGTCATCTATCAGAGCACTACAAACGTTTTAGGTGTCTGAATCTACACTTGAGAAATTTGTAGATTCAGTGCATAAGGTCATTAATGTTTCACAATGCCTCTCTATATAAACCCAGTAAATATGCTATATTGAATAGGCTACTTGTCAATTGATTACTTTCTATAAAAGGAAGTGTAGAAATATGAAGAATTGCTTTAAACAAGTCAACAGACAGCAGTACATACAAAACAATCCGCAACACACGTTTGTGCATAACTCGCAAACGAGGATTCAAGGATTTTAAATTCTGGTTTCAGTGGTGATCAGCAATACACATTAACGGAACAACAAAACGTAGTAACATTTTAACCGTTCTATTACATTTTTGGAATTTTAGCTCTCCTCCGTGGCTATACTCTATAGCATGGATCGTCAGCAGGGTTCGAATTCTGATGACAGTTATCTTTTCATTGGTGCATTCTAGACGTAGCTAACTTGTGAATAAATGTTTATCATGGCATATAAGTAAGAGAAATGTCATTTTTGTCATTTTTGCCGCCTTTCAATTTTTAGATAATTTTTCTTGGTCTTTGCGTCATTATTGTCATTTTTACGCATTGTTTCCTTTTCCGTTTTTTGTTTTGTTAGTGAATGTTTCACGAATTTATAATGACATACAACGAAGTTTTTATTTTATCATGAGTTCATGACGAAATTTAGTACTGCGATGGACTCTCTTTTCGAACTCTCAAAATTATACGTATCATCCGTAATTTCCAAAGAATGGTTGAAAGATCGGAGCTAAGGATTACATTTCTTTCTAAAATAAAGCCTTTATAATAAATATAATTTTATAAAAATTGTAAAATTCATTGAATAAATAAACATATCAATACACATTTTTTAGTATTTTTTAAAAATAGATGATTTTTCTCTTCATTTTTAAGTCATTTTAACGTTAATTATCCTCTTATTTTTAAATCATTTTATAGGTCATGTTTAAAGAAATTTTAGGTCATCAGAATCCGGACTTATATGATGCAACCCATAGTTCAGAGCCTGGTCGTTCTAAATGATTCCCCGTATTTAACTGTTTTCACTTTTAAACTAATTTCGACACAGGCACACAAAATAAAAAAGAAAAGTCGTCACACCCGAAGACTTGACACATGTTTCTCTATATATATCGACGCGTTGAATCTGAATCTGAGGACAGAGTTGGGCTACCATCCTCCAGTTTTTTTTTTATCGCGTAAAACACATGGGACTTCTAGATTTTTGTGTCTCGCAGCATCATACTCTGCAGAAACCAAACCAAACCAACCAAACCAACCAAACCAACCAAACCAACAAACCAACCAAACCACCAAACCACAAACCAACCAAACCACAAACCACAACCAACCAAACCAACCAGAACCAACCAAACTACCAAACCAACCAAACCAACCAAACCAACCAAACCAGCCAAACCAACCAAACCAACCAAACCAACCAAACCAACCAAACCAACCAAACCAACCAAACCAACCAAACCAACCAAACCAAACCAAACCAAACCAAACCAAACCAAACCAAACCAAACCAAACCAAACCAAACCAAACCAAACCAAACCAAACCAAACCAAACCAAACCAACCAAAGGTTGTCAGAATATCAGAATGTTGAAAGAATGTCAACGCGCTGAATCCGAATGTGAAGCCAGAATTGCGCCATCACCTTCCAGTTTTTCGCGATTTAAAACAAACTGGAGGGTGGTGGCACAATTCCGGCTTGAGATTCGGATTCAACGCGCGGACACACAAAGACAAATATGTGTCAAGTGTTCGGGTCTGACAACTTTTCTTAATTTGTGTGCCTGTGTTACTTACAAAATGCGTAATTTTATCACGTGTCTAAATACTATCAGTGTATTTTAAACATAGTTTGCTACTCCAAAACTATTGTTGGAGTGTTTTCTTCACCATATCGTATGAACATTCTTTGCCAAAAATGTCTGATCCTATTGGGTTTAAATAAAATGTATAATAAGAACTAGGGGTGCTACAAAATAGCACAGGCTTTCTCGTACTAATTAGTTTTCTAACCTTATAATCTAGGAGGCTTCCGTTATTGCCCCACCCTCTTCCCAGTTGCCAAAATGATACTTTTTCATAATTTCCAAATTTTTCAGACCCCTAATAGTAGGATTGAAATATGTTTTTTAGAATATTATCGAAGAATACAACAGTTTTTTGTGTAAAATTTCATCGAAAAAATTTAGAGCTTTCCTGAGAAAATGTCGTTCTGCAAATGCCCAATTTTCTGCTAATTTTTACACAAAAGTTTTGAATTTCCGAGAAACATCATCAGGAATCATTTCAAGCACTCGTGTTCACAAAAATCCCATCTTTCCGCTTATAAACACTTTTTTCTAAACTATTGAAGGACATTTTACAAAAAGAATATTCCAGGACTGGGTCTTCCGATTTAGAAAATTGTTGTTTAAATTATTAAGGTATTTCTCAGGAAGTCCCAAGAACATTGTAAAAATATTTGCCAAAACTTTTCCAATGTTTTAAAAATTTCTTGTTACAGAAGAGTCACAAAATTGAAGTCATAGCATATATGATAAAATGCATGTTTTTGGAAAACTAGGCCGGCTTTTTTTAATGTTAACCCTGAATTTTCCTTACCTGGAAATATTTGAAATTTGTACGACCCTTTGTACAACAATATTGCAAATAGAACAAATTTCATTTGTTCTCTACAATCAATTATTTAATTAATGGCGTGAATAATTTTTTTTAAATGTTTTTAGTATGTATTGGGCAGTTTTGGGTTGACCGTCCGAGTTTTCCGGCAAGCTAAAGATATCCCCTGTGCCTGGCCCTAGTTTAATTACCACGCTTGTGGGGTAAGAGAGGCATGGGGCGAACAGGACGTATTCCCTTCGCCGCAAGTTGCAAACTCCATCTGCTTGAGCTTTTCTTCGTCACACAGCTACAGAAACCGAGACGATTTTAAAGGATAGCTACAACATTATTTTTTCCTTGACCGGGAATCTGGGATTACACCACGGAATCTACTACTCTGTCCATGAGCCATCCTAGAGGCATATTTTTTTAAATTATTACTCAATATTAAGATAAATGTGAGCAAATTTAAAAATAAGATTTTATCAAAAAACTTCTAATTTTTCTTTAAGCCTGTACTGACAAAAACACCATTATTTTCATGTATTCTTTTTATTTTTAAAAATTACAAAAATGTATTTTTTAAACATCTCTCACTCCATTAATATTTGCATTACGAGCGTTTTTAAACCTTATTACATTTGAGAGTGCAAGTGCTCCAAATAATATTTGATGAAGTTTCTTTAAAACTTAAAAGCTTTCTGTGAAAATTAGCTTAAAGTTCCGCATTTTCAGAAACGCACAAATATGACTACAAAATTTCCAATAAAAATGTGTATAAAAATCTTTTACGCTTCCATGATATTATGAAAGTTACCTTTCAAATCAGTGTTACGGGACAGAAAAATTGAGAAAATGTAAATAAAGTATGTGGCTTTTGAAAAAACTTTATTTCCACAATATAGGTAATATTACATGAAATAGACTAAACTATTGATAACTGATTCCAGCTGTAAATATAATGATCTGCAACATTCTTCTATAGATCGTTTAATTTGGGAAAACTGTTCAATACCGAGTGCAATGTTGACTAGTTTAAAGGCTAATGTAATTCTGCATTGTTGATATGGAAACGAATGGTGCCAAAGTTATTCAAACACATCGACTCAGTCTTATAAAGCACTTTAAAGGTGACGCAAGGATAAAAAGGCCATTTTTCTATGTTACTGCTTTATAAAATTATTAAACAAAACCCTACCCGTTTACAATTAGTGCGGTCATATTATTCGGCCTTCTGAGACAGAATATTGAGACAGGTGAACCAAAGAACGTGACGACTAAGGCAGTGGGTTCGAATCCCACTACGACATAAATTGTGTTTGTTTGAACAGTTGTGTTTCAGGCTAGGGACAATGAGTTCGTCGTGAATTACATCTATACCATTATCCTTCCATAATATTTTAGCCTGGTAGACAACTGTGTGATTAATTGAACTGGATGCCAAACCAAGATCATTGGTGTAAGCACCGCCAAGGAGTACCAATGGCAAAAAAGTATTTAAAGGTACAGGACCTAGCTAAGTCTATTCGACGATCTAGGAGTATGAATGTGGTCTTGACCATCTCCCAAAAGTGCGGTAGATGCCGCGAGAGGCCCTTGTAATATTTGTAACTTCGAAGAGAATAGGAAACTAGTACGAGAAAGTCTGTACCATTATCTAAAACATTTTCATTATGAATTCAGCAGATTATTTCCTTTCTTTTGTGTAAAAAAATATCAACAATATTTTCCGGTTTTAGCTGCCAAGTAAGTGTATGATTCTTTGCAATTTTTTACTTTTGTGTGAGTTTTACTTCTATTTTTATATTACCTTACAATATCTTTATTATCTTACCTCTTGGTTAACTTCTCCTCTTTCGACACTTCAGTCTTCTTAGCGTTGGCAATAGTACTCGATGAAGGGTTCGCAGAAGTCGCGGAGTCCACTGAAAAGCAATATTAGGAGATGAAGTACAAACATGAACTTACAGTTGACTAACAGCTTTACATGGTAGTTATTAAACGTTAGTACTTCCTTTAAACGTTATTATGTTTTCTACTTCATCTACAATTTATTCTGTTTATTCTCACCTCACAAACACGTTGTTCGAGTACGAGTATGTATCCTTGTGTGTAGTAATCGAGTATCCTGCATCCGTACGTCTGTTTCTCACGGTTTGACCCTTTCAATCAATCGAGACAAATGGCGTTCTTTGTCACATCTCTGTGCCCTCGTGGGGAACTGATCATAATTTTTTGTGAATCCATCGAGAAGATCTAAGAAATGCCCCTAAGTACGTGTGTTTTTGCACCTTTTAGGCCCGCATTTTAGGTAACTTTCGTCACGTAGAGGTGATAAATAGCTCATTGGATTCCTCTTAACAAGACAAATCGATTAGCACAATTCTTAGCCGGTTCACTCTACAATATTCTGGAATATTTTTAGAAAATTTTTTATGGCTTCAATGCATCTACGATATATTTTGGGTTAACGATGTGAATTACTTTACTTTCTTTCTTTCCGTTATTTGTGTGAACCGTTACGATTTAGTTCATCAGATTGGTGATAATTAAACCTAATTTTGTAAAGAAACAAAATTTTAAACAAGTTTTTAAAGCCTTAGAATTAAACAGCTTTTCAAATGATACTTTTCATGTAACTTTCTATACCCGAAAATGGACGACTCGCGCAACTATAAGATGTTTCAAATTTATTTTTCTTACCTTTTTTGGCAATTTTTGAAAAATCAGGGATTTGAACGAAAATGACTCCTGTACTATTCTTTTAAACGTTATTTGCTCTATTCAACAACAAAAATTAATCTAACAATTTGGAGCCACATATTTGAAAATGTTGAAAAATGTCCGAAGGGGCTTCATGTGAAGTACGTCCAAAATTAAAATATCGGTTTCAAATCCTAGGGTCCTCGACATCAGCCAGAACGATTGAGGAATATCAATTTTGGAGAAAAGTGCCTCAGGTTTATGCGCTAGCGTGGTGCACAGACAGACATACCTTTTGCCGCCAATCGATTTTTCGGTATGAAAGACGCACAGAACATGAATTCTGGCTACGTCACGTGTTGGAGGAATTTTTTTCTATATTTAGCAACTGGATTCACTCACAATTTCGTTACCAGTTCCCAGCAATAAGAGTTTTGGTGTCGAAAATTCGTCTTCCGGCGCACGATTATAATACTTGCTCTTCTTACATTAGTAACCGCGAGAAAGTAAAAACAAATAACTGGTGGGGTGTAATTCAAAATAAACATTTTTCTGATTTACACGTGTTATGTTTGAAAGTTAAATGCTTTGAAGATGTAGGAGTTCTAAGGGGGAAAAATATAGGATCTGACCACTATCTTCTGCGAGGTAGAATAGGCTTAAAAACAAGGTTTAAAGGTGGTAAAAACAAATCAGATCTAAATAATTTAAGTTGGAAAAGTTATCTTTTGAAAGACCCTTCCATAGCAGGGCTGAATCAAGAAAGAATAAAACAATATGTAAAAAATGCAACGACGAATTATAAAATAGATAATGAATAAAGGAAAACCGGGAAAAGAAGAAAAACATAAAAATGAAAGAACTCAATATATGGAATGAAGACCTAAAAGAGGCAATAGCAGAGGAAAAGAAATTATACTTAAAATGGTTGGCCAACAAAGACTCGCAATCCTTGGAACTCAGATTCAATGCAGGAAAACAAAAAAACCCCTCGTAAAAAACGCAAATAAAGAAAGCTGGGACAAATATATATCAGATATTGAGCATGATATTAACGGGAGGCAAATAATGGCCTACAAAGCTATGAAACACCTGAATAAAGACGAAAGTGATGCTGCAAAATTACAGATTTTAGACGAAAACGAATGGATAAACTACTGTAAACACCTGTGGCATGTTGATGAACAGGATGAAGAAGAAAAAATATATCTGACAGGCCAGTCCTCCATAATGCAGTGGATAAATTAGAATCTATTGAATTAGAAGAAGCACTAACAAATACTAAAAATAAGAAAACACCAGGACTCGATAATATCAATATGGAATTGCTTACGTATCTTCCAGCTGAAGCAAAATCTAAACTGTTAGATTTATTTAACAATTGCTGGACACACAGCATAATACCAACGGAATGGAAGACAGCTCTAGTTATCCCTATATTTAAAAAAGTATTACGAACAGTATGCGAAAACTATAGAGGTATAAATCTGCTGAATACAACTTACAAAGTGTATGCTAAAATAATTAATAATAGACTAAAGAATATAATGGAAGCAATAACTCTAGAAGAACAAACGGGATTCAGAAAAGGGAGATCGTGTACTGATAACATGTTTGTGTTAAAGCTATTAAATGAAAAGAGACGAGAGTTCAATCTACAAACATGAATGGTCTTCATAGATTACGTAAAAGCCTTTGATAACATTCTGAGGGGAAAATTATGGTCAATTATGGACAGAAGTGGCATACCAAAACAGCTAATTGAAGTTATTCGAAACATGTACAAAGATACCCAAATTAATGTAAGAACAAAATCAGGTAAAATCCTCAAAGAATTTATGAACAAAGGAGTGAGACAAGGGTGCTGTATGTCACCCACACTTTTTAATATTTATCTTGACGATGCTATCAGAATATGGAAGCGGATGATCAAGTTTTGATATCTGATAATGGCACTACAAAGAGTTCTGTATGAACTTCAGATAATTGTAAAAGAATACAATTTAGAGATGTCTGTTCAAAAAACTAAGTCAATGGCATTCCAAGGGAAATATCCAGTTAGATGCAAGTTAGTGGTTAACAACCAAAACATCGAACAAGTAAGTTCATTCAAGTTCCAAGGTTGTGATCTGCCTTTCAAAGGAGAAATAGATGCTGATAAGAAAATTGAAAAATTTAACAGAATGTGTGGAACTATTAGGAGGACACTGAAAAGTAAAGTCAGGAATGATACACTCATGAAATTTTATAAAACCTTAGCAGTTCCTTGTGGGCTATATGGATGTGAAATTTGGACTATGGACACAAAAATTAGAAGCTGGATTCAGACTGCCGAAATGAAGTTTTTAAGAGGTTGTATTGGCGTCACAAGGAAAGACAGGATTCGTAATGAAGAGATACGCAACTACCTAGGAAGTTACAATCTAAATGAAAAAATTGACGAATATAGGAAAGCATGGAGAGCCAAAACAAGAGAAAAAAGGAATATAGGAAGACCGAAGAGAAGATGGATGGACCAATAATGAGACGCAACGGAACGAAAGTTGTAATGCTTGAAGAAGAAGAAGAAGAAGAAGAAGAAGAAGAAGAGATGATGATGATGATGATGATGATGATGATGATGTCTGAAAGTGAATAAATACAATAATTGAAATCAAAAATAATTAAATCTGATAAGTACGAAGTGAAAGAATTGCTTCAAACATTTGTCGAATGTCTTCAAAATCGTGTACAAAACGTCTTTTAACATTTTATGCTAATACCTCTTCAAACCTTCTAAAATACTAAAAATTCACTACTGAAAACCGGGGTTGAAGTCTAGAACACGGTACAACCTAAAGAAGACGTTTAAACCGGCACTTCGCGCCGCTCCGGCGAGGGGTAAATCCACGGTGGAGGGGACGAGGGGTGGTTAAGCGATTAAGGAAATTTCACCCATAGTCTCTTGGCGGAGCTCTATTACTAGATAGTACTGCGATCCGGGTGGTGTGCCTGTATGATAAAACCTTCTAGAGTTCTTTCTTCAAAACGTGTTTGCAACTACGCAGTTTGAATTCTCGAGGTTTTCTAATAATGTGCTTTCTTATAAAAGTGAATTGGTAATTATGCGGTGGACAGACTCAATGATGTTTATAGTGATCGTGAGGGCGTAGCCCGAGCCTCGCCGTGACTTGGATCCGGGCGAGCGAAGCCAGAAAACTTGCCTTTGGAAGTAATTTGGTATTAAAATGCAGTGGGGACAAAGTGTATTAAGAGAGAGACATGAAAATCGCCGGTTGGCTACTTTTAGTCATTTCTACCAGAGCGCGCAGCGTAAATTGAGGGAGGGCTTAAGGAGACTCTCCTCCTTTGCCCCCTCCCTCCCCCCGTCGCCACGCTTCTCTAAGGGTGTACCGTGTTCCCTACTTTAACCAAAACCGGGAGAGGCAACTACCCCTATTTGCGCCCAACGTCACCACTTCTGACCACAGCCACTGCCCACACACCACTCGCTCTGGAGTCGCCCATCCTCTTCTTTATGCGCAGCAACAGATATCGTCCACCCAACCACCAGCGTTCCGAGAACCCGACATCGGAAGTCTCAACTGTCTTCGCCCGGGAATCACCCGACTGCATCCCGCGGTCTGTTTTTCCTCATTCCCTCTTCCCAAATCCCCTTGCATTTTTCGTTACCTGAGAAGACTTAACTCGACTGCATCCCGTTTGGTTCCTCTGGAGTGTCGGAAAGAGTACAAATTTGTGTCAAGTTTCCATTCATAAGTAGCACACATATAGGTTCTCGCAAGAGTTCAGACAAACACTCGGAACACAGGTGATCATGTCAGAACCTTCGAAGTTATGCATGTTGAGTCAGCGGGGTAAGAAAATGCTCGTGAGAGGAGGTTTCAAGTTTTGTTTCCACGAAGTTTTAAGTGTGGTTTTCAATGTTGGCAGTGCTCTAAAAGGACATGCAATTGTTTCTCAAAAACAGACAGAAGTGAATCAGTTATAATCGACTAATGTAATACTAATAGGTCACGGTAAACGTAGAAAAAAATCCTCATTAAGGAGGAAAATGAAAGGGGTGTAGTAGGTGTGGGCCTTTTGGAATGGCAGGTAAACGGCTTAAGGACACTCCACAATAGCCCGCGAACCAGAACAGGAACGCGATGTTCATACGCTTCACAATAAGCGCTAGCAGCTAGAGTATTAGCGTTAAGTATCTGTAGCGGCAAAATAGAGAACTTCAAGAAACAGTTGCCGAAACCAAAGCACTTCTAGCTACTCTATTCTCTGTTTGCCATCTGTCTGTCGTGTTTGCGTGTGCTGCTGTGAATAATGATTTTTTTAGGAAAGAATATTAATTAGAAAATAAAAAAACGTAAGAAAGAAAAATTGCAAAAACTACTACAAATTTACGCAAAATACAACTAACTAAAATTATGTCAATAAACTAACAATTCCAATGTACTTCAACGAAATATATAAAATTATGTTTGTAGGGAATTGTAAGTATTAATATGAATGGAAAAAAATTATACTGTAGATACTAAAATGAACAAAAGCAACTCCACTAATAAAATCCTAACCTCACAAATCCACACTCTAACCTCAATATTGCGCTACAATCTCAATGGTGCTCCAGACTAGTGCCGCGCGCTCGATCAGATGGAAAGCTTCGCCATTTGCTGAACCTCCATTGGTCGAGAGGCTTCCCGTTCCCGGGCCAAGAAAACTGTTGACCCATCCTTCCCGTTCCCGTCGTGTTGTGATCGCCTGTCTGAGATGTCCGTCTTTCAACTTTCTATACGTTCCCGTTCGCGTTGCCGTTCCTGTGCACGGGCAATTGTGGAGAGGCTTGAGGTAAGGTTGACCGCGGGATGAATACGCCCCTTCGTCCGGAGTGATACCGCACACCAGGCACGTCAAATCGCGCCCGCACGACCTTCTTGCCCGCCCGGAGAGCCCGGTGCTCCTACGGGCACGGGTAACTTCCCCTGACTCCGCACTCGTTTCCTCTTAAAATACAGAAAGGGGTGTACTACTCGCGCAACTTTTCTTGAACGATGGATTGAGGAAATGCGGGCGGAGTGGGGGTATTAGTTACAAAGTCGGCCACTAGAGTATTTACAGTAACGCCAACCTCTGAAAAATCAAAGTTAACCTGCCACGTGTGCGGCCAGGTCATCGCTTTGGGTAGGCAACAGCAGGGACACTAGATACGAGTTTTAGGTGTCTCCCTTGAAGGACCTGAACCTGCCTCAGCCATTTCTTTAGATAATGGTATTGATGCTGAACAGAAGTTCTCGACTCTGAAAGCAATTAGCTTTGACTAGCTTCTGTTTCGCGCCAACGAAGTTTTAATGCTTGGAATGTTGTCATCAGGCTGCTGCGAGCTTTTGTCTTCAACTGTTTGGCTCAAGGGGGGGGAAGCAAGGTCATCGTTCGAAAATTGCGCGAGTAGTATATGCGCAAGCTAGAGCGGCACGAGGCGTTGAATAGTGGCTTCATACGAAAATATGTTTGTCAGATTTTTTCTTTCAAATAACTGTGACTTGCATTATGTTTATATTCTTCACTATTTATTACTATTTGTGGTTTATTATCTTACTAAGTTCTCCGTTATAAAAATATCTTTGCTAAGTGACAGGTAAGACGAATTCTTTCCTTGTTTTTGATGTGTTATGTTATTAAATCACTCGGTTATTTATTGTACTTAGAAATAACGTGAAGTAAATTAGCAAGTCTCTATAAGTTAACAACTGTTGCTTACGGACGGACAGCACTTATAACAGACAAGAATATTTCTCTCTTAAACCTTCTAATCTGAACGTTGAAAGTTCATGCTTTAATTTCACTGTTAAGTAAACAGAATTACAAAATCAAGATACTACTTTTGTTTCAATTTTTTTAAATTTTACTCTCAATTGACAATTTAAAAACTGACTGATGTATTATTTCATTTTAATGGATCATTTCTTTACTTTAAAGAGAAAATTAGAATTATTATAGCTAAATGTGACAATAATTGTCAAGTAACTTCTCCCAACGACCGTCTTGGGTCAGGTATCCAGTGGCGTGTCCACCGGATCTTGTCCCCAACGATACAAAAGATGATCCCACAGTATGAGTAATGATTATGTGAAAATGGTGCAACATGTGCTGAATCTGTCACAAAAAAGTTTTTCCATAACACTGTGTTTTCTTATGTCGATGACCCAGGAAAACTTATTTTCTGGATGTGTTCCATAATACAGAAAGAGTAACCGCAGCAACGGCGAAGTACAGTGTGCGTCACGTACAGTAAGGCGTAGTGTGCCTTACTGCTGACGAAAGTCGCCTAAATTTTCTATCGCTAGTATGAATACGTACGAGTACTGACTCGTCAGCACAGAAAACAAAAACCATCGGTACATACCAACAACATCCAAGAGATCAAAAGACTGTTTCCGGAAGGACTGTAGGGCCTTGGCTGAGGGCAAAGGCACCCGAGAAGGGGAAGGAAAGGTCAGAGTCCGCTGGGCGGGGCCTAGCTCTCCTCCAGGCGACGCAGGCTGGAGCGGCAACGTGGGCTCAACCGGAGATTTGGCACCACCGCGTGCGGAAGCCGCTCTCATGGTGGGTGCGGCCGGAGTCGGGTTTTTGGACGGAGTCGATACTGGTAGCGGTGGCGGCGACAGCGGAGGGGGCGTGCCAGGCGAAGGTGGCCGCTGCTTATAATAACCCTCTGTTGCAGAAGCTTCCTTTTCTGGTGAGATCCACGATCTTTGCATTTCTTTGGAGACATCGTTCTCTTCGGGTATCGATATTTCAATCAGAGAGGCACTCCTCCTCGCAAAGTCTATGGTGTCGGGTATTTGACCCACGGATCGCGTCCGGTGCCGGCTATCCCCCGTCGGCGAAGAACTTCGCAGCCTCTGAGTCGGTTTTTGCACCGATATCGTCGGTGGCGTCGGGACTATTAATGTCGGTGGGTTTTCAGCTTCCCGCTGTTCCTTCTTCCTTTTGTAATTACGATACCACGTGTCGCACGGGCGCAAACAGAACAGACGCAGGTCCGGTGGGTCAAATGCGTCTTCCTTTAGCTTATGTCTCTTGACATCCCAATCGTATTTCCACATGTCGAACTTTAAACACGCGTCGTACACGAAAGTCAAGGCTGTTACCACTGAAGAAATCGCCTGCGCGCGGGTCACTAAGAAAAAGCGAGGATCCATTTCGTATGCGTTGGGCATTTCCAACGAATTAGTTCTTTCTTGTTCTGCGTATTGTTTTTGCCGCACTTGGTACATGCTCAAGACACCACACGCGTAGAACAGAACACTGCCGATTGCGCCGAACGCCATATCCTGTAAATGTTTTTACCATATATTTTTATTGTAAGGAAATATGTGAGCTTTTGTACATGTGTACAAAGCCTTGGTAGCATAGAAAGATACAGTCAAATGAATTAATTTTTGAGAAGAAGTATGAGAAAAATTAAATAAATAAAACTCTATAGGAAAAAATTCAATGCCTTAACGAAATTGTTTATTTCTGATTATAAAAATCACTTCTGCACCAAAAAGTTTTTTTTAATACCATTAGAGATCTCAAAATGCTTATAAACTTCTACGCTTTTGGTTTTGAGCTAGTTTTAATAAAATAAGATGTAAATATTCTTTTTAAATCTATTGAAACTGGGCTGCAGAATTTACATTTAAAAAAATCAATTTAAATTTTTAATGTTCGCATTTTAGCATTTTAAGTGAATTGTTATATTACTCACATAATTGCTGAATTATATAAAATGAATTCCATTAACAATTTACCTATACCTCGACCTACGATAATATGATATAATGATTAGAATACGGAAATTGTGAAGATCGAAATAATTGAATAAGTAATAACTGAAACGAAAATGTTTCATTCACAGCTGTTATTTGGCTCACAAAATGAAAGACAAGGTTTCTTCCGAATTCCACACGTAAGTTGTAGTCCGTAAACAATAGAAAATATAATACATCATGTCCATTAATATGCAAATAGAATTTTGTCTGTGTTGTGTATGTTACGTTTCACATTTCATTCAAATGCATTAGAACATCTCTCGATTTTCAATAAATATTCAAATACGAAAAAATAATAGTTCTCACCAATTCTTCGGCTGCTGGTTTACCCATCACCGCCGAAACAAGGAAAGCCACATTGACGAGTCCGAAACCCATGTACGTGCCACAGAACACTGTAATATGTGGAACGTCTAAACCTGTAGTATACGCATAGATATGCAATGTCAAGCAAACAGTACTTCCCACCTACAATAAGGAATTTAAGAGAATTAGTGGTTAGCTATGTTATATTAGTATTTTTTAAAAAGTGATTAATTTCAATATTGAAATTCTTACCAGTTGAAAAAGTTTAATAGCAACAAGCACTCCAGTCTTAGAACGCATGATGTTGACAGCTTCGTTAACATAATGAAAACTTAATTCATTATAAAAATAATATCTTCAAAACTTATATGATTAATCTTTGAACACATCGTTTCTAGAAATGCAACGAAGTCAACGATTTCAAATTAAATGACTATATTACATTAACTACTTTTAATAACATAATTACATAGATGTTGGAAAATAACATACGTTCTTAATTATAGAATACTACCTTCCTTGTACAATACAACTGTAAACATTTTACTTACAAAATGCAAAATGAGTTCAACGTCCGCGTTAGAGAATGATGATCACAAAATGTATCCATTGTCAAAACATCACATAGTTTCTACTCTTGTTTTTTCATTACCTATTATGTCAGTAACCAACTTGATATAAATGGACACTAAGAACTACATTCAACACCACACAGACCACAAACTCGATGTCAGCTCTTTTCGTTCCTGTGCTCATTGACATCCGACTTTAGTCAATTGTAACCACCTATTCAAGAAATAATGCCATTTTTGTAAACTTAAGCCTTCTTGATAATTGTATCAAAACCTAATCATTTCTAAGATTACAACTGATCAGTTTGTCGAGTCCAGAAGGCTTTGGAAACAAGAGAAGTTTATGTGAAATAAGAAAATATTAGACCTTGACACACATATGAGCTCTCGTTGATTTCTACAAATAACTGTAATTACCGAAGAAAGTAATAAGCTTCAATTAGTATTCTGAATATCGCATTTTTAGATAACCTAAACATTCAAGAAGACAACAACATCAAATCAGGTAAAAGTTCGAAGTTACATACGTAAAAGAGAGGGCTCGGATCCCTAATGGTGGTGTCCCTACCTTCACTATCAGAAACAATATAATCGGCATTACAGACAGTAAACAATCAAGATTATGTTCCTAACATGACTTCAGAACCAAATTATGCTTCATTTACTTTTTATCAAAATGTTCCGATGATACCAACACAAATGATTGTCAATCAACCTTCTCAAAACATCAATACTTCACTTCCACCTTCAAGTTTTCTGTATAACCAAATGTCGAAAACCTTCCTTCTAGTTCTGCACCACCAAGTCAATCATCATCGCCAACTGTATCAAACATCTCGAATCTGTAAGTAAACTCAAGTCGTTCTAGAGGAACGTCCCCCACTCATCAAACGAGTTACCAGCCTCAACCAGCAAAGAGACAAGGCCATTACTTCAACATCCCTAATTCGCTTCCAACATACACTTATTATAATATAACAACACACAATAGATTTAAAAATATTTCATCTGCTTCTCAAGACATAACATCAGAAAATATTTCAAGGGCAATTTTTATTCCACCGTTATTTTTGCACAATTATGATAACCACGCCATCTTGATCACTAGAATATCATACATTGTGCATCATAATAACTTCAAAACAAAAGTTCAAAGTCGGTACATTAAATAATTAGTTTATACAATAGAAGATTGCACTTCATGAATTACCAAAGAAAAATATATCCTACCGAACTGATAATGATCCAACAAAATCAACCATCTCAGTAATAATACGAAATGTTCCAACATCCTACACTGAAGAAGAAATAATTCAAGAATTACTTCGTCAAAAATTTCCTGTAATAACTGATTCGACTAACTGATTCGTCTAAAAACCTGGCATTATAGCAGTCTTTAAAAAAGAAATTCTACAAACAAAATATATGAACTATCTTCATTATTTAATGCAATCGTCAACAGAAGAAGAAGACAACAACCGGCCCAGTTAGATGCAGAAACTGTCAACGATATGGACATACCAAAAAAACTGTGGTTTACCCTTACGTTGTGGACGATGCTCAGCAGAACTTCAAACCTTCCAGTGTACTTCCCCAGAAGAAAATTGAACAAACTGTGAGTTTCCAAATGCAGCTCATGCATCTTCTAGTAAAAAATGTCCTACATTCATTAACTTTCCCAATTAAAATTCTTTCCACATTCGTACTAATAAAACTCATAAAAAAAGACACTTCTCCTTTACCACAACATTCTAACTACAATCACCCTCCAGCACAATCTTTATACTTAGAAAAAGTTAAAAATACCCCGACTTATAACATTTTATATACACACAATATTAATACTTAAATAACTTCACTCATATCTCAGATATAATCTCTAATAACATCCTTATTAACTAATCTATGACCCACATTAATATAAAACATTGTTCAATCACTCTTACATTTTACTCCTAAATTTTTCTTTATTATGGAACCAAATCCAAAACTTAAAATACTCTCTTGGAATGCAGGTGGTATTAAAAACAAATTATCCTTATTATCTTACTATTTAAAAATACTTAAAATAGACACAGTCTGTCTACAGGAAACCCATTTATCGCCTTCCAGTAAATTTTATATACTTGGATATTTTATATATCGATCTGATCGTATAACCACAGATTCCTTTGGAAGAAATGGTGCTGTTGCAATTGCAATAAAAAAATCCATTGAACATTATCAACTAAATAATCTTCAATCTAACACATTTCAAAATGTTCGTATTGTTATCAAAACAAAATAAATTTCATATTTACAAATTTCTTTAGTATACAAAAAACTAACTATCTCTAATAAAACCAATGATATCTTTAATTTTTTCAATTCAAATGAACCCTCTTTCATCTCTGGGGATTTCAATACAAAGCACAATGCATGGGAAAGCAGATTAAACAATTCAAATGGACCACCAAATTCTTCGTTTAACAAAAGAAATTTTATTAGCATTTCATAATTATCAATATTTTTCTGCTGTCTTCTTAGATATAGAAAAAGCGTTTGATACAGTATGGCATCCTGGCCTATTATATAAACTTACTCTTCTAAAAGTTCCCAACTATTTATACAACTTAATGAAAAGCTTTTTAGAAAATTGTATCTTTCATATTCATTTAAAGCAGCGTCTTTCACTTACTAAATCCCATTCTCACACATGCCTGTCCAATCTGGGGTTCCGCTTCAAAACCATTGATTAACAAAATTCAAGTATTTCAAAATTCTTGCCTCAGAAATTGTTTAAAAGCTCCATGGTTTATTTCCAATTAACAAATTCATAATGAATTAGGTATTCTACCTATCAAAAATTATTTACTACAACTCTCCACAAACGTTTATTCTCATATAAATCATATGCCATCTGCGCTCCATTTTCATTTAGGTAAACATAACCCTCACCAAAACAGAACAAAACGTAAACTTCCAAAACATTTCTTCCATCCTCCTTACCATTTCTCATCAACAGTAAAGATCACCTATAGGAAATAATTTGATTTATTTTTCAATGATGCATTAGTACATTTTGTTTCTCCTTCATCTTATAATCTAAAATAAATTGTATCTTTTCTTAACCTTCTGCCAAAAGCCTCACAGGCTAACGCATGTAAATGTTCAATAAAAAAAAGAAAATATCAGTCAACCGAAAATATTTAACTTTTACCAAATCCTCGACGATTTCAAGGTAATACAGTACAGTAAACCCTCATTAACATGAATTCCAAGGCACCATAATAATCGGAGTTCGTATTATAAAAATTCGTGTTTTCCAAGTATTATAAATGTTTGTATGAATACCGTATACCCTTGCCGCGACCGAAGTTTTTTTCGTGGTACGGCTAAATTCGTGTTAAGCGAGTTCGTGCTAACGAGGGTTTACTTGTATATACTATTGCATATTGCATAAATCAGAGCCACTGTAATTATACACTTTGAACGGCTTCCAACAATTCATTGACGTTAATATATCATTGCAAATAAGATAAAAGACAAGTAAATGTTATGTTTTCCTGACGTTTATTACAATTTTCTTCGAATCTTCCAAAAAATTTGTAAACGGAATATGCAGTGTGATTTATGTATAGGGCGCACATTTCCTTGAGCTCGAAAATTCCTACCCATCAGTGGCGGCCTGTGCGTTAGGAATTAAGACGACGGCATATGTGTACGAACAATCGCATACGTTTCGTCTCAGAATATTTCTTGAACGAGGGCAAACTATGGATGTAGTGTACTACCGATTTTTAGATTCTAATACTTGCATAAGACAATTTTACGCTGATATAGTTGTGCTCACGAAAACACAGATTTTTTAAAAACATTTGCGGCAAATAAAAAAGAATATGTTGGAAATCAGATGCAACGGTCGAAGTTCATAGTGTAGTTAACAGGCACTCTGACACACGAAATCGTACCACCTCCTCCTCCTAACTTCCATTCTCCCTACTCTTCCACATGCATCCATAGCGTTTTGTTCTGGCCACCGTAAATTGTACGTATTGGCGGCCCCGAGTTACACAGCCTTCGGTGTGGGCAGCCCCTAGATGGGCACTCGGCTTCCCAGTGCCCATTCCTTGCGTGCTTATGAGAAGGGTCAATAACCCCCATCTCGATCTGGTTTTTCGTCCAGTTTTCCTGATACTTTGATCAAACGCTGAGATGGCCCCTTGTTTTCCTTCTGCACATAATTGTACTTTATTATCTGTGCACGTCTTCTAGAATTCAGTGGGAAATATAGTTATTCAAATTATCATTCTCCATGTTGTCGCGGCAGGCAATATTATTCCTTCACGAAGGACATGAGAGATAAGAGCCCAAATCTATAGCTGATTTACCCTAAAAAATAGATTGAATTACATCGGAGCGAATATTTTGTTAACAATTCTTGCCAAAAACATAAATTTCTTTCTGTATTCAGAATTCAACAAGTATATGGGTCAGAGTAATGTTGGTAATAATTATACTAATGTTGCCAAAGGAGTAGAAATAGGTATTCCGGGGCTCAAGAAAACATGCGCTTATAATTCACCCACGCCGAATCTAGACGCGCAACTTAAAAAAAAAAATTTCTGCAAATCCTTTAGACATAGAAATAAGAAAAAAATAACATTATTTTGAAATTGGGAAGAAAAAATAATTTCAGGAGAATCGACCACTCAGTGTCGATCCTGCGCCGACCGCAGAGGTGCTTGAACTTCTGCGCGACGAACAGTCAGTCTCTATCAAATAGTGTTTAGGAGCCATCCACACTCGTCTCACATGGAAACCGCACTTTACCCATCGGCTGAACAAAACATATGCTGCACTCTTCAAACTATATCCTCTTATAAACCGTAAATCTGCGCTCCACTGACATAATCCTGCATATTTACCCGACATATTTATAAAACTACATTAAAACCGTCACTAACATATACCTGTCCTGTGTGGGGCGGTGCTGCACAAACAAACCTAAAAGGAATACAAGTTTTTCAAAACAAAATCCTCCGAACGTCTGTTAACGCCCCATGGTTTGTATCCAACAAACAACTCCACAGAGAATTGAACATCGATACCATTACTCAGCACATTTCAACATTATCAAAAAAATTCTTCACCAACCTAAACCTAGTTCCCGGTGCCAGACTCTACCACCTGGAAAAATCCAGTAATGGTCCAACCAGAATCATATCACGCCTTCCGAAAAATCAATTCAGACCTCCGTAACCAACATAAACACGTAATCCTAAGCTCACCCCCTTCCCCTTTCCCACTCCCTTCACACCACTACCCTGTACATAAATCCTAATAAATGCGGTTCCCTCTCACAGATAAAATTGAGTTAAGTTAGTTTAATTTGCAAATACCTCGGTGCTTTTCGGTTAATATTATATTATTTGTTTAGTGTTTGTATCCAATTTCAGTCCGGTAAAGTGCTTTATCCACTGCTGGGGTGCAATAAAGTGGGGTAAAGTGGTTTATCCACTGCTCGGGTGCAATAAAATAAAATTTTTAAAAAAAGAAAGAGAATTGGCCCTCTAACGCACCTTCGCGCAGGTCGACCCAGGGGGGCTCTTGCGCATTATATTCGACTTCAGCCAATGAGCTTCAGACACCACTTTGCGTCACAATATTTGCGGGAATTCTAACTGCAGCCAGTTACCAAAATTGTCACCTCGTTAAAAAGTCATTTAAACATATTTATGAAGCTATTCTTTTAAATATTGCATCTTGAATACCTTCGTCATTTTGTTTTGGTTGGTTACCGTTGAAAATTGTTACTTTCAAAATGTTTCTCAACACTTCTCGCTCTCTATTCAACACGGCGGCCGGCGTCTGGACTGGCTTTTGAAACGAAGTGCTCGTGCTGTGGTCACGTGGTTCGTGACACAAACTGATGGTGCGCAGAACGAGCAAAAATCGGTTCGCTGGAATAACCCACCCATGTAATTCCACCATGGTCCGAACCATAATTCCTCACCGAACGGCCGCGTGTGTTCCGCGCCGAATGGTGCAATTACTATACTCGGGGTTTTCTAACGTGGCAACTATAGGTAGTATCTCCAAGATGGATTTCGACACTAGCTTTTCAGCTAGGTCGAATTCAGTCGCTGTCCGCAGGAGAATTCTAGCGGCCGGCTGCTCTGATCGGTAGTTTTCCGTGGTTTCTCCGATCAACACCAGGCGAATGCCAAAGTGAGCTTCAGACACCACTTTGCGGACACCCTGCCAAACGGGCCACGGACCGCGCGCGATCTGTCCTTCCCCTTCCTTGTCCTATCCTCTCCCCTTACACACAACTTACACTAACATGCCCTACACTACCACATATCCCGGACCGGGAGCGGTAGCTCAGTGCATCAACTGATGTCACTGCAGCGCCTCTGACCGGGAGGTCCTAGGTTCGAGTCCCGACAGCGGCAGGATTTTCGACACTAGCTTTTCAGCTAGGTCGAATTCAGTCACTGCCTGGAGGAGAATTCCAGCGGCCTGCTGCTCTGATCGGTAGTTTTCCATGGTTCCTCCGATCAACACCAGGCGAATGCCGGAGCAGTACCCTACCAAACGGGCCACGGACGGCGCGCGATCTGCTCTTCCCCTTCCTTGTCCTATCCTCTCCCCCTTACTCACACACACTTACACTAACATGCACTACACTACCACATATTCCGGGAGACCGGTCGGGAGCTTAGAGCTTGTCCCGCCCGGCTGGGGCGATGCCCCGCTGAAGGGAGAGTCCTGGTTAGGGGGAAACCCCACTAGCCGACGGTAGGTCGGCGCCGGATCTCGTCATTCAGTGGGGGGAATCACCACCATCTCCCGAGAAAAAACATGTACTACACAAACGGGACAATGACCAAAGCAGTTCGCGCCCGGAAACACGAAAAAATCAATCAAAAATCCAAGATGGAATTCGGCACGACTTTTTGCGTCATTCTCAGTCCTGCCGCTAGAATCGCTTGATCTGCAGCACTGCTTGATACGGTCGCGATAATGCGACACCTTGCGGCATGAGGAAGAAAGATGCAAAAAGTCGTGATGAATTCCATCTTGGAGATGCTACCCACAGATGCCACATTAAAAAAAAAAACTATAAGATCGAGGTGGTGCTGATCAGGCCAATTCACGAAGGTTGTGCCGTTACAAGGCACAGGAAAATCTCCAACTAAGAATGCTCTTTCGGCATACGAAAAGAAAAGCGACATATATACCGTATTTGGGGCATTAGTTCCCGTCTGCTTTTTTTTTTTTATTTTGCACTAGACTTGTCAATGGGACTTGTTTAGAGTTCTTTGAATGCTGAGCGATGGCGACGCGCGAAACACAAGTGTCACCTGCTGACTCTGAAAAGATAAGTGACCTCAACTTCTTGGTTCTTAGTTGTCTAGCATATAGACACTATCACTCAAATTTTATTGTCTTTTCATTAACGTTCATGAGCCATGATTGTATTTTCTTACAGTCCGTTAATTTATAATCAGTCAGATATCTTTTCAACTTTCAACTCATTATTCTTAACCTTGAAACTGATTCGACTCGGGCTCGTGGTAGAGATGGGCTTAACAGCTTTTCTTCAATAGCTGTTGTCACGAAAACTGCTGACTCGTAATAGCTATTGTTAATAACAGTTGAAAAATAACAGGTCCATGAGCAGCAACCTAACATGGCCGACTGCTAAGAGTTAAAGCAATTGTAGCGACTGCTAAGAGTTAAATCACTCTAAACGAATAATGTTGGTAGCACCGTAAAGCCTGTGCAGCTACCTTACGGCGCTTCCTTGCACTTCTTTCCCTAACATGTTTGGACAGAGAAGCAGCTGATATAAACGAGACTGGATGAACTGCCAAGGATGAATAGTAATTCATATATTGTGTAGCGAATGTGTAGAGAATATAAAATATTACTGAAATGAAAGTGATTCGGGTTCAGATTGCAATCCAAAATAAGGAAAGTGTTTTTGCTTACCTATAGCTGAAGTGTTAATGACTGTCGAATATCAAGTATGCTAAAGTATTGCTAAAATAATCACCGCAATTCAATATTATTTTCCTTTCGTAAAATATTAGCCACTTTTGTATATATGAATGGAGCATGAGAACCAAAAACACGTGTATTAGGCCCGCAACAGACTACATTGAAGAAGAAGCGAGAAATGTGCGACGTGAAATGTGGAAAATCGAAACAAGGGACACTTACCGACCCTCACACCCTAGAAAGAGTTTTTTCGTACGCTTCTGCGGAGACGAAAGAGTTTCTCGCTCGAGTCGGCCAGTTTTCTCGAACACATTTTTACTCCATTGTTTATGTAACATTTAGGCCTTCGCTACTGCAGGAAAAAATTAAACAGTGCGTAGAACTGAGTGAGGTTATAATATTCAGCAGTAAAAGACATGATAAACAACCATTTTTTTAATTGTTTACTTGAATTTTCTCTTTAAACGGGAATGAACAAGAAAAAACTGGTGTGAAATATATTCTTACTTGAAAAAAAACCGTTCATAATGAGCAATATAAAAACAATTGAAGCAAGAAACTTGAAGCAGTATTTTGAAAGAATTTAATTAATTCATTATTTTCTTAATTGGTACTTATTATTTATGAATACATTTATAAGTTGTGAATTTTATTTTGAATTAGTTGGTCGTTCACAATTTATTCATGATTTAACCAATAAATACTGTAAAACAGCCGTGAGGGGGGGATTACGAAACTCAAAAAAATATGGACAGATTACACTCCTCCTTTAGAAATCACATACGTTCCATTGTTTTACATTAAATGATTATTTTATGCAATGCAGTAATGTATTTCTCTTTAGGCAATTCGAACTAGTTTAACAGATTGTTTACGATTATGACAAGAAAACAAGGATTTTACGGGTTAAAGTTACACAAAAGCATTTAATAAAACAAGGAATGTGACTCGCAGGTGATTGCATAGCTAACTGCCGTCCCATTGTCGGCGTCTAGCGCATAAAGACATTTCAAGGCATCGAATAACCTATTTTTAGTGTGTGGACGCAGCCTCGCCGGCCTCTTCCCACATTGCTCGTCGCACATTTCTGTCAACGCATCTCTCGGTGTAGTTTGTTGCGGGCCTTATATACTATTCTTGAGCTCCGGAATATTTACCCGCACTCCTTTGCCAACTATTTATTTATTTATTAATTTACGTCAAAAAACAGTTAAAAACTGCGTATGACGTGCTATGGGGAAAAGTGAATTGTGTGCACATTTTCAAAATTCTGTGATCCCTACACTAAGTCATGTACTACTTAAATTTTGAATTTTGAAAGGGAGAAAAAAAACTCCCATGTAGTAAAATCTATTTTCAAGGATAAATAAGCAATAAATTTTGCATTTTGAAAGGGAGAAAAAAAACAACAAGAAAACTACCATGTAATAAAATCTATTTTCAAGGATAAAAAAGCAATAAATTTTGGCTCTTATTACTTCCTGCCACGACAACATGGAAACGATAATTTGAATAATTGTATTTCCCACTGAATTCTAGAAGACGTGCACAGAAAATGAAGTTACATTTATGTCCGGAAGCAAAACAAGGGGCAATCTCAGCATTTGCTCAATGGATCAGGGAAACCGGACGAAAAAACTGAACGAGATGGGGGTCATTGACCCGGAAGCTGTAGTACAATAGTTGTTACAGGTTGTTTATACTCATTTATACAAACCAAATGGTAAATAATGCATTATGTATCATTGTTAAAATTAATGTTACTTTTCTTGTGAGGCTCAGTATAGTCTCTAATTGTATAGAACCAGTTATGCAGCAGAAAGGATTTCACTTGTGATTTAAACTTTTTCTATCGAATTTAATCGTTCAATGTCATCTGGCAAAGTGTTGTAAAATAATGTACATGTATTGTATGTGAATTTTTTGTAATGAGCTGTTGATACTGTCACCTGATGAATATGATTTCTACGTCGAGTGTTATAGTAATAGACTTCGGCATTTTCTGAAAATATATTCCCGCCCTTGAGCAAGTCATTTTTTACAAAAATCACTGATTCGTAAATAAAAAGACACGGTAATGGTAGAATTCCTAGATTAATGAAGAGAGGCTTACATGAATCACGTGGGTGGGATTTGGTTATTATTCGTACAATTCCATGGTTTTGAATAAGGCACCGACCTCACACACACGCAAGTCAGAGATATGTGACTGGCTGCAAAAAAATGGAATTGGTCATGACCCATCCCTGACCAGAGCAGAATTACTTCAAATTTGTAAAATTCATGCAAGCCCACGAAAACAATATGAATTAGACGAAATTGCGAAAGCAATGGGTCACAGAGTGATTCGCTTGCCGCCCTACCATTGCGCTTATAATCCCATTGAAAAGATTTGGGCGCAAGTGAAAGGGTATGTGAAGGAAAAAAATAACACTTTTAAAATCGCAGACGTGGAAAGACTTACACACGAGGCTATAGGTCATGTGACTCAGGCAGATTGGGCATCGTGCGTGCGCCACGTCGAAGATCTTCAAGAAGATGATTTTCGGAAAGAGCTATTGAGAGACGATATTATGGAACCAATAATTATAAATGTTTTGAATAACTGTTCATCTGATGAAAGTAGCGATGAGAGTGACAACGCAGACTGCATGAGTGGCGACGAAGAAGACGATGTCTTTCTCGATTAAATTTGTAAATAAAATGAAATGTTCTATTGTATTTTTGATAATTTAATTTATTTTATATTAAATGTTGATACGAAAGTTATCAATGTGTTTATTTACTACCTATTACCCCAACCCGCATATACATTTATTCCCATGTTAATACTTACATATATTTTAATTTTTTTATTATTTACTATATGTTTTTTCAAATTAATCTTTTAGCTACGGAGTTTTTCGTAGAAAGGTATTGGCGCCTCACAGGCAGTGGGCCACAATGGGGCGATGTGCTTTTTTTTATATAAAATAAGGAGATGTATGCATGAAAAAACGGAGTCAGTTTATGCATGGAAATATTACGCTTTAAATAATAATAATAATAATAATAATAATAAAATAATAATAATAATAATAATAATAATAATAATAATAATAATAATAATAATAATAATAATAATAATAATAATAATAATAATAATAATATTAGAATGGTTGAATAGCTTCCTGATGATCCTATTTGGTCCAATATATTTAAAAAGAACCATCTTTCTACAATAATAAAAATAATAATAATAATAATAAAATAATAATAATAATAATAATAATAATAATAATAAATAGTGACTGAAACATTTAAATTGGAATACACTTTTTAATTTCTTTTTATTTTACCATTCTGGGTAAAATAACAATGACGAGCTGCTGCTCAAACGAAAGAGAAAAAAAATATTTCTGGTACAACTTCATAGTTAGAAACGTATCTGAATGAAATTAAAATAATACTTTATTCAACAAATTTGTGCAAGTTAATTCCAGTGCAAGCCCTAATTCCGTCACAGATTGCAAACTATTTTAAGTTTATTAATGGAGGTCATAACAAAATATTACTATCATTTTTTTCGAATTCCTCTTTACTTTCCGCTGTTACTCGTTTTCCAACATTTTATAAACAAACGTGTCGTCGATAAAAGAAATGAAGTTTGCAAAAAAAAATTGAAAATGTAATGTTTTCTTGTTTCACCGCGGAAAAAGATGCTCATTTACATAAAAAATTCTCAAACCTGAAAAAAGTCTTTGGGATTACACAATGTGTGAATCATCTTCCCCTTATCCTTATTCTTTTCAGATTTCTTCTCCGTCGTCTTAGATTTCTTCTGTGTTACGGTACCATTCCAAGGCGAATGTAAGCTTTCATTATCCTCTTAATTTGCTCCGAAGCCACGGCACACTGTAAATGCGCAGAATGCCTCAACTGCCCACGAGCGCTCCCGGGGACTTCTCTATCAAAGCCTTGCGTAGGCCCGGACTCCAATACGTGGAAATTGCCAGCTCTCAGCATGTCATCCTCAGGAAGCGCGAGATAAGCTCTGTCACTCGCCTCCAGAGGTCAGACGAGAAACATCCTTTTCGTACCGCTGAGCTGAAAATCGCTGAGAAACTAAAAGGTTAAGTAAAAAATTGAAAAGAAACAAATGTTAACTTCTGGTTCAGTATCAATTACTATTGCGTTTACTGCATGAGCGTAATATGGAATGCAAGTTGTGGAGGGAGAGAGGGCAAAGGAAAATGTATTCAAATTCAACTTAACAGCAGTCTGAAGATAAAAAAAAAATACATTATACATTATTTTCAAATAAAAGTAATATTTTAAATATTTTATTTATTATACTATATTATCTGATTGAAGTTTAATGAGATAGTAGCATTGTAATTGAGTCAATAACTAATAATAAAACAAAAATATGGCTTTCAACAAGCGAATTGTTTTGAAAACGCGTCATACATATTGCGCGTACTAAATATTGCCTGTAATTGTTCTCGGTTTCTGCAGGTAGGGAGGTGTTAAAACGCCTTCTCAGAAATTCCCAATGACGGGTCTAACGGAGAGAGGAAGAGAAAGAGAGAGTAACAAGAAATTTGGCAACAAAGCAAAAATATGCTCCCTCTCTCTCTGCGCGGCCACTGGACTTCCAGTTTGGCGGCTGGTATAGCGAAGCGAAGGCTCAAGCAAACGTTGGGGGTAGTAAATTGAACACCACACACCACGTCCGCACACAGAGCAGTTATAGTGTATATCGTATTATTTGTCTATGCGTCCACAGGTGCTCGCCGGATAGCGGACGGGTGGAGTTCTTCCTTCGAAAATATTTCCAGACTTCCTACCTTTCACGGAGTGTGCGATAAACAGACAGAAAGGTTCGCTCGTGGCACATAGCGAAATCGCATGCCTTTCACCGCTGATGTCCGGGTTCGATTCCCGTCGAATCTCATGTGAAATTTGTTCCAACAAAACGAGTTTGGCCTCTTCGCAAGGACTATTCCAACCCCTGTTAAGTGTCCTAAACCCTACCCGTTTCGTAACTCTTTCCGAATTCTGGCCGCTGGGTAGTGACGCAGGGGCGCGTAATCGTAAATCGCGAGCAAAACTTGTACATAAAATATTGGACAAAATGTAATATGTTCGTCAAATTTGTTGTCAAAGATTTCTCGTCAAAGTTCAAGAAATTTCCACGGAGTTCATCATCAAAGATACGTGTCAAATATGTTTTACCATTGTAATGCCGGCCAAAGAGTATTTAGGCTGCACTGTACTCTGTACGGAAAAGAGTCGTACATGTGAGTACGGAAAAGAGTCGTACGGAAAAGAGTGGTACATTCTCTGTACGGAAAAGAGTCGAACATGTTCAAACTTTTTCATGCAGAAAACTTACAGTCTGGACTGCACGCTCTCTTTACGTTCACTCTGCACGAAAATTGTACTGTGTATAAAAGATCTTTGCGATAAGTTTCTCAATTTTCGCTAAACGATATAATTTCTTCACAAGGGGTTGCCGATGCGGTTTCCAACACTAACTTTTACTTACGAAACGTTGGTCACACTGTTATTCAAAACGAGACGCTTGGCTGGCACGGCACTGGGCTGGCAGCTGGTAGACGAATAAAAGGTCACGGTGCTCCGTTGTCACTGGTCTTTGATCAGATGAAGATTCTTCACACTCACAGAGCGAGAGGACTGGAGGCGACTACAAACGAGTTTTATTCCTGCCTTTTTTCTTCTTCCTAGTTTACTTGTCGCAGAGCACGTGTTGTGTACAGTGTCGGCCCATCCGATCTACGGGTTAGTATTGTCCAGGTATTTTTGTTTTATTACTGTCCACCATGAAGTGCGTAAAACAAAACAAAAAAATCCATGAACGTAGTGAAAAATGCATCTAATCTGTGTAAACAAAAGTGCAATCAATATCGTGTAGAAAAAAGATTCAGAAAGTGAGAAATCGATTGGTGAATACAGTAGAGTCTTAACAACAATACATACTCTCTCGGGTGAACCTTCCATCCTTAATTATTACTGTCTTTGTGTTTATAATTGTGTTGCATGAAAATGCGTACTACCTTCGTGAAATTATTCGTGAGAGGCTACAGGCGAACCAAGGTGAACTTTTGATTGATAACTTCTCTGTTAATTGAAATGAAATTAGTTGTTACTGGCATGGAAAAGAAACGTTTAAATTGTGGATAAGTTCCTCTTCTCACTGTCTTTCAGTGGATCTTCTTTTATAATACATTAGATATACTTCAATGTAATATTACATTATTAACTATGTGTGTTTTTATATATATACAATTTTTTTTTTCTTCAGAAAAGTCCTGAAATTGTTGGAGCTATTAGCATGGACTGTGAATAAAACAACGAATTGCAAGAGAACTAACCTACACAAAGGCGTATTTCCCAATATTGGTATTTATTTTCTATGTACAAATGATACTGCTTATCTCAAATTGTGTTATAGGATTTAATGATTATGATTACATCAGTTGGAAAAACAATGATGCATGAAGTGACCTGTTGAACGCCTTCAGCATTTCTGGATTAAGTACCAGTTTTACAGACTGTAAAACTGTCAGATTTCGTCGGAGTATACCTCGAGTATTAAAATCTGTACTTCGCATGGGTTTCCACACGAGATCATTCATTCAACTGGATGTTTAGTTAGATAGATGTGTAGTTTCCTTCTAAACTTGGCTGTATTTTGCAGGGGGGGGTTGTTTTTTAGTTTCCTCTTTATTCACTTTCAGTACACGACCTACCAGGTGATAGTTTTGATTTTATTGATTTGTCTTTTCAAATCCAATTTGAAACATGATACTAAGGTATTTACTATTTCTTTATTGTGAATATTCATAACATAAAGAACTGTTATTTCAATTGTCAAAGACATGTTCACATTTAGTGAGAAAAGAATAGGCCCAAGAATCAAACCTTGTGAAATCCCATGTGCAATTAGAAATAAATCAAAATGGTAAGTAATGTCCCATCATTTTAGTATGATATTTCTACTCTCTACTATTGTTTGAGGTACAAACTTTACCGATCTAGAGTAATGCTATGAAATCCATATGAATGTAATTTTGAAAGTACAAGCTTTTCAGCAAAGCAATGACGTCTGATGCTTTTGAAAGATTTAAAAATATTCCAATAAGTGCTGCCTTTTGATCCATGAATGGAACCTTATCTTGAAGAAAAGAAAATGAAACTGCTTGTGATCCAAAATAGTTTAACAGCCTGTCGAATATTTACTACTGTCAATGTTTACTATTGTCAGCAATGAAATAGGCGTTTTTACTACACTCTGTCAGTTTTTGGAAAAATTAAGATAATTGCTTGCTTTAGGTTTGTTTTTTGTTCTTGAAAAGCTTGTATAATTTACAAAATATTATTTGATGTACCCTTAAGCAGATTTTTTCCCTCCCTTTTTCTAATGTTAAGTTCCGTTAGTATTGTGGTATATTTAAATCAGAACGTTTTTGATATATTGTAAGAGCACAGAAATATTATATTTGAAATCATTGTTTTTTTATTCTTGTATGTTAATTCTAGTTGGCGGGCTCCGTCGCACTGCTGACAATTTGTTTTGGTGTCAAAGGTCATGAACATCCCACAGTTTTTTCTACAGTATCTCTAGTTATTTTACCCTCAGTATTAAATGTAACGTTTTGTTGTTGGCAACATAACGACACTTTCACTTCAAGAAAAGGTGACTTCGAGGTACTTTCTGAAAGCCTGGACAAAATAACGAAAACATCACAGACAAATGTTCAAATGCTGCAGAAAGTGGTCACGGTCATTACCGCGAGTCTTCTTATTAAATTCCTTGTTACAAGGTAGTTTGCAGTTGCAATGTTAATGCAATTAGGTTACCATATGTACTATTTTTATTTAAATAATGTTATTTGCAAGATATAAGATCATTTCAATACATATAAATGTAGAAATGGAAATACAGATGTTTTTATTGGACTTGGGAAAATTGTCACCCTGCCTCTCCTTACTGATATTAAGTAAAATTTTCTCACATTCTTTTCATTTGCATTTAAAATCTAAGGGAAATATTTTGTGACTATTTTTCTTTATGTATCGTTTTTGTTTGTGAGGTATATTAACATATGTTACACTAGATAAAATTCAACGATTTGGAAAATGGAAGTGCTGCATAAAATTATGCTTTAATTTTATTTGCTCTAGATTGTTATGTTTGTGCCTTAAACAAGAATCTGAGAGAGTAGAAATGGAATGATGGGACATTATTTACCCACCTGTCCGATCATTTCCAATTGCACATGGTGTCCCACAGTTTTAGGTTTTTGGCCATAAACTCTCTCTCTTCCTGCGATATGTGAACAATATGCCCATGACAATTCAAAACAACAACAGTTCCTTGGTGGATGTTATGCATATTATTTACAATAAAGTAACAATGAATAGTGCAATGTCGGATTTTCAAATTGGTTTCGCAATAACAAATTAACGAAGGGAAAATAGTTTCAGTGCAGTTTACCATTTGAAATTGTTTATAATGAAATTGTTACATTTGAAAATAATACATTTGAAAATGTTTATAATTATAACGCATGATGTGGTATTCTTATTCATGAGGTGTCAGTATCAACAATACATGTAGGTTATTTTACTACACATTGTTTAAATAACTAAACAACTAAAGTCAATTCACAAATTTAAGTTTCAAGTAAATTTTTTTGGCTGCATAACTCTTTCTATACAATTAAAGACCATACTGTTATTAAAAAGGAAAGTAATTGATTGTAACAATGATTTTTAATGCATTAGTTACCATTTGTACTGCATAGGTCTTAAGAGACTAAATGTGTCTGGGTCAAAGATCTCGTATCAATCATGTTTTTCTTCGTTTCCCCTGAACTTTCATGCAAGTGGGGAGATGGCCCCTTATTTTGCTTCAGGACATAGATGTGGCTTAACTATCTGTACATATTTTCCAGACTTCCTTGAACATAATTATTTAAATTCTCATTCACTATGATCTTGTGGCAGTAAGTTTGTTCCTTCATGAACTCAATGAGGGATAATAACTAATATGTGAGGTTTTGCCTTTGCAAATAGTTTTATTAAATGGGTTTAAAATTGTCTTCTAGATTCTTGCCAAAAATGATAGTTTCCACTTGTATTCACAATTCGATGTGTATGTGAATTACTCTGGTAGAGATCCCAAAATTTAAGATATCTGCACAGAATACACTGCTCCCCATAGTACATAACACACAGTTTTTAACTGAAGGTGTGTGTGTGTTTGTGCATTTGTTTGTGTGTGTATATTTATTTATACACATTTTTGTGAATAAATAAATAATATGAACATTTTTAAGACAAATTTTTTTTAAAGGCTGTCTGTAGTTCTTCATCATTTTGTAGGTTTCTTTTGGTTCTTCTATGCATATACCTCAGTCAATCATCTGTACTGTTCCAGCGTTGCCATTGAAACTGATACTTTCAATTTTTATTTGAAGTCTGGTTTCTAAAACCATATTTCAAAATTTAATTCTACTACATACAGCTCCATCTTAGGAAATACAATATTATATAGGGTAATCTTTTTCAAAAAGATTTAATTTCAGATGTAGATTTAAAAATGGTATTAAGTAAATAATGAAAATGTAAGGAAAGCTGAGTGTGAGTAGGGTGTTGGAAACCAGTTAAAACATTCTTTCTTTGATTCAGAACTATTCAAAACATTTTACTTCATATGACTTGCCACTTTCCACTCTTTTACTCAGCTAGACTCTATAATTTATTTATTGGCGTGTAGATGTCCTTCAAAAGCAAAAGTCACAGATTCCTGCATGTGATTGAATAAATAGTTATACTCATACATAATAAATGTTGATTGGAAATAATGGTGAAATGAGAGTAAGAGAAATGAGAAAGTCATAAGAAACCCTGCGTATGTCCATTGCAAACAAATGAAAATAGATTGGCAGGTGCTTAAACCCCAAATCTGACAATGGAGGATGCATGTGCTAGCCATTATGCTCCTCACCTTCCCTGCTGGTAGTTTTAAGGTAGAAAAATATATATAAATGCACAGGAACAAACGTAGGCACCCTGATAAACAGTTCGTTGAATTGTATGCTATTAAGGATTTAAAATAAAAATTAGAGAATCAGGTTTATGCAATACATAAGGGGATTTATGTATTCTATTTCTATTATTCAATAGTGAAGCAAAGAATCTGCGAATAGGGCTAGCTTTTAAATGTTTCACTAGCGAGGAAAAGCTCTCTTTTTTTCCCCCTATTTTTCTTTTCCTTTTTTCCCCCCTCATTTTTTCTTTTCTTTTTTCCCCCCTTTTTTGATTTTTTTTTTTTTTTATTATTATTATTATTATTATATCTGTGTTATATTGTGTATATTTTCTGCCTTACAGGTTTTTGAAGATGGCATCAAGATATGCTGATTACAGAGAAACAACAGACAATTGCAATAATAGTACTAGTTCGATAGATTTTGTAGATGATGACGATGACGACAGTGATCATGTTGTTCGAACCCGTAATCCCTGTAAGAAGAATGTCATTCTTGACTCTGACACTGAGGATGAATGTGAAAATCTTCCCTTCCATTCTACCTTAATAGCTGGTCATGTTTTGCCAAATTTTGAAGAAATTTGTGTGAATAACAGAAAAGAAAGAATTTCAGATATTGCTGTGCAAAGAAGTTCGTTGTCAACAAATTCTGTATCTGAACAGGATATATTCCAGTCTGATGAAGAATCCGAACGAAATTCCCCAGTAAAACCTCGTAAATCAAGAATTAGTTGTGCTCTTGGTGAATTATTGACTATTGATAGTCCAGCAGTTGCAGCTGCCTGTCGGAAATCTTTATGTAATACTACAAAAACTTTTAAAAATCCCAGTAATGTTAGTGCTTGTGATGGAGGTGAAAAGTATAAGAAGTCTCTAACAATCTTGAGTTCTAGTGATAGTGAAAGTGAGAAAGAGGCTATTGTTAAGAATGATAATAATAAAAATTATTTCCAGGATTCTCATAGTAAACATTATGGGTGCAAGAAGAAAAATGTTCTTGTGCAGAAGCATGTGGCACTGTAGCCCATTTTAGTTCAGATGATAGTGAAGATATATTTGAAACTACTGTGAAAAATTGGGATTGTAGTGACAAAATTTCACGGGATGCCCAAGAAAGTGAAAATCGTGAATCTAAAAATAAGAAAATTCTTGTACAAAGTCATGATGGCACAGTGGCTCATTTTAGCTCCGATGAAAGTGAAATTGAATGTGTGGAAATAGAAGATGATAGCCAAGATTTGGGTAACAATGATAAAAACAATGATGTGGAAATAGAAAAGGATAATGGTCAGAATTCTGGCAACAATAAGATGAATGAAGAGAAAGATCGATCTGATATTCAGGTTTTAGAAATAGTCAGTGGATTAGAGAAATCAAAACTTTCTGACATAAGATCTTCTATATCTGTACAAAAACCTCAGGTGGCTCTGTCGTTTAGTCAGCTGAAGAGAGAAATTGACATATTGACGAGTGAAATCTCAAAGTTGAAAAACATTTTAAAGTGTATTGATATTAACCAGTTACCAGATAATGGAATGAAACTACAAATGAAATTACAAGAGAGCATACATTTGCTAAAACTGAAAGAGAGAGAATTAAAAAAATTGCCAGTGGATTCCACTTTTGAAAGCATCCCACAAAATGCTAGCAAACCTACAACTAGCCGTTTACCTGTTGGGTTTGGAGTCAAAGCTTTGCAAACTCAAATTAGAGAAAAAAACTTAACTGAAGAAGCACTTTCTGATTTGCATGGGTCAATCAGTACATGCCCAACAGAAAATGTCCTAGCAGATCCTCCATTGGGGTTAAGATCCTCTGTGGACCTGATGATTCATCAGCGCCATGCTTTGGCATGGCTTCTATGGCGGGAAACTCAGAGACCACCAGCTGGTATATTGGCAGATGACATGGGACTTGGGAAGACGCTAACAATGATCTCCCTGGTACTGAAAACTAAAGAAAAAGAACATGAGGATGAAACATATGAAAAAAGAGAATATGAAGATGAATTTGAAGAGGAGAATGATAGGTATCCTTTGGGAGGTACCTTGGTTGTTTGCCCTGCCAGTTTGCTCCTGCAATGGGAAGATGAAATAAAAAAACATTGCAAGAGAGGTGTTTTGGATGTGGAAATCCATCATGGTTCGAAAAGAGAGGAAAACGCAAAACAATTAGCACAAAATGATGTTGTTATAACCACATACAGTATTGTGAGAACAAGTGCTAATAAAGGAGGAAAGGATGAGACTGTTAAAAGAACAAAGAGAGGTGTACTACACAGGATACGGTGGACGAGAATAATTTTAGACGAGGCTCATGTGGTACGAAATCATAAGAGTCAACAGTCACTTGCTGTGTGTCTTCTTATGGGACGCAAGAGATGGGCTCTGACTGGAACGCCCATCCAAAATAAAGAACTGGATTTGTATGCACTACTAAAATTCCTTCGCTGCTCTCCATTTGACGACTACAATGTGTGGCGTCGGTGGGTAGACAATAAAAATACTGCTGGCATTAAGAGATTGAACACAGTTATTAATGCAATTATGCTACGTCGTACAAAGGCATTGTTACAACACAAGGGAGAATTAAGAAGCCTCCCAACAAAAAGTCTGCAGGAAATAAGCGTACAATTGGAGAAGGATGAATTTGAGGTTTACACGAAAGTACTTTGGTTTTCCAAGACCCTTTTTGCTCAGTTTTTAGAGCAAAGAGCAGACAGGGAGATGTTAGGAATGCCTAAATTTTCACAACCTCGATCAAAAGACCCAAAAGAAATCATTCTAAGCAATCCTGAGTTGGCAAATATGTTCAACAAAATGCAGCAGATGCAGGATATAAAATCACATGACATTCTGATGCTATTGTTGAGGCTGAGACAAATCTGTGTGCATCCTGGACTAATAAAGGCAATGCTAGATGAAGAGGCGAAGGAGTCTTTAGATGATGCAAATGAGGTAGATGGTGATGTTCTCTCAAAAATGGGGGCAATGTCCTTAGAAGATCGTTCGCCTAGAAATGACCAAGTGTTGCAAGAAGAAGTCTTGAAAGTGAACAACCCTGTTTTTGACCTTACCAGAACGAGTTCTAAAATGAAGGCTGTTTTTGAAGTACTTCATGAGAAAGTTATTGAAACATCTGATAAGGGAATTATTGTTTCCCAGTGGACATCAGTGCTGAATATAATTTATACCCATTTGGTTGACTTTGGGATAAAATGTGATATGTTAAGTGGTGCTGTACCTGTGAAAGATAGAATGGAAGTCGTAAAAAAATTTAATAGTGAAAGTGGTAGTAAGGTACTTCTTCTCTCACTCACGGCAGGAGGTGTAGGACTAAATCTTACTGGAGGAAATCATCTTTTTCTAATTGATTTACATTGGAATCCACAGCTGGAATCGCAGGCATTTGATAGAGTTTATAGAGTAGGACAGAAGAAACCTGTGTACATTTATAAGTTTATATGCCAAGAGACAATTGAAGAAAGAATTAAAGCTCTTCAGAACAGAAAACTCTCATTAGCAGATGGTGTCTTAAGTGGCACTATGCAAAGAAATGTTAGCAAACTTACATTGGAAGATCTCAAGAGTCTTTTCAGCATGTGAAATTGATTTTTAGAGGGAAAATTAATATTTTTTTCTGTGGTTTATTTTTAAATTAAACAAAAAATGTTTAACAATTAAGTAATCAAAATATTTGTTTTTTTGCAATATCTTAGCATGTTTACTGGTGGAAATGTCAAGATGATTTGTCAGTAAATAGCTTAGTTTTAAAGCCTGTGATTTATTATAGTGAGGGCACTATACTATTATTATATTGGTATAAATTTTGAAAATTTGAAGTAAGGTAAGGTAAAGTAATGAAATGAATTTTTATTTTTATTTTTACAATTCATTCTTCATTCATTGGAAAAAGAATAAAACTTCTACAAGAAAAAAACTGTGATTAGCAGCAGATAACTTATGTGGCATTATGGTAACATTTCTTTGCATACTGCCATTTTAGACATCTGCTTCTAATGATAAAGTGGCACTCCGCAAAGGAAATTAACAAACTTACATTGAAAGTGTCTCACCACCCTTTTTAAGTTAGTTTTAAAAAACCTGTAATTTATGTGTTAAGTAGAGGATACACCTAGAAATCAGTAAATTTAACATGGAGGAAATTTATAACTTTATTATTACTGCGTTGCAGTGAAAATGTAACTTTCACTTTTCACTCTCTTTTCTTTGTGCATTTTATATGTGACCGTTAATCAACACTTAGTATCATCTTTTTCTTTTGTAAATATTTTTTATATTATTAAATTTTGATTATCTGTTAGCTTTTTTTTTCTTTAGTCAAATTATGAATCCTGTAACATAATAAAATTGGAATTACATTGTGAAAACCTTATTTGTATATGTGTGTATATTTTCTGAAAAATTTTACCCTATCATTTTAAGGTATTACGCAGAATTAACCATAAAAATTGCATAGTGTCTTTGATTATCATGATGTTGTTTCAATGTAATATTGTATAAGATTCCTTGTAATGGAGTAATATGTCCTCACGCTGGGTGGTCTTAATTGAAAAAAATTTTTGGATTTTTTTGGGAAATTTATTTCCTTTCAGTTCGTCCAACATCGGACAAGGGATTGACTACATGTAATAGCACAAACAATATTTTCATTTCCCATTTTTTTCAGTTTCATCTTTTCTATTAACACTTACATGGAAACATGTTCTTTATAATGCAAAGAAAGACACCGATCTCAAAGACCGCCGTTTGTTACTGGGTGTTTAACGTGGGATATAAAGGTAAAATAAATTACACCTGTTTCAATCAATCTGTATATTCCTTTAGAGAATTCTAAAATATATTGTATATGATAAAAAATGTGGAAAGAATTGAAAAATATTAAAATCGTTGAAAAAGATGGAAACAGTTGAAAAAGGAAAATGAGAGTTATAGAGACTAGAGGATTTCTTTTAATGTTTATTTTTTTTGTACAGCAAAGGCAAAGTTTCCTACTCCCTTAAGCAAACTGTGGTTTTACAGTTTATGAGAATGTATGCTGTTTGTTTTTGTTTTTTTTCATAGGGGCATGTTGCGCATGTTTTTCTCCTGGCCATTCAGTCACTTGGAATTTCCTGCTGCTCTTCATCTTCTTCTTGTCCCTGTAGTTGACTTTTTGCTGCTGCCCTCGCAGATGCTCTCCCTTTTGCTGAGCATGGCCTGCTGCAGAAACATTTTGTATACTTAATTTCAAGTGCTGTGAGAGGATCAATGTAAGCAAGCCTCCTTTGCATTTAAAGTTGACGGGGTAATCAGACCCAACTGCTGTTGTACTCCTATTTTGTCATAATTGGTGTATCTTCGAAACTTATATACATTATACTTGTATATAAGTTCATGCTTCCAATATTCAACATCCTGTAAAATAAAGCAAGGGCCATCACCTGGTTTTCCTACTGGATGAGAACACTGCACAGTTCATGTCTAAGAGATCTACTACACATTTTGTTTTATGGTGGAAGCATATAATCTCAGGCTTCATCTCTTCTTCATTGGTTTCAATGCTATAATGTATAGTTGGTGTCAACATGACAGCTCATTTCATTTTAGGCACAAAGCTAATAAGCATAGTTGGTCCTCTAAATCCGCAGCATTGAGCCAATTGGTCTTTGTGGGCTAGCAAGGAATTCCTGAGGAATAATTTTTGTCCTTTTTTACTGTCCCAACGTAAGTTAATTTTCTCTTCATCAGTTCATCAATAACTTGCAGAAGTAAATAAATTGTCTAGTGACATTCCTGCAAGACATTTCAATATGTTTGTATACACGAAGCATAGCTTGACCAAGAGTACTAAATTTTTACTTTTCTTGAGCTGGAATTGTCCAAACAATTTGGGCAGCCTTTACAATATTTTGAAAGCAAAAATATGAAATAAATATTTGAGAAAGTCACTCAGAACTTATTTGGAAACCCCTGCCTCACAGACCACTTACACACAAAGAGAAACAAATGGTCTCATACCGCTACGAAAAGTATGGGAAGAGAAACTGCCAATCTCCCAGAACGCCACGATTTCCAAAAACACCTGTTCAATGCCTGCTGCTGCAGCAGAGCTAAACCAAACTCAGTCGAGTGATAGTAGCTTCCTCTCCGACCCTCTTCTATGACTGTCAACGCTCTCACCCACTCATTTCTGCCACTATTGCATAAACAAATTTCACTTGGTAAATAATAGTTATAATATTTTTTATTTGCTTGTAGACTTCTACAAGAGGTTTCTAGCTTAGTCCATCCAGTACAAATACATCACACTATAGTAAACAATCCCAGTTATAAATAATACAACTACTTAGACTAGTGTTAAATTTACATAGAATAAAATTACACAATGTTCTTTGTAAATTATTTGGCAGTTTATCATACATTTTATTGCATTGGGAATTTTTTGTTGCTTTTTTGAACACCCTGTGGTTGTTTTCAGGCCTGCGTCTGTTGTATTTTTATAGTTCATTATTTTTTGAGATGTTAGGTGTACTATTATTTTTTTAATAGCATAATTAACATGTATGTGAACAGTGCTATTACAGTCAGAATTTTATGTTTAGTGTAATAGTTCCTACAAGATTGGGTTGGTTTGAATGTGAATATGCATCTTAGTGCTCTTTTCTGCAGAATCATAATTCTGTTCATATTTGTTTGTTGTTCCTCCTCATATTTCAGTACCATATTCAATATGTGAATATATAATACCATAATATATAGGTAACAGAGATTTAGTGTTGAAGTATTGTGAGAAATAACATAAAGAATGTTGGAACCAACTTTCATGTGTAGTGTGTTGATTTGTTCGTTGTACGATTGGTTTTCATCTATGGTGTTTCCTTGAAAGTTATGGCACTTAATTCTTCGAATATCCGTGTTATTCGCTAGGATGTTACAAATATCATTAGTATTATCCATGCTATGGTGATTAAATAACATAACTTTTGTTTTATCAGCATTCATCTCTAGATTGTTTTGACTTAGGTAAGTGAAGATTTGTGTCATTGAACAGTTAATGTTCTTTTTCAGGTTTTGTAAGTACTTGTCACAAAAAATAATTGAGGTATCATCTGCATAAGATTCAATTTACAATGTGGTAGTACTGGAAAGTCATTAACATACAGTAAAAATAGTAAAGGACCTAGTACTGTTCCTTGAGAAACTCCTGAAGTTACATCTGCAAATTTTGATTGAATTTTATTATAAAAAATTCTGATTCCCAGTATATTTTAGTACATTGCCTACGATTTGTTAAATATAATTTCACAAGATCATTCATTCTTCCCTGTATTCCTAATGTTCTAATTTTTCTAGAAGCATAGAATGTGACACCATATCAAATGCTTTATAGTGGTCAATAAATATGCTCACTGAATGTTGATTATTTTCAAGGTTTCCTAAAATTTCATGTATAAAGTTAACTGCAGCGGTGATAGTTGACATGCCTTTCCAAAACTCACAACAATTTAACAATTAAGTTATTTGACTCTAGAAAATTACACATCTGCTTATAGATAACTTTTTTTCAAAAAGTTTGTCAAAACTTGAGGTAAGTGTTATAGGTTGATAACTGTCAACATCATAGATTTCTCCATTCTTATACAAGGGTCTTACAATACTAATTTTCAAAATGTCAAGGAAAGTACAATCATTAATTGAGCCATTTATTAGGTGTTATAGAATGTTTACCAAAGAATGCTGGCAAGTTTTGAGAATAATATCTTATCCCACTCCGAAGATTTGCTATTGTTAAATGTATTTATTTGTTCGTTTATTTCTATTGTGCTAGTCTTACTTAAATACATAAAATTCATTAGCTTTCTGATTTGCATTGGCTCAGAGTTGACTACTTGAGTGCCCTACACTTAGGAAGTAACTATTAAATACATCACAAATTACAGTAGGATTACTTATTATTTTACCGTCCTGCACTAATTGTAATATATTATTGTTTTATTTGACGAGTTCTTAATTTTTTTTCTTTTTGTGAGCTTTAAAATTATTTAGTGCTTTTCTGTACAATTTTTTGTACTTAAATGTACTGTACTTAAACTTAATTGTTAGTCTCTTGTAGGAGTTTTCTTTGGTCATCTTAAGCATAGTGAAGCAGTACTTCATACTATTATCTTTGAGTTTAACTATCTTATTTGGAAGCTTGTATTTAGTTTTCTATGTATTATTACACGATTGCCTTATTTCTGGGCAAGTGGAATTTAAATGTTTGTTGATTATGCTGGGAAATAATTAAATTTAAATTTTTCTCATAGTTGATTGTTAATAACATGTTGCTGAATGTACTTCTCAATAAATTTATTAGGCAGAGCCAGATTACCGATTAAGCTTTTATATAAGCCGCAATTTTTAGGGGCGGACGAATTTCAGAGGATGCAAAATTTCAGAAGGTGAACTTTGAAATGTTTTTATAGAAATATTTCTTTTCATTTTTGTATCAAAAGAAAGTTAATTAATCAAATATATATCCATTGTTACATATCAAATGAATATATATATATATATATATATATATATATATATATATATATATATATATATATATATATATATATATATATATATATTCATTTGATATGTAACAATGGATATATATTTGATTAATTAACTTTATATATATATATATATATATATATATATATATATATATAAAATAGATACAAAAATATCGGTATTTATTAAATAAATATCGCGGTGAGAAATTAGTTCAAATATTTATTCAAAATTTTATTTTCATGCATTCCTTATCCTAACATGTATACATTTCTGCCAGAAGTGATTTTAAACAGTTTTGTTCAAGAAATTGCAGCAATAAATTACAATGACCAGTGACTAATTTACTGGTATTTGACTGTCAAATTGTCTGTCTAAAATGTTTACTATGATGCTCATATTTAATATCAGAATTACAATTGTTTGAGATACAGAATTATGCATTGAGAAATCTGTCTCTAGGTATAGAAATGGCATACGATTATTTTTAAATACAAAAATTGTTTAATATTTATACTGAGCCGCCAAAATAGCGACATCTGTTTCTTTGGAAGGTTAAAATACCAACATTTTCTCTATAGCATTTGATGACAATATCAAATGCGCATTTAACGCGACGCTCCTAAATTGTATTCTGCAAACACTTCAATAAACATTTAGGTCACCCAAACCCAGGAAAAAGTAAATTGACTAGCGTGTAATTAATATTGAACAACTAGAATTTCAGAAGCAAACGTATTCTTGTTTTTTGAGTTTGCGTGTATTTTTACCTAACCTTGAAATCTTATAGTAGATATTTGTAGTTTAATAGACAAAAAATTATATTATTCTAATTTTGTTAATGTATATACACTCTAGACTAACGTTAAGGTTGATTCCTAATTTGAATTAACCAATCACGTAACAGAGGGGCGTGTATTATTTCGTTAAAAGAGTTGAGCTTATTCGCAACCAAGCATGCAAAAGATTCGAGTGTAGTATGTTTTGTTTGATATAATTTCATATATGTTGATTTTCATAAAAATATGTACCATTTAATGAAAACTCCAATATTATTGTTTGCACCAAAAATTGTAGTTTTGCATAAGAATACAGTATTTTTCGTATTCAATTGTTTATTAGAAGAAAGTATGAATGAAGACATTGATACGGTTGCAAAGAAATCGAGTGGTGCGAAGAATAGGAAGAAAATATTTGATGTTAAAATATCCGAATATATAATTAATTATTTACAGGAATATAATATGTGCATCGGTTCAAATATCGCACTTTTTTAAATAAACTATTGCAAATAACAATTGTTTTAAAAGCTAATTATAGGAATTTAAAACATTTGATAGCCTAGGGCGCACATCAGTCAGTCAGAGACTGTTATAAGGATAATTATTTTATGGCAATTGGTTTTCCACTATAGTTGCTTTCTTGTTAAAATCTTGGGGTAGATAGTTGCAAGGCATGATTAACAAGTTTATAAACAATCGATAGCATAATGCAAAGCATGTATGTCTGCTCATAGTCATTTTTGAGTTAATGTTATGTCTCCAAAAAATATCTATTGTAAAAAGATAGAAAGTCCATACAAGACTGATCGTGCTTTTCTTTTGTGTTGCTCCATAAGTATCTGCACCTTAACGGTGGCCACTTTCTGGAAAACCAAAAAATCAGGGAATTTTAAAATTTTTATTTCTCATAGAAGGAAGTTTGCCTCAACCCGTAATAATTGTTAATACATCTTTTCTGCTATTTGAATTTGATGACAAAGATAGTCTCATCTCAGACATTCTCTTCTATGTAACAACCTCCTCAGAAACTTTCTGTCGAAATTGCCAGAGTTCGCAGGACTCAGAGCTCTACAACGCAGCAGACCTGTGAAACGATGCATGGGTGAGGTGGCATGAATGACTAGTCCGTTGAAATACACTGCGACTTTTACACAGCTGTCTGTAGAGTAAATCAGCTGTTATGGTGTCATCCAATCGGAAGGTTGAACGCCATCATAGTGACGTTAAGGTCCTGATTGGATGGTACTGTAACAGCTGATGAAATGTTAACAGGCAGCAAAGTAAAAATCCCAGTATAGTACTCAGCACCAAAGAGTCTGACACAACACAGAGAGGAGTTACCAACTGGGAAAATTCAATAACTTGATAAGCGCTAACTACATGTACTCAGGAACTATGAACACCCACTGAAATTAATACTAAAATAGAAAATTTCAACAAAACTATTACCTCTGCAATAGAGCAAATTTACAATAATATCTAAATCGGAACCTATTCCATTCAGAAAACAGAACCTAATCAAATCCAAGAATAACTTGAGAAGAAATTGACAGATTTCAAGAAGGAAGGATGACGAACAAACTAAATAAGCTTACAAGAATAATAAAGCATCGACTGGATCTTATTTGGTAGAATAACTATAAGCTAGTGGTGTTCCAGAATGGCACAGACTTATTCGTAGTAAAGTTTTCGAATTTCCAAGGTGTGGGGTAGCTTTTCGGTCTTGCCCCATCCTATTGCCACCGGTCGATCTTTCTTGGGCTACATATGGAGCCCCTGCAGGACGGGATCACTACAGACTTAAATTCTCAGGAACTTAGGTTCCGGGTGAGGAATGCCCGATGGGGCTTGTTCACAACAAAATTGGAACGTGAGATGGAAGCGGTGAGGCTGCAATGGGAGGCGGCAGACCGAGAAGACCGCGTCCGCCTACTGACAGCACCCTGGGGAGCATCCCCCACGGCCCACCAGTATCGTCATAGACTTGACTCCCTGTTCCAGAGAGACAAGTTGCAAGGTATGGGGATGAGGGAGCCAAAAATAGGCTTCCGAACAAAGGCCAACCCTTCAGGGAAATTCCAAAAGGGGAGAGGGCTTGTAGGTGCCGGGTGCAAATTGCAACGGGAGAAGCAGACGCCTCAAGACGAATGCATGGGGGAAAGATGACGCAGGAAGTCATGTGACTCGAGCATATAAAAGGGCTGTGGCAGAAGCCCTGGGTTGGGTAGCGATTCAGGTTTCCCCGCGGCAAAAACCGCAAAAACTTGTCCGCCAAGTCTGGCGCGGAAGTGCTGTAGGCACGTGTAGGTGTTCGAGTCTCGAGCAATGTGAAGTATGTTCGATACTTCGGGGCAGATTGTCTGCCGAGGCACACCAGGTGCCAAGTTGCGGCTCTGCCGAGTTGGCTAATCGCAGGCGCGGCCGCACGGCGCGTGTTGGGAGAGGGGGGCTGCTGCAGGTAGCTCCGACAAACACCTTAGAGAGAGGTCTGTAAATAGTGTACATAAATTAGTGTAAATAAATTGTATATACCCACTCGTGTCTGTTCCTTGTGGCGTAGATCCCTACCCACGAAGTTACACCACCTAAACGGCAGAAGACAGTGCCTTGGTGGAGGGAGGAGCTCGTGCAGGATAAAAGGCGCAAACGGACGAAGTACCAGAGGAGCCTAAAGCGTGGAGATCCAACCACAGAGACAAGGCTGAGAGACTATTATAGGCCTAGAAACAAGCTAGCCCTTGAAATCAATAAGTGCAAACAATAGTCTTGGACGTAAGACGTCGACCCGTGGGGAGTTCCCTGTAAAATTGCTTCTCCAAGGTCCTCTATAAAAGGAAACAATGGCTATACAGAGATACCGCAAGGGCCCTGCTGGGCGCCCTCCTCCCGCCGGACACCGGAGCAGATGACACCGCGGAGCACGCTGCCCTCAGAGCCGCCATTACTGATGACAGCAGCCTGGAGACAGAAGCAGCAGACTTCTCCTATGAAGACCTCGAAATAACAGTGACAGCCCTCAAAGCGAAGAAGGCCCATGGCATGGATGTGATTCACCCGGAGATGGTAAAGAAAGCTCTCCCTCTGATTAGAGATGAACTTCTTAGCTTTTACAACCAATGCCTAAATTAAGGCGTGCCCAAGCCATGGAAGGTCACCCGACAGGCATTGCTGAGAAAACAGAGCGATAAAGTGCCTGACGAAATAAAAGCCTACATACTAATATGTTTGCTCCCTGTCCTGGGGAAGCTCCTTGACAAGCTAGCCGTGGCCTGCCTAACCTCAAGAATTAAGCAAAAAGGAGACCTTTCCCCATACCAATTTGGTTTTAGAGAGTACCGGTCCACGGAGGACGCAGTGAACCACCTTATAACATGCCTAAAGAGTACACAGCACATATATGTTGTTACTATCTTTTTAGATATAGCGGGGGCATTTGACAGTGCATGGTGGCCATACATATTTGCTCAGCTTCGCCATTGGCAAGTTGATAAGCAACTCTACAAACTTTATGAGAGCTTTTTCTAGGACAGATATGCTCTCATTTCAGACACAGGGGATGAAGTGCGGCACAAGTTGTCGAAAGGTTGTCCACAGGGGTCGAACTCCGACCCCTTTTTCTGGAACCTAATAATAAACACCATCCTCGTGCGTCTCGCCGCCACGGGGGTAATGGCCATTGCCTATGCCGATGATCCAGTGATTATCGCGCGTGGGCACTCCCGCAGGGAGCTAAAGACAAATGCAGAAGCAGCCCTTGAAGTTCTAAGCTCATGGAGCAAGAGTCCAAACTTACCATCGCCGCGGAAAAATCTGCGTGCATGGTAGTTACGGCACACGTTCTCACCGCTTCTGGTTTGGCGTTGCCATGCAAAGGAAGGTCTCCCACGATTAGATACCAAGGGCAAACTATTCGAATTGTCAAGACACACACATACCTAGAAGTGGTACTTGACTCTGGACTGACCTTTGCTCAGCATGCAAACGTTTTGTGCAGCAAAACCAGCGCATTATTCCAGAAACTGCGCAGAGTTGTCAGGGCCCACGGGTATGTTCACCCGCTGGCCTTTAGCACAACATACAAGGGTGCATTTATACCTATTATTATGTATTGTGCGTCGGTGTGGGCAGACAGGGCCCATGTCACGTACATCAAAGAGAACTGCAAAAGACTCAAAGTGCCGCGTTGGTATGCATTATCAGGGCGTACCGAACAGTAGCTACAGTTGGCCTCTAAGCTATTTCGGGGCACATGTCCCTTGATCTCATGGTAGCCAGGGCTGTAGGCAGATATAAACTGAGAAAAGGTGACACTGAATTAAAAATTGAAGGTTCCAAATGGAGGAGGGCCGTACTGTACTCACAGCTGAGCTGCTCCGCAGGTGGCAGGCGCGTTGGGACTCTTCGTCTCAGGCGGCGACTGTCAAGCTTTTTCTCCCAAATGTAAAGTCCTCTCGCACACATACACATTTTCGTCCTGGGCCACAACTCACGAGGGTGATGACGGGGCATGGACCGTTCAGAGCGAAGCTCTCTCAACGGGGCCTGGTGGATACCTTCCGCTGCATTTGTGGTGAGGAAGAGACCTCGATTCACCTCATCTGTGAATGCCCGCAATGGGGGCTAATCATACATTGGTCGACATCTACACGCAGGCACTGACACTCTTTCTTATACGATACAACATAAACCCTCCTTCACACTTCTTGAAAATTTAGCTTGCACTATAGTTAACCACAAAAACACTTTACACGCAGTAAATTCGATGACACGGATATAAATTTGCAGTGGTTTTGTCAGAAAGTAGATCCTACCCGGGTCCATAGGCCAAGGGATGGTAACGGGCCACGGGGATCATTCTCAGCGGACCGCTAAGAGGTGGACTAGGCCAGCTTGTCCTCATATCATTGACTTCCCCATCTAGCTAGACTTGCCTGTAGATTAACTTAAAAGCGATGTCAAGGTGGGGGAAAAAGGATAGAGGCAACGCCCAGGTGCTTCTGACCCTCACCCAGCCCGGCTGCCGCTAGCATGCCACGTGTATTTTGTGACTGCAAAATAAACAATTTATATATCCTCTTGCCAACTGCCATCTATCGCAGGCCATTTTTTAAAAAAATTCTCAATTTTCCGCTTTCCTATAGGAAGTTTTGAACTTTAACTTTAGAAATAATAGAGAATAAAAACGCGTCCTATATGGAAATTTTCGTTGAGAAATTTGGAGCTGTTTTGAAGAAAAATCGTTTAAGCTCTAGCTGACATAAATGCGAAATTTGAAGTTCTTTTTCACCGCCATCTTTTGTTTTCGAAAAACTTAATTCGAAGTCATTCGAAGCACTTTCACTCACAAGTGCATTAATGTAGTACAAATCGCCGGAAATTTGCATATTAACGGCGTAAGAGATATTCCAAATAAAAGTGTAATTAAAAAAAAGAATGCAGAAAAATCAATTTTATGTCATCTTAAAGAGAGAAATTAGCACCACTATCCATACCATAAGTCCGAAGAAAAAATTTGAAGCCGTTTTTGAGAAAATGGCGTTTGAGCGTTTCTGAAAATCCAGAATATTGAGCTCGTTTACTTATTTATATACCGTCAAAAACTGTGTGGCGTACTCTGGGGATTAGTGCAATTTGTGCACAATTTCTTGAGAACTGGGATCTCTGTACTAACTTTTTTCTAATTTTCTTGGTGTTGACTGGTTTTACGGTCTTGCTCCATCCTCTTACCAGCTGCCGACTATCGCCGCCCAAAATACTTCCTTGATTTTCAACTACAGCCAGATCAACAGGGGATTGTTCAATTTGGAAAAAAATCCTACGTATGGTTTAGGCGCTAGTGGTGTTCACAGACGGAAGGACCGTTGTGAAAAAAAAAACACTTTTACAGTTTCAGTATCCCAAAACGTGCATTTTCGATGAAATCTCGAAATCGATTTTCTTCAACATGGCATAACTTTCTCTATACTACGAATAGTACGTACGCATACAAGAAAGTACAAATTTGGAGTCGTTTTTGAGAAAATCTTGTTTCAGTTATTTTTGAAATTGCACATACAGCAAGCACTATTGCGCTACTAAAATTTTCAAAAAAATGTACCGAATGTTATTGAAAGAACTACGTATGCAGAACATATTTAATTTTAAGGAAAAACCTACCTTACTGTACATTCTCGTATACGTACGTATGAACGGATACGTAGTATAGAGTTAAGTAATGCTGCGGAAAATCGATTTCGGGATTTCAACGGAATTACACGTTTTGGGGTCCCCTGATACCTAAAAAGTGATTTTCTTTCTTTCAAAATGTCCGTCCGTCAGTGAACACCACTAGTGCCGCGATACTTAGGATTTTTTCCAAAATGGATATTCCTAAGTCGATCCGGTTGGACTCGATGCGCTGCGATTTCAAAAAAGATTCTTTAAAATTTTGGGGGTTCTTGACATGAAGCCCCTGAAATGTTTTGAAAATTTTCTCAAAAATGACTCAACATTTTTTCCTTAAATTTCTTTTAAGAGTAGAGTAAAATACACATATAAAGGTGGCATAGGTCTGATTTTCACTGTTAATTCTTAATTTTCGAAAATTACAAAAGTTTGAATTTTTTCGGCGTTTTCATACGATCACAAAATTGAAGATAGAGATTTTCCTTCAAATGAAATGTGTTCTCCATATTTAGTTCTTTAGATAAGGGCATGCACATTTTTTAAAACCTTTTTGTAGTTTTTACGTGCAATATGTGCAATTTTAGAAAATATGAAAAACACGGTTTTCTCAAAAAGAGGCTCCAAATTTTTTCTTTAAACTTTTGGTAGGGATAGTGCTAAATGTACGAAGGTTTTGAGATCAAATCAAGGCCATTTTTCTGTATTCTTTTTTTTAAATCGCAAAAATTAATTTTTTTACTTACGTCTCACGTCCTTAATATTTGCATTAGTTGCGCATTTATTCACATTCTATTTACAAATACAAGTGCTAAAATGAAATTTTCAAGCGAACTCAAAACTTTTCTGAAAAAAAAACAACCACAAAAGTCCGCGTTTTCAGAAACAAATACACGTAATTTTCTGAACATTACACGAATGTAAGTTTTTTCAAATATCTCTCACCGCTTGAATATGCATATTTTCAGCGATTTATATACAGTATTGCTTTTGAGAGTGGACGTGCTTGAAATGACTTCCAATAAAGTTTTTCGAAAACTCAATAGATTTCTGTGAAAAAGAACTTCAAATTTCGCGTTTACAGTAACGCTTGAAGGCCATATTCTTAAAAATGGCTGCAAATTTTTCAACGAAAATTTCCATAAAGGACGAGCTTTTTACTCTTCTTTAATTTTCTTAAAGTAATATTCCGTTTGTGTCATTGGAAAACAGAAAAAATGAGAAAATTAGAAAAGTTATTTGGGGGGGTGGCAGGAGGACGAGATAAGACCGAAAAGCTTGCCCAGACCAAGGACATTAGAAAATTACTACGAGAAAGTCTGTGCCATTCTTTAGTACCACTAGTTTTGTAGTTGTAGGAAGGCGCCGAAAAAAACAAACGTTTGCAATTATCGAAAATTCAGAGTTAACAGTGAAAATTGGACCTATGCCACCTTCATAAGTGTAATTTACTCATTCGTGCAAGAAATTAGAAGAACAAATTCGGAGCCAGTTTTGAGAAAATGTTGAAAATGTTCCAGTTGTTTCATGCAAATTACCCCCAAATTTTAAAGAATGTTTTTCAAAATCTTAGCGCTTTCAGACGAGCCAGATCGACCGGCGAATATCCATTTCGGAAATAATCCTTCGTGGTTTAGGCGCTAGTGGTGTTCACAGGTGGGTGGACAAAAAGACGGATGGACGTTTTGGAAAAAAGAAAAAAAAATCGGAATCAGGGGTCCCCATAATGTGTAACACCTCCCCAGGAATATATGGAATTGCCAACTTCAGTCTCAAAATGTTAAGCAAAAAATTTAATCGCGGCTTTAACAGCGATTTACAACGTAGCTTGACGGCTGTAGAAACGTTCCTCACACCGTATTCTATAGGATGATATCTTCTTGAACATTCTATTACATTTTTGCTGGTTCGATGCTTCTCGATTCTACCCCACCTGTTCAGAGCCTGTTGAGTCTGCAACTGTAATAACGTTAAATAAGAATAGTTTGTATTGACAAGGGTGTTTTGCATTGTTATCAATTACAAGGAGACATAAAAAACAAGAGACGGAGGATAACAGGGTCTTAAAGAAAAATAATATATTGCAGGCCTATCATGGAAACGGAAAAATAGGGAAGAATGTATGGTTTAAGATGCCAGAGTTCTCGCAGGGGTACGCTATTTAACTACTGGATTTTGAAAACCCAGTTGACCAATTGATCATTGTTAGCATGCAGTGTGAGTCATTGTATTTCATTCTCTATTCTTCATGCCAGTTGTACAACATTTAAGATCGACGATCGTTATAAGATGGCTCAAATGGTCAAGAATGCAATATTTGTTGTAGTAGTCACTGTGTAACGTAATAATGGAGCCGAAATATCCCCAAGGCTTTATTTATTTATTTATTTTACGTCAAAAAACAGTTAAAAACTGCGTATGACGTGCTATGAGGAAAAGTGAATTGTGTGCACATTTTCAAAATTCTGTGATCCCTACACTAAGTCATATACTACTTAAATTTTGAATTTTGAAAGAGAGAAAAAAAAACAAGAACTCCCATGTAGTAAAATCTATTTTCAAGGATAAATAAGCAATAAATTTTGAAAGGGAGAAAAAAAACTCCCATGTAATAAAATCTATTTTCAAGGATAAATAAGCAATAAAATTTGAATTTTGAAAGGGAGAAAAAAACTCCCATGTAAGAAAATCTATTTTCAAGGATAAATAAGCAATAAATTTTGGCTCTTATTACTTCCTGCCACGACAACATGGAACGATAATTTGAATAATTGTATTTCCCACTGAATTCTAGAAGACGTGCACAGAAAATGAAGTTACATTTATGTCCAGAAGCAAAACAAGGGGCCATCTCAGCATTTGCTCAATGGATCAGGAAAACTGGACGAAAAACCTGATCGAGAGACTTCGTACCTCTCTCGTTTATTTTATTTCGTAGCTTAGTTGATAGAGCATCTGCCTGGATAACGAAGGACCTAGGCTTCGACGCCGGTGGGATCAAATTTTTGCACTTCGTGATAATCCATTTTCAGTAAGAAACATCTTCGAGATTACCCCATCGTTAAGTATAATTCATTTACTGCCAGAAGCAGTCGTTTTTGCGTTCACTGACGAGTAAAATTCGAATCTTACTTTTATGTACTAACAACAATGTAAATGGATATTTACACAAACTTACGGCAATGGAATCCACGATGCACAATTTTTTTTGAATTATAAGAAATGCGGACTCCGCCAAATTTTATAACACACTTATGTGTACATACCGGTTGCGGTAGCTCAGTGCATCAACTGATGTCACTGCAGCGCTTCTGTCCTGGAGGTCCTAGGCCTGGTGACGGTAGGATTTTCGACACTAGCTTTTCAGCTAGGTCGAATTCGGTCGCTGTCTGGAGGAGAATTCTAGCGGCTGGTTGCTCTGATCGGTAGTTTTCCGTGGTTTCTCCGATCAACACCAGGCGAATGCCGGAGCAGTACCCTACCAAACGGGCCACGGACTGCGCGCGATCTGTCCTTCCTCTTCCTTGTCCTATCCTCTCCTCTTACACACACACACAGACACACACACACTTACACTTACACTAACGTGCACTACACTACCACATATTCCGAGAGACCGGTCGGGAGCTTAGAGCTTGTCCCGACTGGGGCGGTGCCCCGCTGGTGGGAGAGTCCCGGTTAGGGGGAAACCCCACTAGCCGACGGTGGGTCGGCACCGGATCTCGCCATCCAGCGGGGGAAGACCACTGCCATCTCCCGAGAAAAAAAATGCATTACACTAACAGGACTAATGACCAAAGCAATTGACGCTCCGGAAACACGAAAAAATCAATCAATTATGTGTACATTGTTTACTAAAAGTAAAATAATATTGATTCCTAGCCTCAGGATTTATGGGATGCGATTTACAGTGCTGTTGATACAAATTACTAATACAATTTATTTTATCGTTGCTGTCATTTCACTTTAACACGTGTCTCATCTTCAAAAATAAAATTAAACATTTCAGAAAAAGTAATACTTGGATAACATGTGGGTTTAGAACATGTAAAACCAAACGACTTCTTTAATTTAAGAATAGCGGTTGAGCTCACTACTAGCTAAGAATCTAAAGCAAAAAAATTCAACAGAGGTTCCGTCAAACATTTCCGACACAATGTGTGTTTCCGAAACTTTTTCCTAAGAAATTCTAAAATAAAAAGTAAACTAAAATATAAATATTACGTAATTTTGAAAAATATCTGGATTATGTGTTAAAGATTTAGGCTCCTGTCATTATACACCCGTTAACTCACAAATATAATGCATTCTGATGCACTGGTACATTTCCAAATGAAGCTGCTTCGCTGTTCGGGAGGCGCTGCGTCCTAAGCACAGGTGCCAACGTTTCGGCCGCATTCTGCGACTTTCGTCAGAGCGAAATGCCCAAACGTTGGCAGCTCTGTGCCTAGGATGCGGCGTCTCCCGGACAGCCAAGCAGCCACTGTCTCCGGTCACGCTAGCCTACGCTCTCATATTTCTAGATGTTTCCAAAACACTAAGAAATGAAATTCAAAACTTTCGGCCAATTTCTCTTTGACAGTTTTCTAAAAAATATTAGATGCTTTTTAACGAGTGGATGGAAATCTTTTTCAGTAAACACTGTGTGTTTGCGAATTGCTAACTTGCTCTTTTTACTTTCTCGTATACGCACATATATACGGAGTAATTTACGTGGTATAGAGAAAGTTATGTAATGCTGCGCGAAAAAACCGCGGGAAAAGAATTCATTGCCAGGCTCTATCGGCGAAAAAGTGCTTAAAACTAGTTGCTAAATTAAGAGACAAAAGTCCTCTAACACGTGGTGTAGCCAGAATCCCTGTTTTGGGGGTCCTTGATGCCGAAAAACCAATTGCGGAAAATCAATTTTAACGGAAATACACGTTTTGGGGTCCCCAGAAAAAGAGTTTTTTCAAAACATCTGTCCGTCCGTCCGTCCTTGATGCCGAAAAACCAATTGGAACCGTCTGTCTGTGAACACTACTAGCGCCTAAACCATTCGTACGATCTTTTCCAAATAGAAGAATCCCCTGTCCATCTGGCTTAACTTGAAGCTTTGAAATTTTGAAAAACATTCTTTAAAATTTGGGGGAACTTAACATGAAGCTCCCGGACATTTTCAAAATTTTCTTAAAAACAGCCCCAAATTTTTTTCTTTAAATTTTTCGAAAGAATAGAGTAATATACACTTATAAAGGTGGAATACGTCCGATTTTCACGGTTAACTCTGAATTTTCAGAAAATGCAATAGTTTGAATTTTTTCGGCGTCTTTACACAAATTTAAAATTGAAGATAGAGATTTTTCTTTCAAATGAAATGTTCTCCGTAAGTAGTTCTTTCATTAAGAGCCTGTACATTTTTTAAAACTTTTAGTATATTTCGAGCAATATTGCGCGTAATGATAGCAATTTTAAAAAATAATAAAAACAAGATTGTCTCAAAACCGGCTCCAAACAGTGAACACTTTTTCTTTAAATGTTTGCTAGGGGTAGTGCTAAATGTACCCTATACGGTGACATAAACGCCATGTTACTCTGTTCTTTCGTTGTTGTTTTTCTGTTTTTGAGAAAATCTTGTTTTCTTAAAATTGCCTTTATTTCTCACAAAATTAGGCGAATATTATCTTGAATTGAAAGTATTATATACAGCCTCATTTAAAAATGTAGCTTTGAAGAACGCATTTATTCAGAAGAAAATTCTCTATCGTTACTATTGTAGTTCTAGAAAGGTAAAAATACTTCAAATTATTGCAAAGTTTCGAAAATTCAGAAAATGCAACGAAAATCGCACTAGCGCCAATTTTATACGTGTACTGTGATCTCCGCTGAACAAATTAATCCAAAAATTGGAGCCATTTTGGGGGTAAATATGAAAATACCCTTGAGGCTTCACGTAAAGTACCACAAAAAAATTAAATATGAGTTTCAAATTCTAGACGCTGCGACATCAACCAGATGGAATGAGGAATGTCAATTTTAGCGAGAATCGTCCTTATAGATCAGCCGTTACAGTTGTTCACTGATGGACGAACGGGGAAAATGAACGGACAGATGTTTAGCCGCAAACCAAGCTCCATGATATATCAGAAATGATAAAATTTTAAAAGAATTATCTATATAACATCTGAAAACTTGGATTTTAAAACTTTCTTCTAATTTCAACTCTTCTCTTTCATCTTGCCCAGCTTGCCCTTTGTATACTCTAGATAAATCAGTCAATCTTTTTCCACGAATAAAATCAAGATATTCTAAAGACGTACTATATCCTTCTTAATTATCTGTAAAGCAGGTTCCAACATTTCTAAATTAAATATTTATGTTATTAATTCAAGTATGGTATCTATTTTTCTGAAGGACCCTTCCTGGGTATCCTTAGTTGTAATTGTCTTATATTGGCAATATTATTGTCTTCAAGCATTGTACATGTATGATGAAATGTACTTAAAACAAACTTGTTTATACTATGTATCGTGAAAATCCTTGAAAGACATAATAATGTCGAACAAGGATAATAAAAACTATTTAAAAAAGCCGCAAACCAGATTTTCGGTATCAAGAACCCATAAAACGTGGATTCTGACAACACAACGTGTTGGAAGAAGACACTTACTTCACGTAGAAACAAATATTATTCAAATTTTCTATATCAATGACAGTACGAAATTTTGGACCGGCTTACGTGGTTCAGGGCGTCAATTGATGTCATTTGACCCCCTGGACAGAGATAAATTGCAGTATCTCTGATTAGGAAATCCTAGGGTACCACTCCCGATTGTGGCAGGATTTTCGACACTTGCTAAATAGCTAGGCCGATTTTTCCCGTGGATTCTCCAATCAACACCAAGCGAATACCGCAGCAGTACCCTAACAAACGGGTCCCGGACCGCGTGCGATATTTGTTTCCTCTTCCTTGTCCTATCATCCCCCCGAACTTACGCTAACACTTACACACATGGCTACACTAGCCACACATTAGCACATGAGTACACAGCACTACACTAGCACAAAAATCGGTAGACCAGTCTGGAGCATAGAGCCCTGATGGTGGGAGATACCTGGTTGAGAAAAACTCCGCAAGCCGACGGTTGGTCGGCACTGATCTTACGATCCACTGGGGGAAGATCACTTGCCACCTCCCGTGATAAAAAAAACACGCCTCTCGCATGCAGGACATACAGGACTCTCAGATACATTACCATAGCAATTGACGCTCCCGTAAATACGAAATAATCAATCAATGAATTTTTCTGCCGAAAAATCGGCGATACTAGCTGCAGCATTATATAACTTTCTCAATGTAGTATATACGTGGAATTAGAGAAGGTGGTATGTAGAAAGTGATAAAATAACCAGAAGTGCTCGACAACCAATTTTCTAACATTAGGTGTAACTTTTGCAGTTTTCAAAAATGGAGAGTTCAATGAAATATATTGAAATAAACTGAATATACTTAAAACAAACTACCTGGGTCGATGGGTTTTATAGAAATAATCACTATTGTATGCTAATAGATGATTATCCGATCTGCCATCTATACAGAGTGGTCGAGGAACCTAAAAAGCAAATATATTTCTATCTTGCTACTTCATTGCTAGAATTGGCTCAATGAAAATCATGTATTCATTTCACAAAAACATGGAAATTTATTAAACAATTTTAGTATCGTTTAATTTTACCCAATATAAAATTAAATCTTTTTCATGACCGTTCCAACCTTATAATGTCTTCGCGCGCTTTTGGACCATCTTTATTCATCTCTGACGCCGCCGTCCTCAGGTCCAGACACCATCTTCTCTCATCTTTTCTCGGAAACACACTTCAATCACCGTTCATCAGATCAATAAACTATTTGCTGCTAGCATTCCAGTCCTATCACTGACAACTTCGCCCAAGCCCTCAATGTCCCTCCACTCGTTCACTTGAAATATTTTAAGCTCCACTGTCACACTTAGTATTCAAATTCGACGTTCTCTCAATATCCATTCCCTAGTAGATACTTACAAGTGCCCCCAAAAAAACTCCTAACATTAATTAGAGCACCATCCGTTCAAGCCCATGGCATCAGTCAGAATTAATGTCTCTCGTATTCTTTCAGCCCTGCAAAGCTCGGTCCATTTTTTCGATTGTTTATTTGCAGATAACATTTGATGTACTTTCGTACCCAGCCAATCTCTAAATTTCTTGCAAAACGAACTAGCCGTCTTCACGACTGTCACTGCTTTTTCGGCCAATCCCTGAATTCTATACAGAATTAACTAGCCGTCTCCGGATTGTCACTGCATGAATATGTTGACCTTGACGACGGCTCGCTTACCGTTGCTATGCTAGCATATTCACATAATTTATCCCCTTTAATTGACGCCATTTATAATAAATATTGTACAATATTCAGTGACATATTGGTATGTCACAATATAGACCTGCGCCATTTTAAGTGTTATTTGCTCTATTCGAGGGAAACAATTAAAGAAAAAACGTAGGTCCATTTTTTAGAAACAAAATGCAACTTTTTTCTTCAAGGAAAAATAGGCGAAATCGTAATTTTAAAAAATTATTCATGACCGTATTTTATTAATATTTTTAGAAGAGATTGCAACAAGAAAACAGAGACGCTTACCAAATCGTCCAGTTTGCTTCATCTGTCATATTTCATACATCGGCTTTTCTGGCACTTAATGATCCATAAAATTGTGACTGAACATAGGCATAGCTTATTAAAAAATAAATTTATCTCACTGTTAATTTTAAAACTAGTGTGTGTAAATGTCATGTTCATATTCGATCTCGTCAAAATAAACACATTGTTCATCCAAAATTCTTGCCAAAATAACTTACCTTCTTCTCATTTCACCTGCTACGCACGTGCGAAAACATAAAAATGCACGTTTTCGTTTATATTAAAAAAAAATGACAAAATTATGTACTATGACAAAATATTTAGAGAACATTTCAATAATTGCGAAGGTTTACTTTTCGTTTCTGTACAATAGCTATTTTTTGTAATGTACTTTATTGAATAACTCCTACATTTTTCACTATTTCTTTTATTTTTTTGGACCCCCAAAATCTTAATCGAAATAACGCTTCGGAATATCACAAAGAAGGAACTCGTTTATAATATAGAGATTTCCAGAAAAAAAAATTGCCAATTTTTCTAAAAAAATAGCAATGTTTTGAGAAAAGTTTGTTCAAACGTTTTCGAGAATTCGCCTTGTAGTATCCACATACTAAAAACACTAGCTTTAAAAAAACATAATTCGAGATACAAATTTGAAGTTTCTGTATTAACAAACATAGTAGACTACTAAATAAAATTGTAATGCAAATTTTAACACGAGAGATACGATAGCGAATATGGCCGCGTTAATCGCGAACGCATTTGTTTTGTCAAAATATTAATGTATCATTTATTTTCTGGCTCCCCTCTCTTACATGTTCCCTTCAGTTTATGGATAAAAAGTTCGAATAACTTTAGTAGGCCTATGCTTCGTGTTTTGCTCATTGCAAATTGCAATAATATTGTTTAAAAACTACTGATTTCCTGCCATTTTCATTGTCAGCAGGTGCTAAAAATATTCCAGACGGAATGTCAGAAAGAGCTAGCCGTCAAAGTCGGAAAGAAAACCCTCGACCCAAATGCCAAATACATACATAGACCTACATACACGCACGTACATACATAAATTTATACATATATACTTGTCAGAAATAAAAATACCTATTTGTAACATTGTTTGAAAAATAAAAGACGTATTATAAAAAATGATTTCTCTTCATTTCAAGATACACGTGTATTATCTCCCCTCGTTTTTATTGCCAATTTTTTAATGGGTGGGGTTATGTTCGAAATGTGCAGTATTATTTCTTTTTTTTTTCTTTTAATTGGAACAGTAAAGTCGGTTGTCGAATTGTTCTGGTTCGGAGGAGAAGCGGGGCCATGACCTGCCCTGCGGATTCATTGGTGACGTCGAGGCGCTGGCATTCGCGCCCCGCCGCGGTCGCTTCCCGGAGACCCCGATGCGCGAGTGGGTGGGTGGAGGCGAACGCACCGCCCGCGAGTGGCGTGGGCGTGGGCGGGAGGGCGGTCTATGACGGCTTCTTCGGAAAGGCCCCGCTTCACCCGCGGGGTTCGCAGGTACCCGCCCCGTAAACGACCCCCTCGCGAAGGCGGGGGATGAGGGTGGGGTGGCAGGCCCACCAACCGCGTCAGGTGGGCAAGGGAGGCACGCGGCAAGGCAGGGCGCGCGGCCGCCGGTGGAAACAGCCGCCACCGCCTCCGCCTCCGCCGCCACCGCCGCCGCCGCCGCCATCACCGCAAGGCGAAGGTCGCTCCGCAGCACGCCGACCGCGGCGGCGCGCCCGCCTGCCCGCCCGCCGACAGGCGGCGGCGGCGGCGGCTGCAGTCACCGCGGCACCGTCGAGGCAATCGGATGTGTGGGCGCGCTAAGCGGACACGGCATAGTCGCCGGGCACCGCCTGTCTGCCTGACTGTCGGCTCGACGCCGTGCCTGGAATAACAGCGACGTTCCTCAGCCCGGAGCTGCTGCTACAGTTGGAGCGAGCGAGGCGTCTTGCCGGCGCTGCCAACCTCGCCCGACTGGCTGGGAGAACGCGGTGCTTGAAGGTGAGTGCGGTTTTTTTGGTTGGGGTGAAATGCTTCGTCTGGCAGGTTGTGCTTCGTTGCCGCGAGTGACTCTACCCGTAGACGGAGCGTGCTCTGAGCTGGATGTAGTGAACGAGAAGTGTGACGGTCCGAGAGGGATAGGCTGTGCTTTCTGTGGTCACCTGTTCGAGATGACCAAAGAAAACAAAGAGAAACGAACCGAAGGCGGGATGTCCCTTTTTTAGGTTTTCTGAATCGGATTTCGCCGAAAGAGAACGCGGTTCGGTAATATCACGAAAGAAACACCACATCTGCAATGCTCATGAGAGAATTCTTTAGACGAAGCGTCTTCGACTTCGTTGAAAATTGCAAGCGATCAATTATTTATTCTAAACAATTGCTTGTCAGTTGATTTACGACAATGTTATTCAGTATTACTGAATAATGCAAAAGTGCTAAAGGCGTCTTTTCTGATCATCTGTAGCCTTGAAACAACGAAATCACTACATTCCGTACTTTCCTGCTTATATACAATGCCCCGGAAATGTCAATACTATTGTCATGTCAATGATGTAATTTAAGTTCATGTGATGCATTGTGCTGTCTAAAGGAAACTTGCAATCTTTCGTGAGAAGAAAAAAATATAATAATAATAATAATAATAATAATAATAATAATAATAATAATAATAATGAAAATACATGTCAACTGAACAATCATTCATGTGGCCAAAAAAGGAAAAGGATAAAGTGAGAATAGAAAGCATTAATAATTGCTTCTTAAAATCAGGCTTTGAGATCACAATATAATACCAGTAGCTGCTTTCAGTCTTTCCTAGGGTGAAAAATATTGTGACAATCGACATTGTCATCTCAGCTTGTCCAACCGAACTAAGTCCGAATGTAAGAAAAGGTGCGATAAGGTCTGCAGGGTCTACCTCCATTGCTGCAACATCCTCAGAGTTCCAAACTCACGCTCCAAATGGTAGAGACTCACAAAACCCGTGACTTCTGTTGAACTGCAAGGAGACTAAATCCGTACTGGTTTTATGGTAAAACAAATAAACCGGTTATTGTTATTCGGGATTTGGAGAACAAATTGTGTCTCCTTGTAGATGAGCTCTGCCACACGATCAGAATATCGCATTGTAGGAGGCAGATAATACATATAAGGATTTGGAAATCGAGGTTAGCGGGACGTTTGGTACGAGACGTACCGATAACTATCGGTACTATCGATAACTCAGATTTGTTTCGCGAAATGTGAGTACAAACTTGTTAAAACCTCCAGGTCATTCAAAACTGAGAAATGCAAGGCATACCGTCATGGGGAGCAGCCCAATATTTTGCGCAAAGTGTTGTAGAAGCACTCAGTCACAAGATTTGATTGGTTGTTTCCTTCGTGTTTCCGGGCGCGTTAATTGCTTTGGTCATTAGTCCCGTTAGTGTAGTGCATGTTTTTTCCCTCGGGAGATGGCGGTGATCTTCCCCCGCTGGATGGCGAGATCCGGCACCGACCTACCGTCGGCTAGCGGGGTTTCCCTCTAACCAGGACTCTCCCACCAGCGGGGCACCGCCCCAGCCGGGACAAGTTCTAAGCTCCCGACTGGTCTCCCGGAATATGTGGTAGTGTAGTGCATGTTAGTGTAAGTGTGTGTGAGAGGATAGGACAAGCAAGAGGAAGGACAGATCGCGCGCGGTCCTTGGCCCGTTTGGTAGGGTACTGCTCCGGCATTCGCCTGGCGTTGATCGGAGAAACCACGGAAAACTACCGATCAGAGCAGCCGGCCGCTAGAATTCTCCTCCAGACAGCGACTGAATTGGACCTAGCTGAAAAGCTAGTGTCGAAAATCCTGCCGCCGTCAGGACTCGAACCTAGGACCTCCCGGTCAGAGGCGCTGCAGTGACATCAGTTGATGCACTGAGCTACCGGTCCCGGTCAAGACCTTCTTATCCTCCGTCACTTGTTCTACATGTCTCCTTTTAATTGATAACCAAACAATACCTTGTCAATACAAACTATTCTTGGTTAACGTTATTACAGAGCTTGGAGGTACACCCATGTAATTCAAACGCGTAGAATATCAAGTAATTAGTTTAATTTCACATAATTTGCACAGTCTACAGGCTCTGAACAGACGGGGTAGAATCGTAAAGCGTCGAACCAGCAAAAATGTAATAGAACGTTCAAGAAGATCTCATCCTGTAGAATACGGCGTGAGAAATGTTTCTTTGAGGCCTGAGTCCCTGGAATTTTTCAGGCCTCAAAACGCTTCGCTTACGACATATTTAACGATAGAGATTCCGAAATTTGACCGAGTGTTGCGGGTTGCAGTTGACATTAATATTTAGCTGTATTTTTTAAACAAATCCTTCATTGCGAAGCAAAGTGCAATTCGTCCCGTCTCCGTGAAATTCTCTTCTTTAGAGACCTCATTTACAAATAGAGAAGTTTGGTTGTGTGTGAGAGCCGAAAAAGAATGTATACTACTGAAATAATATCGGAGGCGATCTGAGGAAATATATTGGAATCACATCAGCAACATAATCTCGAATACCAGTTGTAAAATCGGTGTTTGAAGTTCGCTTCACCTGCAACGTCGAACACACCTCACGATTATGGTCGTTGGTGCTGTTCTGAAGCCGAAGACGTCAAGTTTGGTGCAAGTGGAGAGTAGATACATGAAATTTTGTACCCGAAAATCGATTTGTGTATGTGGATGAATTGAAGAATTCATGAAAGTGTCACCTTAACTTTGATGGATTAGAAACTTGGTAAATTCGTCAGGAGTAAGATCCATTTGTCCCGTTCCGAATACTGTTGTGTATAAACTCATTCATCCGTAAATCTTTAAATGAAGTCGTGCACTTTTTATCCGAAAAATTGTTGAGTAATAACATGAGTTATTCAATATGCCGCGCATTCCCACAGGTTTTTTAATTGGGGCCTATACTCTTTAGTCGTGAATTTAGAGATAATAATATTAAATAATAATAATGGCAACAACTACAACAAAAATTATCCCAAATAATTATATCGATATCAATAAGCATTCCTTCGCTTTAATAGTTGCTAATTCACGAATATGTCACTCTCTTCAGCGTAGAACAAGTAATGAGATGTTAGTGATCATATACTATGAACACACTTCGAAATTAGCATGAGAATTAATTCCACAAGCACACAAACTAATTAATTATAGTAAAATAAAATGGTTTTTGAGATACTAATTTTTAATTTTGGTATTCCTGGTAAAAGAATGTTCCTTACGCTATTAGTTTAGAAATTAAGATTATTTTCAAGGAAGACATCTTATTTCGAAAATGCTATCCAGTACGGTATGAATATTTAGTCGATAGAAAGTCATATTATTATTGCGAAACTCGTAAAATAAACATTTTTAAAGTTCAATAAAAATACTATTTGGGAGTTGAAGCTCACTAGTTGGTCTATCAGCCAGGACTTATCGTAGAGACCACGAATCCCAGCTACCCACTCAGTAACATAGAGCGTGTTAACGAGAAAAATATTCAAATATTATTTATTTACATTTTAACCACGTGCCGCGGACGTCGACAGTTTCCGGCGTGTCCTTCTTTCGTCGCCCAAGAAGCGAGGTCTGCCCTTGAGGCCCAGGGAACGAGAGAAAACGTGGAACTAGGAAGTCGTTTGCTGTTGATCTGTCGCAAGGCACCCCACAAGAACCGCATCCAACAGACGGAACATTAACGCAACTGTATTGTGGCGACTTCCCTATTACATTGGCGTCTTCCTGAAAACGCAATAATGCACATTATCTTTAAACAGAAGACATTGCTTTACGTTTAAAGAGAAGCCTTGTACTTAACATGTTTGTTGTGTACCACTACACGATTTGATAATATTATTTTAGAATACGTCAGCTATCAACTTCCACAGACTTGAAAGGATTTCATTACAATCCAGTGAATGAGTTTTGGATTTATCCTTGATACGAGAATTATTGATTGGTTGACAGGTATCTTATGATTCAATCATCTTCACGCAATCAGAAAGACAACATCATTGGAGAGAACATAAATGAGATTTAGTTAATTCCTTGCTCTTGTTTGTATTCGGCTTCTAGATCAGCCCAAAAGTGCTGACACGAATATTATCACTAGACATCGGATGTTTAGGGAAATGCCTATTTTTTTCTTGAGAACTTTTTTAAAGGCTGATAATATATGTCCACAAATCATGACAAATGATGACATATGACGAAGTTTTATAATGCTTATTTTTGCTTATTTTAGCATAAATGCCTATTTTTTGCATAACTAGCAAAGTCCTAGACTTTTTTGCCTTTTATTTATTATGTATAATATATAATGCTAAGATATCGGAAAATCGACGATGATACAACGTGACCATTCATTACGAAACCTTCAATAGAGATCTTGAAATTTAAAATTTACGAGAGAATTCCTGAAAGTATACCAACTGATTTTTCTCCATTTCCCTATTTCATAAATACCAGCCATGATCTGAGAACATGGATGAGACACCGAGAGAACCGAAATTTTAAGTGGAAATAAATATAAATTCCCTGAAGGTTGAAGTGTTGCTAGTGTTGGACTGCTAAAATATATGCCAGTCACAGCGTTCCGATATCCTTCTCCGCATTCAAACTGATTTTGTCTCCCAGTCGTTGATGAAATTGTGATTCTTGTTTGACCAAATTTGAAATTGTAATCCTTGAAAAGTGACAGGTAATATGTAAATATTACTGGTTAATGGAAACTATTAAGAATAAAATGTAGAAGAGTTGTAAATATGTAAATCTAGTTCCACATTAAAATATACGAACTGATTTTGTGCATTTAAGTTTACAAAATATAATAGACAAAAATTACAATTTTTCCATTTTATTGTGTATGTAACTTATGACTGCCTTCTTTTCTCCTTATTCTTGATTTTTTCAGTGCCTTTTTAGGCGCCTAAAAGACGATTTTTTAGGGCCTAAACATCCGATGTCTAATTATCACCAAAATTCACATACCTAATGTTTCTGTCTACAGCACATCTGATGAATATTCTTCGCTGTACATTAATTAATTCTTACACATTTTTTTTCGAAGAAATTTTTAAAATTTTTTTGCTCGTGTTGTTTGATATTTTTATTACTTTTTGTGCTACTTACGTAGTACGGAGAGAGTATGTTTCAGAAAAAACTGCAGTATTTTGACGAAAAACTCGTTTTGTGGGACCCTGATACTGAATAAGTGGAAAACTCCTGTGCGTATTATATTACTTCTGTCTAATACGTTGTGTAGTCATTTTACGAAAGTTGTATGAATCTTTGGTATCAAGAAATTGGTGTACGGCAAATCGTCAGTCTATCGTCCATGTGTCTGTCTGTGGTAAACAATAGAGCCTAAACCGTTCAGACTATTTCTCCAAAATTGACGTTCCCCTGGGCAACTCGTTGCCTTGCGAATTTCAAACGGATATTTTGATTTTTGGGGGTTCTTTACATAAGCCTCAACAAGATTTTCAAAATTGTCTAAAAAATTGCACCAATTTTTCCAGGTCCCATTTTCATCGAACATCGAATTGATGACTTAACTGAACATTCCAAACTTGCAAGAGTTTAACATTTTTTGGCTTTTCGTATAACTACAATATTAAAGATGAGTTTTTCATTGATGAAATTTGTTCTTCAAAGTTAGAACTTTAAATGTTGTTAAGTGCAATTATTCGAAAATATTTGTAGTTTTTACGTTTGAAATATAATGAATATGCCTGAAAGAACAAAAAACTATTGAATAAGTTTCTAGGTCAATGACCCCTATCTAAATGTTACTTCCTCGCCTACTAGCTGCTACGTTGTCGACTACGAAGCAAAGAGTACCCATTCTGAGGTTGCAGCATTTTTTGTCAGGAGACCATGTATTGTGCGGTCCTGGTATAAAAAAAGAGGATAAATCTTTTTCCTATTCGAACTTCCTCTAACATGTGTAGCCAGAAGCCACGTTTTCTGGTGCGGGATACCGCACAATACCGAAATACTAGATACCGAAAAATTCTGCGTCGGGAGTCTACCTGTCCGTCTGTCTGTGATCAACGCTAGCTCCTATACTGTTCAAAGACATTACTTCTAAATTGTCATTTCCTCATCGACCGGTCCGAACATGAAAATCTGGGATTTTGCAACGGTTATTTTGATTGGGGGGAAGGGAGCGGTACATAAAGCATTAATATTTCAAAAGTTTCCCAAAAATGGGTCCAAATTCTTGTTTTATTTTTTCCTCGGAGAGAGGAGCATAAAAAGCACAGGTCTTTTTTGGTGAACTCTCGAAATATTCGAAAATTGCTTAGATCAATATTTGTTTCGACGTCTGTTTACAACTACAGAATTGGGTGGTTGGTTAGTAATTCCGGGCGCGTCAACAACTTAGGTCATTAGTCCCGTAGGGCATGTTTTTCCTCGGGAGATGGCGGTGATCTTCCGAGTGGATGGCGATATCCGGCGCCAACCTACCGTTGGCTAACAGGGTTTCCCCCTCACCAGGACTGTCACCAACGGGGCACCGCTCCATCCGGGACAAGCTCTAAGCGCCCGACCGATCTTCCGGAATATGTGGTAGTGTATTGCATGTTAATGTGTGTGTTTAAGGGGATAGGAGAGGACAAGGAAGAGGAAGGAAAGATCGCGCGCGGTCCGTTTGATAGGGTACTGCTCCTGCATTCACCGGTTGTTCATCGGAGAAACCACGGAAAACTACCGATCAGAGCAACCGGCCGCTAGAATTCTCCTCCTGATAGCGACTGAATTCGACCTAGCTGGAAAGAAATTTTTTTGAAATTTCGTAACGGTTGCACCTCCTCTTATTTGATGGGCAAAAGTAAGAGAGGGCCGAATAATGTTTTGAAAGATGGATAATGAAGTTTCTGTGTTAATTTTAAAACTTTTATTTTTCAATTAGTAGTCCTAAATCATTGGCTGGGGTTGTAGATGGAAGCCAGGCTAATTGAAATCAGCATTTCGCGATAAATTTAGATATATTTTTCATATTAGATAGAAATAAACATTGTTCAGTTGCTTTAAATTTAACGATTTTAAGAAGGGGATTATTGTCGTACCTCACGAATGTTTCCTTCTTCAACGATGGCAAATAGAAAATTTTGAAGTATTGTATTTGTTTTAATGTTCTTTCTGCGTTCAGTTTAACTAGTAAAGAGAATGAAAAATGAAATCTATGAAACAGTTTATTAATCCGAAGCTTTTTGACTAATTGGTATGTGGTTGTAATGCCCAGGTTAGTCGGCAGTTAAAGCGTTTTGCAGAAGTAGCATGAAAAAGTCGTATTGTATTTTGATTATCTTAACTATTCGGTTAAAAATATCTCCTTTGAAATAACGTAATAGAATCCCAAAAAATTTATTTCTCAAACCTGTCGGTAGGCATCATGTTGATCTGAACATAAATCCTGGCTACGTTCTTGAAGAGGAAAAGACGTAGGTACCGCATATGAGAGATTTGCAGGAAAATGAGTGAGAAAAGAGGAAATCACGGGACACGTGGTTCTGGTGGAGGTAAGGAAAACAAATGGACAGTAATGGAAATCAAAGCAGGCAAAGCATAAGCTGTGCGGTGCGCTGAAGGGGCAGATGAGAGCTGTGTGAGTGGTGACTCCGTAACTGCCACTAGTCGGGAGTGGAGGACTTCTTGCTTGTCTTCTGTAGAGTTGCACTTTGACCACATTCACTTTCGTGTGTCTGTCTTTTCAAATAACAATAGAAACTGAGCTTAGCTGGAAATGCCATCGTGCTGTGACATATTTTGCCGCCTCCTCGGAGTTGCATAGATGTCAGCTAAATTAACTGCGATGTCAGATCGAAAATGCTGGAGTTTTAGGAAGAAGAATAACTGAAAGTAGTGGTTAATGGTTATAACAAACGAACAATTTAAGGATTGATTAAAAGAATTAAACCTAGTTTGGCAAAGCAGGAAGAAGAATTAGAAGAAGAAGAAGAAGAAATGAGAAGGCAGAATAAGGGGAGGACGAGGAAGAGGAAAAAGAGGAAGAAAACGAAGAAAAAGGAGGAAGAAAGGAAGGAAGGAGAAGAATAATGAGATGAGAGATGAAGTATGGAACTAGTTGAAAGAATTAAACCAAGCTTTGCAACGCAAGATGATGAAGAAACGAGGAGGCACAGTAAGATGAAAAAGAGGAGAGGGGAGGACGAGAAAAGGAGAGGAAGAAGAGAGTTGGAAGAAGTAGATATAAACGACGGAAAATGCTAGGAGGAAGAAGCAAAGAAGAGAATAATAATAATTTCGGAGATGAGGGATGCAGAAGCAAGGGCACGGACAAGCGCGTGTAGAAGGGCGTGGGGCCCAGCAGGCCTGGATGCGGGCGTCGCCCCTTGAGAGGCTGATTGACGGGCTCCTGCACGGGACCCTTCTGAGAGCGAGCCTCTCCCGGGGGCGGGGGGAGGGGTGAGGCGGAGCAAGGCGGGACAGGGCAGGGTGGTGCGGGTTCGGGGTGGGACGTGGCGGGGCGTCTTGGGGTGAGGTGGGGGGGCGAGGCGGGGTGACGCGGGGCAGGGGCGGGGCGAGCGGGGCAAAGGCGGGGAAAGGCGAGGCGGGGCGAGGCGGGGAGGCGGGCGGGCGGGGAGAGGAGGGGAGGGGAAGGAGCGGGGCAGGGAGGGGGGAAGGCGGCGGGGCGTTGCCGAGGGGTGCCAGCGGCGTGGGCGTCGCCCGCAGCAGAAGCAACGCCAGCCAGGCACGCGAGCCGCGCAGTTCCGCACGGCCGCCACTGCAGACGCGAGGAGGCGGGGCCGTCCCCGATCCGAGGGGCGCCCTGGCCTGGCCTGGCCTGGCCTCGGCGCCGGGGGGCCCCCCCCCCCCCCCCCCCGGGCCCACGCAACCGCCGCCCGGCAGGCGCTGCGCCGGAACCGTCCCCACCCCACGCGCCGCCGCCGCCGCCGCCGCCGCCGCCGCCGCCGCCTCGCAAAAGGAAGAGCCGGGACCCCCGGCGGCGCGCCGCCTCGGGCCCGGTCGCACCAACACCGCGTAACAGATTACTCCGGAATGTGTCGTGTTTACTCCGAAGTCACTTCTTCCAGCGTTGCACCAACGTCTTAATCGAGAGTAAATCACTCACACGAGAGTAAATCTCTCACACGAGAGTAAATTCGAGAATAGTGACCGGCTTAGGTGGCTCAGGACATCACTTGAATCGTTTATTTCAGAAACTCGTCAACCGCCAAATTTCTCATTACGAGAAAACTTAGAAAATGTGTTCTAATTTTTCTGATTTTAAAATATTTTTTAATATTAAAGCACTTAATAAATGAATGTTTTTCAGGTAAATGCACACTAAACGATGTGTCTACCGTCATGGAAAAATACTCCACCGCTAAAGCGCTTTTTAGATTTTGGCGTTTGACGGGTTTCTGAAATAAACGATTCAATTGATGGAACTGCAAAGCATCTGACCGGGAGGTCCTAGACTTCCACTCCCGACGGTGGCAAGATTTGAAAGTTACCAGTTACACAGCTAGGTCAAATTCAACCGCTGGCCTGGACACGAATTCTAGCGACCGGCTGCTCTGATCGGTAGTTTTCTGTGGTTTCTCCGATGAACAACCGGTGAATGCCGGAGCAATACCCTAACAAACGGACCGCACGCGATCTTTCCTTCCTCTTCCTTGTCCTCTCCTATCCCCTTAAACACACACTTACACTAACATGCATTACACTACCACATATTCCAGGAGACGGGTCGGGACTGGTCGGGACACCAGGCGGAGCAGTACCCTAACAAACGAGTCACGGACCCGAGTGCGAGCTTTCCTTCCTCTTTCTTCTCCTGTCGTTATCCGTTACTTGCTCACACATTTATGTGCACAGCACTCATGCCAGGAAGCTTACATTAGACCAGGCTTGGGGCGGTGCCACGCTAGTGGGAGATGTCTTGTTTGTGAAAATCCCGTAAGTGTCGGGTAGGTCGGCGTCGGAACTCGCCATGCAATTGGGGAAGATCACTGCCACCTCTCGTGATAAAAACATTTACTACATATACTGGACTAAGGACCTTAGCAGTGGACGCGCACGGAATCACTAATCAATCAATCAATCAATCGAAAGTAATCTGGCGGGAGGCTGGGGAGTAAAATGCAGAGTAAGCTCAGTTTTCAAAGTGCCTATCTCTCGTATTGTTATGGCACGACGATTGCGAAAGATGGCTTATGACTAGGGCTGTGATTTATATGCATTTGCATATTTTTTTCTGTTAACTAAAACATGCCGTTTCAACAAACTGTATACGTTTTGAGGCATATAGAATCAATTTAAGCTATTTTTATTTCGCATATTTTCGCATATCTCACCATAATTGCATATATTTGCATATTTGGTGTATATTTGCATATTTTTCTTGCATATTCTCCCCTCATCCACGAGGCTCTGACAGTTCTCTCGCCACGTACTATGGTACATCATGTCACCTGCTCAGAAGTAATGGGCTTCCGAGAATTTGTTTACGTTGCAGTAGCCACGGATCAGCGTTACCGCTCGCCTGACGCGTACGAAATCGCTCGAGAATCTCGCGTAATTCTGTCATCGGCAGTATCAGTCGAAATGAAATGTGCATCCGCCGAGCGCCTATGCTTGCCCATACGCACGGCGCAAACGTGGAGTGGTGTTAAAAGTCAGTGAATGTGAATTTGTGTCACAGACAATCTGGGAGTGGGTCTTTTGTTCGCTGAGTAGTGAAGGAGACGAGCCGGAGCTGATGCATAATGTTTTCAACGCCTGAGTTTTCCACATTTTCTACATTAACATTTTTATTAATGTTTACACTTATACATTACATTACACTATTCCGCACATTTTCCTTTTTTAATTGCATATATTAGCAAGTATATTTACATATATGTGCATATTTCGCTGCTTTTATTGCATATAAATCACAGCCATACTTATTACGATGATTCCAGGATGGGTTCTCATGAACACTTTCTCTCACGATCTCTTCAACCGCTTTATACAATAAATGAGAATCTGCGCCTTAACTTGTTCGCGGAGTAAATCGGGGACAGTGTTCTCGAAAGTAAAATATCTCTACTGAGACGTGATGAAACGCATACACGCTAGTCGCGCAACTATCGAGTGTAAAGTATACTCTCGAATAACTTCTCCTCTTTCCTCACTGTTGATGAAACAGGTCTCTAGAGAGAACAATCGAAAGGTCTTTGCAGTAACACAACACACACCAACCACATTGACCACAACAGCTACAGGAAGTTTCTTTAATTGAAAATGTTAATATTTCGTTTGTGGTGGAAATGTGTATTTCTTTTTACTATCTCAAGCTCATCATTATATACTAAACAAGAAATATAAAGTAAGAAGGTAAGCCATTCTTTTCCAAAATCGAGATTCTGATATTTACGAATAGCGGGTGTCTTTTCTGTGACTGGAGTTGTTTTCTTCTTACGGTCGCATTATCTTCATATAAAGAAGTCTTTGCGGAAAAGAGCTGCTATATATTGCTGTATTATTGAATCGTTTCGACGAATTCAAGGAGAAGTTTCATTTCATTGAAGTGAGCGGGATGGCGAGCGATCACGGAAAACTTAAAAACCCAAGGAAAGAAACGGAAAGAAGTTCCCGACATATTGGTTTAATGTTGATAATGTTGAAGACGAGAAGTTGTGTACAAGTCAAATTATTTGAAAAACTTCGGGCAGTAATAAAATAAGTCTCAGCAAACTTGCTGATGAATGCTATTGATGAATATTAATATATCGATTTTGGTCGAAACGTGACTCAACTTGTTACAGTCCTTAACTCTTCATTATATGAACAAGAGTACATTAGAGCAAGAGAACATTAAAGTAACAACATATGCCGAACTTTGACCAAAATCGAGATATTGACATTCACATAGCGAGAGACTTTCTGTAGCTGGTGTTGCTTATCTAGTTACAGTCCCAAAGCCTCGTGTAATGAATTCTTTACGAGTAGGACCTGGTTTTATACGCTCACGTGTTCTCGAGCCTTCATTTTGCTGGATGCCAGAGGAGGGGGTACTTTGACGGAAGAAGAGTTTTATCAAAACCGCAGTTCGTGTTAGATGCAAAATAGATTCTATTACATGGGAGAAAATATCATCATCGACAGCTAGGATTAGACCTCTGTTCCGTCTCGAAATTGTTCATGCCATCTCTTCAAGGGACGTTCAACACTTCTTTTGCCTTTAGGTGCAAATTGAAGAATAATTTTACATAATCTATATTCTGGCATTCTCAGGATATGACCTTTCCTATTTTCTGGATATTTGTTTATTTTATCTATAACAGACTCAATATTTAATTCGTCTCTTATATCTACACTTATTTTGTGGTTTAATTGTGAAATAGATCAGAAAATGTCTGATTATAATGTTTTGCAATCTTTTATTTTAATTTCAACTCGGTAAAGTAATAGGGGAAGGTATTCCGAAGCTCAAAGAAAACCGCACGTAAAATACGTAACACGGAATCATTTCATCGAATCCAAGGAGAAGTTTTAATTAAAGTGATCTCAGCGATCGTAATAACAAAGGCCAAGATAAGGAATCCAAATTTAAAAAGTACCCGCGAAATTTGTGTCGAATATTGATGTTTTCATTGTAGTGTTTATCAACTTGGTATATCTTCATATACGAAATATAATATCTTCTTCATATAATAGGTACAGTCTGTTAAGCAGAAATTTAATAATTGCGGTAACCGTTCGAAACGAAATGAGTGCGAGTCAAATGAATCGTCTTAGGAGAGCATTAGGCCTGAAGTCCTCGCTCCCAGCACTGGTTCGGCAGCTTCGTGAGGTCGCCACATGCGTGGGTGCAGCGTGGGCTGCGACAGCAGGTATTCGCGGACCGCCGAGCGGGCCTCGCTGGGGCTCCGATCGCCGGAGGATTTACATACATTTATTTGAACTGCAATTGGGTCTGACCCGGTGGCAGTTAAATAACAATAATTACAATAATAATAACAATAGTAATATTAATAACAATAATAATGACAATAATAATAATAATAATAATAATAATAATAAATTAGTACAGTGCAAGCCGAACATGCAATAATCATACTATCACTAATATTAAGTATTATAACAAATATTTCAACTCTGTCATGATATCCAATAATTGTATGTCGGTGATTCTAAATTTAATTGAACTTAACTTTTTTTTTGAATTACACTTACCATCACTTCACAGCACTTCACAGCACTTCACCGAACTTCACAGCACTTCACAGCACTTACTCATTTAATGTCTATTACTCTCATGTTGTTCTAACTTATTTCTAAAGCTTCGGACACTTAGAGGAAAAGCTTTGAAAATTTCTGCGGGTAAACTGTTCCAATCTTTAATTGTTCTGTTACAATTGGGGGAACACAGTGGACCAGTGGTGGCTGGTGCCCCAACAGACTGACCATTGAATGATGGAAATTTAATTTATAAAATTCAAAATACGAATACATAAAAATGTAAGCAATTCAAATCAATTAAAAATTAGTGAAATAAAAGTCTATATTAAAACAGTAGTTATATAATTGTATGCGTACCCGCGTAAAGCATATACACCTCCCGCGCACGTGGTTCTGACTTTGATTTTCACCGGGTACTCAAGTTCGACTCCAGCATATTGCAAGAAGCACTATTGCTTCGACACCTTTCATAAAAAAGATTTTACCCCTTTGGTCACACTGGCTTCCGCGAGACACTATCCAACTATCCGCTCGAGGAACTTCCATTCAGAACAGCCACCTTTACACAAAGTACTCGTCAAAGTTTTGAATCAACAAGCCTAATATCAATTTTTAAAAAATTCTCCAAATATCGTAAAGAATGCATTGAATATCGTCAATAATATACTGAATTTGTGGAATTTCAATAACAAACGAAATTCATAAAACTACATTGTTTTTTTATTTTTTATTTGTTATTTATTTATTTATTTTTTACATTTTTTGCGTAAACTCACGACGCAACGCGTCTCCTAACCCTTTGTTGGGTGCTCAGCGCTATTGGAGTAATCCTCCATTACTTTATACGTATATTGTAGAGTAATCCTCCGTTACTGTATATTTATGTCCGTCACATCTCGTCACAGTCAGTTGTCAAGAGAACCGCCAGGTAGCATCTCTACGTACGCGCCTCCCACCACGCGCTCCTGCGTCACTACCCATCAGTCAGAATTGGGAAGGAATAAGGACGGGGGTAGAGTTTAGGACACTTTACAAGGGTTGGACTAGCCCTTGTGAAGCAGCCAAACTCATTTTGTTGGAACAAATTTCACATGAGACTCGTTTTGTTGGGACAATTTCACATACGTTGCAGCGAGTTAGACGAAGACAGAATATGGACGTTCCCCTGCGACTCGCTCCGTCGCCGCTCAGCGCCTTGAGTGCCACCTGTCTGGGGGGCCAACTCAAAGGCCGTATATTCCCCGTGTTAAATCGAAGTGCCAAAGAGCAAATGCACTAAATTCAGACACACAGCCAAGAGCCAAGAGCGTGGTGCACTTCCTGGCAAGGCACCATACGCCGGAGAGAGCGGCAGTTGGACGCTCTTTGGTTTCAGAATGATTTCATTTACATCGATATTGCTGCAGTGTCTTGAAAATTGAATGTCTTTAAAGAAAAATGTATATTCCTAAGATATTATGAGATCTTTTTCATTTTCTGGGTGTTGTGCAACCTTGGAATCTAACTACAAACCGCCCCTGCAGTGGATGCGGTGAGAAACAGAACCTGACAAGGTCTACCTCCAATCCTGGAGAACCTGATAAAAAATTGAATTCCAATAAGCGATGTTACTGGCCACTGACATCTACAATATTACACGTTACAATAAATTGGGTAAAGTTACGTTATTATATATTATGTGCATTAAAGTAATACAAGAGTTGAAGGCGTGTAATGGAAGTATAAAAAGTTGTTAAATATATTAGAAATTTGTATCCCTAGATTTGTCGTTATTGAGTAAAACTCCCACCCAGCTGAAGAGTCCCGTTTTTTGTCCCATTTCGATTTTTCAATTTCAGAAACACTGAGCTTTGAGATCGACAGTCTTCTTTCAAAACGTGTAATCATTGTAAACACCCTGCGATATGTACTCCACTTCCTTTCACGTTAACGGCTTAGGTAGATAGGGCTTCAACTGATGTCACTGCAGTAGCTCTAACGGAGAGGTCCTAGGTTTTGAGTCCCGACGGCGGCAGGATTTTCGACACTAGCTCTATAGCTAAGTCGAATTCGCTCGATGTCTGGAGGAGAATTCTAACGGCTGGCTGCTGTGATCGATAGTTTTCCGAGATTCCTCCGATCACCAGGTGAATGCCAGAGCAGTACCCTAACGAACATACCATGGGCTACGCCCGATCTTTCCTTCCTCTTCCTTGTCCTATCCTCGCCCTTTACTTACATACACCTACATGCACTACACTATCATGTATATCGGAAGGTTAGAGCTTTTTCTGGCTTGGACGGTGTCCCGCTGGTGGAAGATACCTAAATAAGGAAACACACTGCAACCCGACAAGTAGTTCGGCGCCGAATCTTGACAGCTAGCGGGGGAAGATTTCCGCCCCCTTCTGCGATTAAAAAAATCACTACACTTGCGGGACTAGTGACCTTAGCAGTTGACGCGCCTCACTTATCATTCAATGAATCAATCCTGTCACGCTGAACGTTAGTTTTCTGAACTCTCCCTCTTTCAAGCTCATGTTCGCGTGTTGCAACGAGCAGGAAATTACCCGCTGCAACCCCGTCCCGGAATTCCCTGACGTTTCTCACTGGCATCAGACGTAAGTGGTCGGAGCACCGTTCTTTCTTTGATCGTCAGTGGCGCTTGAAGGAGGCGAGAAAAGAAAACAAAACGCACGTCTTTGAAGATATTTACGTGCTTTAAAAGGTAGCGGGAACAGCAAAGCCGGTAGGTACCAGGGAAGAACTTTCGCTCACGCTGTGTGTAATTTAACACAATTTTTCCGAAGCAGTCGTGTGGAAAGGGTTTTCATAGGTCATTGACTACCTTGATTCCTCTCACACTTTCGAAACTTTATCATCCGAGCCCATTCAACGTGTTGTTTAATTCTGCCTTCGGGGTTACGTTGAGAGAGAATAATGCCTTCGATGCAAACTTCTAGTAATTTGCCTGCAAGCGGCGAAAATCTGAAATGCCAAAGCTGTGTGCGTAGATGTGGTTGAGATGATAACTAATGGCAGTGTCGAATACGACCATATTTCAAGTAATTGAAAAAACCACAGTCGTCAGCTTCCAGTCAACCACATGATCATGTAGTTTGGTTTGGTTTGTTTTTTTCGTGTTTCCGGGCGCGTCAACTGCTTTGGTCATTAGTTCCGTTAGTATAGTGCATGTTTTTTCTCGGAAGATGGCGGTGATCTTCCCCCGCTGAATGGCGAGATCCGGCGCCGACCTACCGTCGGCTAGTGGGGTTTCCCCCTAACCAGGACTCTCCCACCAGCGGGGCACCGCCCCAGCTGGGACAAGCTCTAAGCTCACAACCGGTCTCCCGGAATATGTGGTAGTGTAGTGCATTGATTCAGTGGTGAGTTGTTGTTGACATTTACATAATTGAAATGATTGAAGGAGTTGTCATTGTCAACAATAGTACTATTGTTGACAATGACAACTCCTTCAATCATTTCAAGTGTAGTGCATGTTAGTGTAAGTGTGTGTGTAAGGAGGAGAGAATAGGACAAGGAAGAGGAAGGAAAGATCGCGCGCGGTCCGTGGCCCGTTTGGTAGGGTACTGCTCCGGCATTCGTCTGGTGTTGATCGGAGAAACAACGGAAAACTACCACATGATCATGTAAAGTGGATGGTCGATTAGCCCTTGACGACTAGTTTTTATGTGCGGAATAGTAATCGGAGCTCGTAGGTATCACAAGAACATTCCATTAGTGCAGTACTCCTAGTGCCGAGTTCAGCGGTACGCTTATGGTACTTATAACACTTCCTGGTGAGATAGGGAGAAAACGAAATAAAAACTACTAAATTCATTATTGTAAACTTTGAAATTAAGAGATCAGTTGGCGCAACTACTCGTATTCAATTTAGCATCGCTGTCTCGAATATTAAAGAGATTTATGGAAGTTAGCGAATAAATTGTTTGGGGGAGAAGAACAGTAAAAGCATTTGTCCTTTTTTTTTTTTTTCCAAGAATTGGTTCGATTAAGACCAATGATTTAAACAAGAAGTATACGAGGAGTACACCATCACTTCGTTGGTCTCAGGAAGATTTTCAGTTTGAATAAATATGAGAAAAGATTCGGAAAATTGGATTTCATGAAAGCGATTTCTCTCTCTCTCTCTCTCTCTCTCTCTCTCTCTCTCTCTCTCTCTTTTCTCTCTCGCTTTCTCTCTCTCTCTCTCTCTCTCTCTCTCTCTCTTTCTCTCTCTCTTTCTCTCTCTCTTTCTCTCTCTCTTTCTCTCTCTCTTTCTCTCTCTCTTTCTCTCTCTCTTTCTCTCTCTCTTTCTCTCTCTCTTTCTCTCTCTCTCTCTCTCTCGTTTAGGTGTAATTGCAAACGCATGTAATTAACTGAAGCTAGACGTTCATATCATTATTAATGTAATGAACAATTTTTATTTTCTGACACTAAGGGTTTGACGGTAAACAAATCACCTTAGATGTTCAGAGGAACAGGGCAACTCAGTTATTTTTGTTTTAGTAGCTTGTCAGAAAATTATTCGAGATTATTCGAGAGAGAAAATATTAATATAAATATAATGGTAGAAAATGTAACGGATTCTGCACCTCCCCTTCTTGAACCTCTTCTAGCTTGACGTAATTGTGAATCATACGGCCCCTTTAATGTTCATGTGCATGTATTTCGATAGTTCAATTGTTATTACTGTTGTATTTTACGCTTGTATTTTTTAGTAAACAGATAAAACATGTAAACTACTGGTACACATACGGATTTAAATAGGAATAAGTAGTAATGGGAGAAGTAAAATCGAATCTGCATTCCGCTTAAAATGCGCAGGAAATTTTGGGTTGCTGTACACGAGGATGTTTTCAGGAAATCGCGCTGACTGAAGCCTGGAGCTTTAACTTGACTTGGAAATGATGCGAAGGCAATCAAATTTGCTAAATTAAATTTAATGTCTATCTAACTTCAATGTGAATTACTTTAACAATAGCGACCATTTGAATTACCGCCATACCAAAACATATTCCATTAATCCTTAAACTATAGTTGTTTCTTTATTAAATAGTCGCTCACGGGGTTTGTGTCGATTATTCTTGTCTTTTGCCTTTCCATGGATGAACGTATATATATTTTTGATTTGGGGAAGCTGCAACTTATCTTGTACATGTCACAAAAATGGCGCTGCATCGAGAGTTATCCGTCTCTCGAGAATTCATCGTTCCATCCAACTAGTAAACTCGGGACTGGGAAGCTACTGTTCTATTCCTATGTACCATTATACGCAGTGGCAGTTCCGGTCTGCAAGACTGGTGGTTTAAAATTCAATAACATTGAGATGGGTAATGACACAGATGACTCCTAAAACCTAGCACTATAATGTCAATGGCCCCTTTGCTGGTGACTTTTATTAGCAGAGACATCTGAGGCTCCTATTTTATTTATATCATTTTGCGAACCATAAACCTTAGCCTTTAGTTAGTTAGTGCCTTATTTTACGTGGCGAGACTCGAGCCATCAGGCCCGCTCTTCCGTCTAACCACGCAAATTTCGCTACGCTCCTTTCACCACCTAGCGGAGAAATGAGGTATTTTCTTGGGCGTCGAAACAGGTGGGACTCAATTTTGCTCAGAGGCTTCATTTAGGCTTAAGGATCTTTTACATGCAGTAAATCTACTACATGGGACAGCCGGCTTTACTTCCCCTCCGAAGGAAGGCGTACGAAGGATTTTTTTTTAAATCCACGGCTTCGATCGGGTTTGAACCCGCAAACTCGAGTACAACAATCCGATACTCTAACCATTATACCACCGAATCCGCTTTAAGCAATCACACCGAAATTTTTAACGTTAATGGTCGGAAAGAGTGAAAAATAAACGCTGGCAATATTTATATTTTGCCAAGTTCAAAAAGACGATTCAGCTGGACTGGAGGATAACTAAGAGAAATTGTATGCCATATTTTCAAGCACTTTATGTTATATAAATTCCAAATAATCACCGTCCTAGAGTCGCTCAGTGCCAGCATTGTCATTGACACTAAGGCGACTGTGACCAAGAGATCCTAGGGTTCGATTCCCACGGTGGCAGGAATTTCAACCCTGGCTACATAGTTAGGTGGAATTCAGTTACTGTCTGGAGGAGAATTCCAGCGGCCGGTTGCTGCGTTCGATATAGTTTTCCGTGGTTTCTCCGATCAACACCAGGCGAATGCAGGAGCAGTTCACTAACAAACGGGCGACGGACCGCGCGATCTTCCCTTCGCCTTCCTTGTCCTATCCTCACCCCTTACTTACGCACGCATACATTTACATGCAGTGCACCACTACACTTGCCGTGAGACCAATCGGGAGCTTATCCCGATTGAGGTTGTACCCCACTGGTGGGAGATACCTCGTTAGGGAAAACCTTGCAAACCGACGGGTAGGTCGGCGCCGGATCTCGCCATCCAGCGGGGAGGAGATCACCACCATCCTTCACGACAAGAGCAAGCACGACACGTATAGGACTACAGTACCGGCAGCGTATAAGCGACTCTGGCAGTTCGGTACACTGTTGCCACATATTACTACGCACATGGCACCACCTACATGATAGCTAAATTAAATTTCAAAACATTAACACTTATTGACAGGCGACGACACGTCTTTGATATCATGATCATAACCTTCGCCACAGTCGAACCTTATCGTCTCCTTCTTGTGAGTCAGATGAGGGGCAACGCTGAACGCTGGCTGTGCGAAAGGAAACAAATCCTCGAAAACCAATTGCTTCAGATCAGGTCGCACGACGGACCACATCACGTGATGAGAGAACTGTCAGAGTCGCTTATACTCTGCCGGTGCTGTAGTGACATTAGCCACTGACGCGCCCGGAATCACTAATCCATGAATGTATCCTCGTGTGCGTGTGTTGGCAGGGTCTGTCATTGGCAGACGCGTCGGAGGAGGCGGCAGCAGCGCGCGCGCGCGCAGCCGGAGGCGCAGAGCGTGAGCACGCGCGCAGCCAGCCATGAGGACGAGGAGCCTGTCGCTGGTGGTGCTGGTGCTGCTGCAGGCGCTGAGCCTGCGGGGGGCGCGCGCGGGGGCGGCGCGCGCGGGGCGCGGCCGCAGCAGTCGCCTGCAGGACGGGGACGACGCGCTGGGCTCGCCGGGGGAGCTGGCGTGGCAGGCGTGGCTGAGCGTGGAGCGACCGCCCACCGCCGCGGACGACGCCCGGGGCGGCGCGGGCGGCGCGGAGGGCGGCGTCGAGGTGGGCGCGGCGCGGCGGATAGCCTCCAGGTCAGTGCCGGCGGCCCACCGCTCCTCTCCTGCCTCCTCTCATCTTTCTTCTTCTTCTTCCTCTTCCTCCTCTCATCCTTCTTCTTCTCTTACTTTTTTTCTTCTCCTTCTTTTTCTTCTTCTTCCTCTTCATCCTCTCATCTTTTTCTTCTCTTACTTTTCCTCTCTTCTTCTTCTTCTTCTTCTTCTTCCTCTTCTTCCTCTTCCTCCTCTCATGTGTCTTCCTCTCTTACTTTTCCTATCTTTCTTCTCCTTCTTTTTCTTCTTCTTCCTCATCTCATCTTTTTTCTTCTCTTACTTTTCCTCTTTCTTCGTCTTCTTCCTCTTCCTCCTCTCATGTTTCTTCCTCTCTTACTTTTCCTTTCTTTTCTTCTTCCTTCTTTTTCTTCTTCTTCCTCTTCCTCCTCTCATTTTTATTCTTCTCTTACTTTTCCTCTCTTTCTTCTTCTTCCTCTCTTTCTTCTTCTTCCTCTCTTCTTCCTCTTTTACTACTTTTTCTTCTACTTATTTTTATTCTTTCTTCTTGTTGTTCCTCTCTTTTTCTTCTCTTACAAGTTCTTCCTTTCTTCTTATCTTTCTTCTTGTTTTTCTTCTTCTTTCTTATCTTTTCTTTCTTCTTCCATTCTTACTTCTCGTTCTCCTACTTCTTCTTTAGTACTTTTTATTCTCATTTTTCTTCTTCTCATTCTTTATTTTTAATTATTTGACGTTCAATAAACATTTTTTCAGGGTTTTTAAACATAATTCACGGCTCATTTAGGACGCACAGCATTAAAATATTCGCATTAATTCGTCTTCCATCGTCTCGGTTGCGAAGAATTCGCACAAACGCAGATCACTCGAAATCTGTATGAATATTTTTCCAAGCTCAAATTTATGACGATCATGTGCAATGGGCTAAACGAGAACGGGAGTTTACCCATCGACTGCCTCACTACAACTTTTCTTGACAAAAAGCTGAAAAGAGGATAAATGAAATGTGTTTACGTTAAGTATAAATACTTTCATAGTATTTACGGTGGGGAAGTGAGACAAGATAAGCCATATGTGTCGTGGTGTAAAATGCATTGGCTCGACTCAACGGTTTTATATCAGTATCCCCGGGTTAGATGGCTCAGGACATCAATTCATGTCAATTCTGACCGGGTGGTTCTAGACTTTGAGTACTGACGACAGGTTACTGGCTAGGTCTTGAGCTGCTTCCCGGAGGAAAATTAGCGGCCGGGTGCTCTGTTCGGTAGAATTCTGTGGTTTCTCTGATCGACACCAGACAATTGCCGGAGCAGTTTCTTAACAAACGGTCCATGGATCTCACGCGATCTTTCCTTCCTTTCCTTGTTCTGTATCATTCCTCACACCACACACGCTCACACACACACACCCGCTGGAGCAGTATCCTACCAAACGGGCCGGCCCGCACTCTTTCCTTCCTCTTCCTTGTCCTATCCTCTCCCCTTACATACACACTTACACTAACATTCACTACACTACCACATACTCCGGGAGGCCGGTCGGGAGCTTAGAGCTTGTCTCGGCTGGGGCGGTGCTTCGCTGGTGGGAGAGTCCTGGTTAGGGGGAAACCCCACTAGCCGACGGTAAGTCAATCACACACACACACACACACACACACACACACACACACTTCCATTTACTTCACTACCACACATACCGGGAGACCAGTAGGAAGCTTAAAGCTTGTCCAGGCTGGGGCGGTGCCCCGCTGGCGGGAGATTCCTGGTTGGAGAACTCCCAAACCGCGGTAGATAGCATCGGATCTCGCATACCATTCGCGACCGTTTCCGATAAACATGCACTACACTTACGGGACTGATTACTTTAGTAGTTGGCACGCTCAGAAACACGAAATAACAAATCAATCAATTTGTCAATACCGGAGGCCAAAGGACGAAGCCTCCGCGTGGACTTGCAAATGCGTGAATGAAGCGAGTCAAATTGGTCGTTCAGAACGCCGGGTTTTTGATATGCCAGCTTGAGTCAGGTACCTTAACACGTACAGATGTTTGAATTACTTACCACACATTGCATTATACACGTAATCTTCTTCTTTATTCTTTATAACCCAGAAAAGTGAACCAAAAAATGCTGATTGAGTGAATTAAATCCCTAAGTTTAAAATTCGAAGACTTTTTCCTTGGTACCAATGGCACACAATACTAAAAATACTGTAATAGGGGGGGGGGGACGTTGAGCCGAGGATGGGGAAAAGTTTTAGGGTGCTTTTTATTAGTTTTTTCATACTACTACATCTCAAAAATGTATGAATGTATCAATCATACCAAAAAATCAAACCAATCAAAATGAATGTATCAATCATACCGAAATGTGTTTAGACTACAGTGTTTTCCATTTCATATATTAAAGAAACCAATTATTTATTAATGTATTACCTGCATGTAAACAAAATACGAGATATTCTTGTTTGAATACGCGCACGCTCATTTGCGAGTCGTTTATGAACGGAAATAACTGTGGTATCCTTTTAGTTACGTCACTGCTGTTCTCAGCAGGAGCAACTTCTAACAATTCCTCATAAACATGACATCCGTTTTGCGGTTCGATTGCAAAAAAATGTACCGGAAGTCACGACTACAAGTCATCACCCGAGGAAAGCATTAATAACGAGCGAAATAGGAAATGTGACAAACATTGTGTGTGGTTGGGGAATAGTTGCGCCTTCTGAAAGAGAAATATTGCAAAGAAATAATAATGAATGTTTTTTAAACGTCAAGTCTTAACTGTACTTTTCGCTATACGACATAATGTAAAACACTGTTATGCCTGGTCTTATCATTTTCGAAGCTACATTATTGAATGGTACGTTCATATATTTAAAGATATATAATCACGTCAGTCAGTACGTAGTACTTGTGATGCATGGAAAGTATTAAATACATTACCCTATTGAAAAGCGGAACCTTCTCAGCATTCCCTTGGAAAAAGGGAGAAAGTCACAAGTGAAATAGGGGCCTATAAATCGAATCCATAAAAGTATCATTGGAAAAAAGGGAACGTTGATGGCAAAGGAAATGTAAAGTGATTGTGAAAATAATTTAAATTGACTCCACTGTGCCTGACGGGCTGTCGGCATCCTTCAATGCACTGCTGGATATATTGTCAAGATACACTATGAGATTGTCATTTACATTGTCGGATACGCTGTTGGATGCTCTGTCGGATGCAGTGTCGGAAACATTATTCGATGCACAGTGGTAAACCATGTCGGATGCCTGTCTAACATTGTACGCATTGTCGGACGCATTGTCGACGCATTGTCGACGCATTGTCGGACGCATTGTCTGACGCATTGTCAGACGCATTGTCAAACGCATTGTCAAACGCATTGTCAGACGCATTGTCAGACGCATTGTCGGACGCTCTGTGGAGTCACTGGAGGATACGTATACTGGCGAATAGCCTGTCGACAGTGCTGTCCGTCGCATATCACGGGCGGACATTTTCTTTAAAGTCTTTCTTTATCCGTTCTACGGTCCCTCAATACGCTAGTAGAAAGAAACAGGCGAACTTAGCAATTAGAAGCGAGATAGTTTTCTATTGCTTTCCTCCCCATGCTGTGATAATGCATCTATTGGCTTTGCATGCACACGGTCGCTTCTGGCAAAATTAAATCCTCTAGCAATTTAGCACCAATCGGAGTTACGATTTGAATTACTGGATAAAATTGCGGATATTGTATCTTGGCCTGCGTTATCTAGTATTCAAATCAAACGTCAAAATTGGCGAACTAGCATCCCTAGGGAAAGAAATAATGAACTACCGTAAGTATAATTGTTCAGAATAAGTTTCACAAGAAGACGTTAGGGGCTTCTGGAGACTAGCCTGTGCACAAATCAGTGTATGACAATAAAAGAAGAAGAGTATAATTTTTGCGATTGGTTGGTTGGTTAGTGATTCCAGGCGCATCAACAACTTAGGTCATTAGTCCGTAAGTGTAGTGCATGATTGCCTGGGAGATGGCGGTGATCTTCCCCCGCTGGATGGCGAGATCCGGCGCCGACCTACCGTCGGCTAGTGGGGTTTCCCCCTAACCAGGACTCTCCCACCAGCGGGACACCACCCCAGCCGGGACAAGCTCTAAGCTCCCGACCGGTCTCCCGGAATATGTGATAGTGCAATGCATGTTAGTGTAAGTGTGTGTGTGTGTGTGTGTGTGTGTGTGTGTGTGTGTGTGTGTAAGGGGAGAGGATACGACAAGGAAGAGGAAGAACAGATTGCGCGCGGTCAGTGGCCCGTTTGATAGGGTACTGCTCCGGCATTCGTCTGGTGTTGATCGGAGAAACCACGGAAAACTACCGACCAGAGCAGCCGGCCGCTAGAATTCTCCTCCAGACAGCAACTGAATTCGCCCTAGCTGAAAAGCTAATGTCGGAAATCCTGCCGCCCGTCAGGACTCGAACCTAGGACCTCCCAGGTTTTCGAGGGGGTGGTGGTACGGGTAGGGTTTCAGCATTGCCCCGGGCCCAAAATGGTCCAGCTGCGGCCCTGGAGACAAGTCGCGTCGCTCGGTTGCAGGTCCATCTTCGTGGTGCAGGGCAGCACCACGCGCCCCCCGCCGCCGCCCTGCGGCGACGGCTTCCGCGCCAACACGGTGGGCGGCTGCCACATGGTGATCCACGTGGGCGCGGCGATCGCCCCCGGCCCGCGATCGCCCGCGGTGGGCGAGCCGGCGGAGGCGGCCGATTTCACGGAGCCCGAAGGGTCGGGCGCGCCCTCGGAGAGCGCGGTCGAGGACATGGCGGCGCGCTTCCGGGCCTTCCACCTGCACGGCGGGCGCACCGTGAGCGCCCGGCGCGACCGGGAACCCCTTTACGCCGTCGTCAAGGAAAACGCGCAGGTGTCCGATTATAAACGGAAGAGCAAGCTGTTAAGGATGTTGCCGACTTCGTCGGAACAGTACCGGCACATGTTACCTATCATAGGCGGGGAGCAGGATCAAGAAATTCCTTTTAGTCAAGTTCGTGTGCGTGGGATTGATTGAGTGTTTGGCTTTTCAATTTCGGGTTTTCGTCTTCTTTTCTACCCTGATGCGGTCATCGCTCAGAACTCGTCCACTTTCGGATCAGTGAAGACCCAACATTAATTGACGATTTCTAAGCTTCCCTCGCGAAGAGGGTGGCAGGATAAGTTTGTGTCGAATCTTAATTCAGTGGAAAAAGTGCGCGACAGTGTTCGCCGTAAAACGTGGTTCCAGTTCAAAGATACAAGCTCACAAGGATGTTCATCATAATACGTGGTGACAGTTTAAAGGAAATCAGCCACGATGACCACCCAAATCCGGACAACTTCTACCTCCATCATCGGTAAGTAGTTTACTACAATTCTCTAATTTTCATTACTGAATGTAAATTTATTGATTGATATTTTTGTTAAGTACAGAACATAAGAAATTTAAAATTAACTCAGTATAATCAGAAATCTTCCGTGAAATCTCAGAATAAATGTATAGTCCAGGTAAATGCTTTCGGATTGCCCTATTGGAATTTGTTCTACGTGTTTCGAAAAAAGACCAATTCTAGAAAAAAATACTTTTAATGAGATTTTAATAAACGTTATGTAACGGTGTTGAAAAAAATGGCAATATTTCGGCAGAAAGTTCATATCGTAGGATCCTGAAAACAAACAAGTGGATAATTATTTTTCTTTCGTACAGTAAATTACTTCCTCTAACACGTTATGTAGTCGGAATCCATTTTTCTGGGTACTTGCTACCGACAAATTGGTTAATGGGAAAATGACCGTCCGACTCCGAACAACGCTAGCGGCTAATCTGTAAGCAGAATTTGAATGAAAATTTATATTCGATTGATCTTGTTGATGTCCCAGTCTATTGAATTTGAAACGCATATTTTCATATTTTGGGGTTATATTATATTAAGATTCGACGACATTTACGAAATTTTCTCGAAAATGGCACCAAATGATTCAATTTTTTTTCAAAGCAAAGAATGCTTACGAAAATAGAGCAGGTCCAATTTTCTTTAAGCTCTGAATTTTTGAAAATTGTAAAAGTTAAAAATCCTCGCTTCGTTCTACAACTTTAAGACAATTTTTTCGAAACAAGTATGGTCTTTAAAATTAGATCTTTAAAAAAATCATTTTTTTTTCAAAATATGAATAATTTTGCATGATTTGAAAAGTATTTTAATTCTAAACTTTCTCAAAAACAGCTCCAATTTTTTTCTTAATTTATTTTCAAACAGTGCGAAGTATGCTAATAAAAATGGCACAATACGATTTTTATTGGATTCTCTGAATTTTTTAATATTTCAAAAGATAGAAGAAAGCAAGAAACTATGTGCAGTTGTGGCACCTGTGGTTTAATTATGACTTCAGTACATTTCCAATTATTTTATTTTAATATAAGTATGAATTAGTTAGGTTACCGTGCATGAAATATCTTCAAGTAGAATATTTCTTTTTACTTTAAAACTTTCAATTATTAGTGAATTATGAAACATACTTGTCATTCCTTGGAGGACGAAATATTATTTCCGATTGGTTGGAAAACGAAACGCAATGCTATGGCGTTTCTCTGCCAGGTAAGCTGTACGTAGCCCAAGGATTGAAACCGTTAGTTTCGTCATTTTGTTAGATCGTCGCTTGTTACCTGTATTTAGATTATTATTCGGATAATTTTCGGCTAAGGATTCAAGCACATACAAACAATTCTTTGTCAATGGGATTTCTTCAGGAGAAGACCAACTGTAGAGCTATGATATTACAGTAAATACATTCTTTTAGCGGATTGAGGTCACACTTCGAAGTATTTGGAAGTTAGGCTTCGAGGAAGCAAACTGAGGTAACGGACAAGGAGGATTGGAGGTATATAACATTGTTTTCATGTTCACTTCGGGACTTCAGGTCGCTGTGTTATCTAATAGGCACTCTGACGGGTAACTAATGGACTACGCGACGCCGACCTTGCCTTCCTGCATTCTTTTGTCATCGATATCTGAACTGGACCCAATTTATTTTGACGGCTGTTAATTCCCTGACGCCCGCTTCCGAAATACCTTCACGTGGAGGAATTTTTTGTACGTTTAGCACTAACATCTATCGTATGGTGCGTATTTCATTAGGGATGTTAAAAATAAGAATATAATTACTCTACCGCTTAAAGATAGTATTGTTTTTGTCAAACTGACATTTCTTTTGAGTTTAGAGCTTAAATGTAATTTTATTATCGTGTGTCAGTGTTTGGAGAACACGTACCTCTTACTTATAAGACATTATTAAACAGACTTTTCGAAATATTACAGACCAAGCATTGAAATCATATATCATATGAAGGACAGGACATTTTTCATAAAAATCAGCCCATATCAAGTGTTAACTGCCAACGCTACCAATCTGATAAAATATAGGTGAACAATGTAAAACGTATCAACACTTCAGGCTGTGGATGAAAATATCTGTTCACCGCAGACATTGAATAAAGGATAAATTGTGTGGAACTGCAGAGCTCTGAATCCTTCCCCATGAAATCTCGGGAGTGCATATGTCAGTGCAACACGAACTCAGCGCTTGAGAAGCAGCCCGATCCAGTCTGCCCTCTACCGGATTCTTTTGGAACCTGCTCGTCCGACTTCTCCGCAAGCGCCTCGGTTTCTTGGAAGTGCCGTCAATGAGCAAGGGATAGCGTTGCGATCCTCGCTGCACTCTGTTCCTGCTAGGCTCCGCACTTGAAATATTCTGCATCTACAAAAATAATTAAATTACGATAAAAGTTTCGAAATCTTAAGTATCCTTATATTTTTACCTGAAAAAAAAAATTAGTAAAGAATTTGAATTTTATGAATTTTGAGCGCTCAGTCCTTCGCTTTTTACTTTCATTTGTGATATCCTCCTCAAATTTTGCTGAATGAGTGATGTTACTATTCGTAACTTGGTAACGATTGCCTTAGTATCACCTTACTCCCGTGTTTTTAAGAATATTATATTCAATTATTTATATTTTTCTAGAGAAATTAAAATTGGAAGGATGACTGATCCTTGGGGAACACGGGGACGAAGCCTAAAGCCAATTTTTATAATTTTACACAATTTATGCTAAATAATTACCACCTACATATTTTCATCCAAGGAAGTATTCCCATAATCAATACACTCGTATATTTTTTTCTTTTAAGCTAACATTAACGTAATTATCATTTCAAAAATAATTATGGGGAGTCCGATCTAAAATTGCTTCACACCGCACCCCAAAAAACATTTTGCCTTTGACTATGAGTCAGAAAATATTATCTCCGAAGAACTTTTGATATTACTGTAGATTATTCATATACAAAGGCGTACCTAAGGGGGGGGGAGACTCATATTGCTTCAGCCCCTCGCCAAAAGCCAATAATACATATTCAAAAATATAGCTTTTACTAATTTTCTATACTAACGAAATTATATAAATTATTAACGTTATAAATATTAACTATAAATAACACCAAAACGAAATTTTATATTCGGGATAAATAAAAAAATATAAGAAAACCGCAAGTTGGCTGCATACTAAACCTATAGCCCTCCTCAACACACACACACACACACACACACACACACACACACACACACACACACACACACACGCACGCACGCACGCACACACACACACACACACACACACACACACAAATCCTGGGTTCGCCTCTGCACATATCACACATACGGGTCTGTACTAATCTGTTAAATTAAGGCATCAATTTAAACAGTTTGTGGGAAATGAATCTGGCGATGAATTTTTTCTTGATATGAGTAGTGCCTCTGCGTATGACTGTACCTCTCATATATAATCTAGTTCTCATTTAGTCGTGTGTTTATGCGATAAGTTAAACTTCCGTTGTGCAAAGAAACAAGTCCACGGTGGATGATTATCTGAATATCCTTTAATCAACATAGCGGCTCTTCAAACTGTTCTTTTCGTAGGGCCCACTATTATTCTCGGAGTGGAAAGATTAGCGAGATCATAATTATCAAAGTTAACACAGGGCATCTCAAAATCAACTCGCAAATTTCTCGTAAACTCACGTCACTGAAATTTTAGGATGAAAAACGCTCCAGTACAACGGTTTTCTTCAATTAATGGGAATATAAAAAACCGAAAGCTGGTGAGAAAAAGAAACCTTTCTTATTCTTGGGTACAGTATGACAATTTGAACGTTTTCGCCTTTGTGCTGTAAACCGAAGAACGTCCTTGTCTTAAAAAAAGTTTTATACCTGCGTATGAGGGTTTGAGCAGATTATTTTACCTCGAAAAGTAGATATTTATCAGGGTTGATCAACTATTGATACCTGATCGACTTGTACTAAATCCGATCCATGGATGTTCCAATTTTGCATGAAAGTTAAGCTGAAAAAAATTACTCATCTGTCCTAGTCCGATATCCGTTTTTGATTTTCGAATTAGAAACTTGGATTTTCCTGCATACAAACCTTTTACATACCTTATGCACTAACACACTTTTACGCCCAGAGAAACAGAAACTCATTAACATTTTGAACCACAAGAGAAATATTTATTAAAATAACAGTGAACCTGGCAATGCTTCGCAATTGCAATGTATTACACTTCACACGCTACTGATCACGTGATTATTAATTACGTTTTGCTCTACACTCTGTAAAAATTTTAATTGATGAATGACTTTCTCTCAAGTGTGGGTTTGTTCTGTGTCCTGGTTTGGGTATGGTCGTCAAGTATCCTATTGTTAATATGTTCTCCCTCAAGTTTGGGCATGCATTCGCTGTGCCACTGTCTTAGAGAAATTTGATTCCTTTTTCCGAGATAACGTTCAAGTAATAATTCCGGCCGATATTTCATAATCGCAGGGACAGAACATAGAGCGAAGACGTGCTTAATACTTGAGGGTGCGGCGTGTTGCGTAAAGCTTAAACGCATAAAATCATCAAACGCGCGTCTATGTGCGACAGACATACGCCCTTTCCCGTTGTACAGTGTTTATATTCTTTTTCGGTATTTTCGGTAACAGAGGACTTCAAAAACGCATATTATCATCAAAATCTCAAAATCGATTCACCGTAGCATTGCATAACTTTTTGTATTTATTTATTTTATTTATTTTACGTAAAAAAACAGTTAAAAAACTGTGTATGACGTGCTATGGGGAAAAGTGAATTGTGTGCACATTTTCAAAATTCTGTGATCCCTACACTAAGTCATATACTACTTAAATTTTGAATTTTGAAAGGGAAAAAAAACTCCCATGTAGTAAAATCTATTTTCAAGGATAAATAAGCAATAAATTTTGGCCCTTATTACTTCCTGCCGCGACAACATGGAAACGATAATTTGAATAATTGTATTTCCCACTGAATTCTAGAAGACGTGCACAGAAAATGAAGTTACATTTATGTCCAGAAGCAAAACAAGGGGCCATCTCAGCATTTGCTCAATGGATCAGGGAAACTGGACGAAAAGCCTGATCGAGATGTATACTACGTATCCATCTGATACACGTACGTATCCGAGAAAGTTAAAACGGCCACTAACAAAAATTTAAAACATTCAAATTTGCTTGCAAATTCTAGGTATCGTAAGAAATTACCTATAACTCAATTCCAGTTGATGAATGATTACTCATTGACAATTTTCTTCCACACAGATTCAAATAACATTTTAATATATTTAAATGAGTGTTCTAAAAAAGCTGACTTTATTTTCTCGCATACTGCTAACGCAATATAGAGAAAGAATTGTATTGCTGCGGAAAAAACCGAACATTTTTCAATAGTAAAACTCTTCTTGCCAGGCTATGGTAACATAGCTACCGCATTCACTTTCTCGCATCAGTAACGGTTACACAAAATTGCAATTCGCAATTTCGTTCTTATTAACACGTCTCAGCGATAACTTCGAAGACCCATTACCAAGGACAGAATGTGGTGAGTACATTGTAGCACCACTAGTTTTTCTTGATACACCAGCCTTTTTACTGGGAAGACTATGTGAGGTACTTCTTAAGAAATCATCAGGCCCATACAGCTTCAGTAGAAAAATAATAAGATGTATTATAAAGTCTTATTTCGTTTGTTTGACGTTTCGTCTGCGACTTCGGAGCCTCTTCAGAATTTGTGAAAAAAGAATGGATCAAGTGAATAATGGTAAAGTAAGTGACCTAAATATTAGAGTAAGAGGGATAATTTAGGGAAACGTTCCGCGTGTTCAAAAGGCCCACCGGGAGCGGTAGCTCACTGCATCAACTGATGTCACTGCAGCGCCTCTGACCGGGAGGTCCTAGGTTACACTCCCCACGGCGGCAGGATTTTCGACACTAGCTTTTCAGCTAGGTCGAATTCAGTCGCTGTCTGGAGGAGAATTTAGCGACCGGCTGCTCTGATTGGTAGTTTTCCGTGGTTTCTCCGATCAGCACCAGACGAATGCCGGAGCAGTACCCTACCAAACGGGCCGCGGAACGCGCACGATCTTTCTTTCCTCTTCTTTGTCCTGTCCTTTTCCCTTACACACACATTTACACTAACATGCACTACACAACCACATATTCCGGGAGACAGGTCGGGAGCTTAGAGCTTGTCGCGACTGGGGCGGTGCCCCGCTGGTGAGAGAGTCCTGGTTAGGGAGAAACCCCACTAGTCGACGGTAGTTCGGCGCCGGATCTCGCCATCCAGCGGGGGAAGATCACCGCCATCTCCGGAGAAAAAACATGAACTACAGTAACGGGACTAATGACCAAAGCAGTTGACGTGCCCGGAAACACCAATAAATCAATCGAAAGGCCCATTACATTTTTTGACGAGAATTGATTAACTCGATTGATTAAAATTCGAGGGATGGTCCCCGAGATGAGCGTCGAGAAAGCTAGCCACGGTGCCACTGATTCTCTTCTTGTATTGAATTTATATTTTTTATTGTTTTCCAAACTTGTTTATTACATAAATGTTAAGCTGAAAAATGTACTCATCTGACCTAGTCCGAAATCCGTATGAATTCACCAAGGAGACGCGGCAAAATAGAAAATATTATGAAACTCCTTTCAACCAATGTCCAACCAACCACTTCAAACAATTCGTTTTTGTTTAGGCGTGGAACCAGGGTTCGTAAGCACAAACCCTCGGGTAAGGTTGATTCCCTGTCCTCTTGGTAAGTTACTTATTAGAATAAATTTCAGTACGAAACACAAGCAAGAATGTTATTCTGCAACGAAATCCTCCAGTTGATGGAACACCGGCTCAATTAGAAATTTGATAGTAATGAATTACTACTAAGATAAAAAAGTGTGTTTGGAGCTCTTTGTACTATCATAATGACTCCCGTACTTTAAAAAATCATTACAAAAACCAGTGGTATCGCTGTAATCTCTATTTTATTCATGAACTTGAAACATCTATCGCATCTAAGAAAACCATGTGCTCTACACTCTTGCCACAGATGGAGCAAAATGACGAAGTGGTCATCCATCAAATCAGAGATGCTCTTCGCAATATATAATCAATCATAACTGAGTAAGATTATAACGAATGCCTTCCTTGATGAGGAAAAATGTATTTGAAATATCGGTTTTCAAATCGATGTTTATACCCTTACGTCCGTTTCAAAGCTGACCAAATCCATTGCAATGCGAAATTGTTTCAGTTCTTGGTGCATGGCATACTGTCGTTTGCAATACCCTTCAGACATATTAGTCTGTCAATTTACGAGGTCACAAAGCCGAAACATGATCTACTTTGGATACAAAGAAAAGGAGTACTTCATCGTCAGATACGGTACGTGCCCTAGAGACCAGCAACAACGTCGTATGCGACATCCGCTCACTGAGGCTTTAATATGCAGTGTGCATTGTAGCGTATACATATAGTGAGGGCAATTGAATCCTAAACACGAATACTTTGCGTGGTTGTGCCGGGGGTTTCTAGATATGAAATTTGTTCTAACAATTGCAATGAATGAGGCAAAGTACCAAAAACTCTTCTAAGAAGAAATATATAATATAATCGACCATTCGTAACCGTTGAAGGATATTTCATCATGGTCGCATGTACCTTATTTGCATTACCTTACAGCAATACACCATTCTACTACCCACAGTAACTACTACTCCCTACAGGATTACTGCTAATTTTCGCTTAAATTTATAAGTAATTATATTATTTAGAATCTTAAGAAATCTTAACGAGATGCTTATAATTAGAGTGCTTAGACCTCAACTGAAGATTTGTAGACCGAATGTTGTACGTTCCAGTCTCTACCAGTTAGGTAGAGTCCACCGCTAAGATTGATTGATTGATTCATTCGTATTTCCGTGCACGTCAACTGCTTTGGTTATTAGTCCCGTTAGTGTAGTGTATGTTTTTCTCCGGAGATGGCGGTGATCTTCCCCCGCTGGATAGCGAGATCCGGCGCCGACCTGCCGTCGGCTAGTGGGGTTTCCCCCTAACCAGGACTCTCCCACCAGCGGTACACCGCCCCAGTCGAGACAAGCTCTAAGCTCCCGACCGGTCTCCGGGAGTATGTCGTAGTGTAGTGCATGTTAGTGTAAGTGTGTGTGTGTGTGTGTGTAAGAGGAGAGGATAGGATAGGACAAGGAAGAGGAAGGATAGGTCGCGGTCCGTGGCCCGTTTGGTAGGGTACTGCTCCGGCATTCGCCTGTCCACCGCTATGAGAATCCACCGGCTGGATGAACCTTTTTGACTGCTCTGGATGCACTCAGATCAAATACTTTAGAGTCCGAACAGCACCCTGAATACATAATCTAGAAAAATATCTAGAAGAGGATCGCGCGCCATCGTTCTTGCCTATTTGGCCCCTTCCGATAGTTGATTTATGCCTTATCCATAATACCATAAATAAATCCATTGTCCTTCACAAAAATACAGTAGTTCCAATTTTCTCGGCTTGTATAGCATACTTAACAGATCTTAGTGCAAACAACGACGAATCAGAATTTAAAGACCTGTGCATCTATTACAATCTTTGGCAAATTAGGAAACTCGGATGTTAGAAAAAGTTTAAACAGAGGAATAAGAAAACTTTTTATTCAGTAACTCAGAATAATTGTAATATTATCAAATAATAATAATAATAATAATAATAATAATAATAATAATAAAATAAAATATGAAAAGAAGAAGATGTAGAAACAATCATTAATCAATAATCATTTACGAAACATTTCATAACAATCAATAATCATTTGCGAAACACTTACAGAGCGGGAACAATGGAAATAGAAAATAAAATCTGTAAATCCTAAGTTGAACGAAAGAGAGACAACACCATTATTTGTGTGTTCAATTTTTGTGCAAACTATTATTGCATTGAATAATTTTGAGCAACCCGTCATCAGAAGCCGAGAATACAGCAAATTATAATCTTTTTCTCCTTCCATAGTTTACTTTATTATGCGGATATCATTTCTTCCTTCCCTACTCATCCAAGAGATACGACGCATTGCGTTCTAGTTTTGATGATAGAAATCTTAATTGGTCGTGCATACCGTGGCTCCAGAAGATGGCACATCAGGCGAATAACGGAGCAGTTCCTTAACAAACGGGCCATGCACCGCGTGCGATCTTTCCCGCAGGTGGGAGAAACCAGGTTGAGGAGAAAACCCTTAAGACATGTACTACGCCCGCAAATTTTCTTGAACGATGGATTGAAGAAATGCGGGCGGAGTGGGGGTATTAGCTACAAAGTCGGCCACTAGAGTGTTTACAATAATGCTAACATCTGGAAAATCAATCAAACCTGCTAAGTGTGTGTCCAGGTCATCGCTCTGGGTGGGTAACAGTAGGAACTCTAGGTAGGAGTTTTAGGTGCTTCCTTTGAAGGACGTGGAGCCTCAGTCATTTCTTTAGATAATGGTAATAAATGCTGAACAGAAGTTCTCAACTATGAAAGCAACTAGCTTCTGTTTCGCGGCAACGAAATTTTAATGCTTGGAATGGTGTCATCTGTGCTCGTTGCGAACTTTTGCCTTCAACTGTTTATTGCACAAGGGAGGGGGAAGCAAAGTCATCGTTCAAGAGAAGTTGCGCGAGTAGTATGTCGGCGCCGGATCTCACCATCCAGCGCTGGAAGATCGCTGCAACTTCCCGCTAAAACATATACCACACTTATGGGACTAATAATCTTAGTAGTTGACGCGCCCGGAATCTTTAATCAATCAATCAATCGTAGAGCGATGGGGTCTTCGGCGATGCTCAACCTAAATGCGGCTCCACACATTCGTCATTCGGCGAACAGCGAGCAACCGCTCGCCGAATCCCGAGTAGTGTGGATGAGTTGCTTGCTTTTTGCCGAGTGATGAACATTCAGTGTTCGCCCTTCCCACCGCGTGTCGGTCTTTTGGACACATCACAGGGAGCGAACATTCGCCGAACACGTCAGCTGTTCGGGATTGGGGAGACTAGCTCGCTGCTCGGCGAATGCCGAATGTGTGGAGCCGTCTCCACGCGTTCGGTCTTTTGACCCATCAAAGGGGCGAACATTCCCGAACACGTCAGCTGTTCGGGATTGGGCGAGCAGTACTTCGCAGCTCGGCGAATGCCGAATGTGTGGAGCCGTCTTTACTCACTGCGTATCGGTCTTTTGACCCATCAAAGGGGGCGAACATTCGCCGAACACATCAGCTGTTCGGGATTGGGCGAGCAGTAGCTCGCTGCTCGGCGAATGCCGAATGTGAGGCGCCACCTAACCTCATCTGTCGTCCTGGACGGCCCGTATGACTCCAGGCGGCCTTGGGCTGCGCGGCGCCGGAGGCGGGGCGCCCGGAGCTTCCGGCGCGGGCTGGAGGAAGTCCGGCCGAGGAGCGGAGAAAGCCTCCGCCTCGCGCTCACAAACGTAATCGCCCGAAACATTCGAACGATGCGTGACCTCGCGCGGGCAGGGTCACCCCACCCGGACCTTCTGGCTCTTCCAGGGTTACGCCGCCGCCGCCGCATGGCCCGAGCCTTGCTCCAAGAGAAATGGTGCGGATTATTTTTTAAATTGGTTGTAATTTATTACTAGTAGGCGGATTTCAATAAAATGTCATTTTTTCTTTTTTTTTGATATTGGGAAATGATATTATTTTTTGCATTTTTCTCGATTTCGGCTAAAATGTCATTTTTTGACGTTTTCGTCATTTTTAAGTTTTTTTAGCTGATTTCATCAATTTTAATATCATTCGAATGCGATTTGCTTCAAACAATATTTAGAGACTATACTGATCGTCAAAAAGAAAAATAATGTTTACTTTAACACATCCGAGATATAGTATAATGAATTAATTTACATTTGCATTGTATAATTTTAAAAAAAGACTTAATATGCCTGTAACAAGTAATGTACTTCAGCTTTCGGGTCAATGACCCCCATCTCGATCGGGTTTTTGTCCAGTTTCCCTGATCCATTGAGCAAAGGCTGAGATGGCCTTTGATTTGCTTCTGGACGTAAATGTAGCTTCACTATGCGCTCGTTTTGTTAAGCTTTCCTTTTGCTTGTAGTGGGAGTAGAGCTTAGGGTGAGTTTCTATTTTGTTAACAATACAGAAAAATCAAATCTGTTTGTTCCTTTACCATTAAAAATAAGTTTTCTATAATTTTGCAACGAAAATATCTAGTTTTTGAAATGTTAATCCCTCGCTTTTTTAAATTTGTTGTTATTATTATAATTATTATTGATATTATTATTTTTCATCTTTCAACTATGAATAGTTAAATTGTTAGGAAGGAATTATGAAACTCAAGAAAGCGTGCGCAGATGATTTTCTCCCCCATACGTCACATACAGTTTTTGACTAAATAAATAAATAAAACGATATGCAACAAATGTTCTCCACTGAATTCCTGAGTACCTGTACCTGGTAGCCTATTCGATTTCTTCACTCAGAAGTTTTAATATCAGCCATTGTGAGTATCTAATCTAAGGTTGCTGTGACGCCTGTCAGCGTCATTGGCGGTTCAGTCGATTTCGGGATAAATAAAGACCGATATTTTCTGGTAAAGAACAGTCTAAACAAAAAGTTTGAGAGCTGAGTTCACTTGCATCAATAGAAGCCAAAATTACATCAGTAGCATATCCAACAGCTTAAGTTCATCTGACTGGTTTCGACCACATTTTTTACATTTTTCTTTGCTTTTATGACATTTTAAAAACATTTTAAAAGCATTTTAATGATAATTTTGGCGATGTTTTAGGTCACCAAAATCCGCCTATTACTCTGCAGTCTGTAAACTTTTAGCAGTTGGTTAAGAAAATTCTTCCGTGTCGACATACTTTCAGCCTTGAACATAGATACAGATAGGTACTAATTAAATTGGATCAACATTTGAGGAACGTGATACAAGTTAAAAAAACGTTCTTTAGGAAGATCAAATCATTTTCTACAACTACAACACGATCTAGTTCCTTCTCATACAAATTTTTGATGAAAAATTAATTATTTTGTGCCGTTGAAGTAAGCAAAATTCTTTCCATTATGCATTCAAACGTTCACAATTATCTCTGACCATATTTTTGTTTATTTACTTCTTTACATTAATAATATAATAAATCTGCCTTCCTTGGCACACCTTCTTTTGGAAGGAAATAAAGCAGTTTATCCCATTCGTACATGTACGCATGTAAAGGAAACTTAAGCGTAAAATATTGCCTTTTAATATTTAATTAGAACTATCTAGCTTAAAGTAGTATCTTCGTTAGGAGCGAGATGTCTAGCTCCTATTACTGTGTCAGATACTAAGAATCGTCTATTCTGCCTTATCGTAAAAAGGAGTCAGATCACTTTCGTGAGTGTTCGGGGATCACTTTCACGAGGTTAACGAATACACCAGCTCTGTGTGCGACATAGGGTCGTATTCATAACCTCAAACTTTTAAGGCGTAGTGACGCTTCGCTTCGCGTCTGTCCAATTTCATGACGAGGCTCCAGCCTTCAGCCTATGCGATTAATACAAAACATCTTTAACATTTTAACTCCCGCGTCTAGTACGAAAAACAATTTTTAAAGTACTATGTCTATTATTAGTTTCGTATAGTATTCTATAATATTTACGTGCAAGAATACGACGAAAAATAATGGAATAATCCGTTTCTTATTCTTGCAGAAGGCCAACGAGCATAAAATCCTGGTACCCATGTGGCAGTGGTGGCTAATACGTAGTTCAATTTTAACGAACGTGATTCAAACAAATGTGAAATTGAACACTTGACATTTCTGTATTTGAAGTAGGATTTTAAGGCTCATCTCCTTGGATGCCGGCTATGCAATACATTTAATATGAGAAAACTTCTTTGTAAAGGTATGTTTATTATAATTGTTCTGAAAAATAATTTGAACAATCTACATTGCAATTCCAATAGTTATTAAAATAAAGTTGTCAGCCATATGCGACGTAAATTGATGAAGGGTGCAAATGTATAATGAGATTCCGTTCGTTTGATTTTATAACATTGGAATTATTGTGCTGGTAAAAACTTTAAAATCGAAACCAATGTGTTCTCGCACTAAAGCCGACCTATCGTTTTTAGATCCGAATCAAATTAATCACAAAAGTGTTTCAAAACGATATCCTATGCTCCAATTCAGGAATATCTAAGCTCTGAATGCCTTGTCATACTTTTGAATTTCATCTGATAATAGACGTTAAAATTATTTGTGGAATTTTCCGTGAGTTACCAACTTTACATGTAATAGTTTTAGAAGTCAATGACTTTCCTACTAATTAGCTGATTCAGAGTTCGAGAACGTGGTTTTGAAAACAACCACTTGTCAACTTTTAGTGACTTGTTTTTTTAACGTGAGTGCTCTAAATGCATAATTGTTACTGCTTTGACGTCAGAATTTGAAATGGAAATAAATAGCATCTCTGTTTTACATTTCTCGTATGAAAAGTGTAGATTGTGAAATAAGGATTGAACAAGCCCTGCAGAGTTGAGGAATTTAGTCAATCCAGAATATGCAGACAGTCGCAATTCACAAAACTATAATAAAATTATTTCTCAATATTTATGAAACGTATTTTATTATTAGTGGTCATTATGTTCGTATTACTAGGCAGGAGGATAAGCTTTCATTATTATCCGAACTTCTCCAAGCATTCTATCAGTAGTCAAAATCTTTGTTGACTGCGTTTTCGTCATAAACAATAATAATATCGAAGAAGTGAACAACGAATGAACTGTAGAATATTACCAGTGGACAAGCTTGGCTCGGCCTATTCCTTTGTGTTGATGTAACAGTTCGCGTTTTTTCCTGCGTAATTTTTATTCTAAAAGTGAAACACGATATTTTTAATGAAAATTATTTACTGCCCAATTTGATGATTTAGTGAAATGTATTGATTCTTCAGAATATCTTGAAATAGTACTGTTATTATAGTTTTTTAAATGTAGGTTCATGATACTCAACCAAAACATTAAATATTATTATTCCAATAATCGTGTGAGATATGTATTTCCACAGAGTCCCTAAACAGACAAGTGGAATCTTCCGAAAAAATGACAGGTTTAAGAATCAGTCGTACATTTCGATATATTTCGTGGTCCTTTATTGAGTATTGATCACATCAACAGTGAGACACCACTGCAACGTTTTTCACCTACTTTTTTTTCATATTGTTTGAAGTCATTGCAGTGCTTCTTAATACAGTTGGACTTGCGTAATAATACGAAGCTGAAGGGATTCCCAAAACTTCAAATTATCTAAACAGTTCCATTAGAGAAGTTGTATCATTTTGATTAGGTTTTAGGTCCAACAAATTCCTGAAATTGCCGCTCTTTCAATAAGTAAATATTTGTTGAAGAATGTTATAAAGAAATTAGCACTATATTACTAGAGGCACATATTTCAATAAAATACAATATCGTATTAAACAAATTGAATTGCAATTACAATACGTTGGAGTCCACAATTGCAGAATGTTAATTAAGCAGAATTAAACGTTTATAAAGATTTGTGAAATGTCTTATTGTTTACGAAACTTTTGACATATCTTTATATTACGTTTACATGTAAGTGTAGTACTCGTGTATAAAACATCGAATTGCGAAAGGTAAAATTCGAATTATTTGCTATTAGTTTTCATTGATTAGATACAAAATTTAAGGGACTGACTGAAATCCTCAAGTAAACGACGAAATTCGAATTACGGAAGTTCCAATTATACAAGTCCCAATGTATTTCACTTCTTTACTTGTTTTTAATTGTTTGCCATTAAAACTGAGACGTTGCAGATACGTGTTAAATATTACATAAACTGCAGTAACTATCCAATATTGAATACTGTGAATGGTAACAAAGGGTTGAAGATAAATCATCTTGCCACTTTATCCACTCTCTTGGTGTAAATCTCATACACAATATTTAAGATCCTTGAATTTTACAGACAAGGGTTTGGTTGTTTCTTCTTCACACCCGGTATATCTGCAAAATATATATTTCAGAAACTGTAGAAAGAAATCTCAGAAGACCAGTATTGACTGTAAAAGAAAAAAAAGAAGACTTTGACTCGAGTTACAATGGTGACCTTGTGTGAATTGATTTTGCAAGGACGCTAGAATGCCAGGGGCGATTGCGGACAGACACCAGTGAAGAGAAGCTTCAAAAGTCGATCAATACTCAAGTTAAATTTACTGTAGCTTTCATGTTGGAATATCTGTGATAAGTGGCAAGAGACTGCTCCTACAACCTTGTTAGCGGGACCTTTCTGTACCCGGGACTGCAGCGCCTCTGACCCGGAGGTCCTAGGTTCGAGTCCTCACGGCGGCAGGATTTTTGACACTAGCTTTTCAGCTAGGCCGAATTCAGTCGCTGTCTGGAGGAGAATTCTAGCGGCCGGCTGCTCTGATCGGTAGTTTTCCGTGGTTTCTCCGATCAACACCAGGCGAACGCCGGAGCAGAACCCTACCAATCGAGCCACGGACCGCTCGCGATCTTTCTTTCCTCTTCCTTGTCCCATCCTCTCCCCTTACACAAACACACTTACATTAAATGCACTGCACTACCACATATTCCGGGAGACCGGTCGGGAGCTTAGAGCTTGTCCCGGCTGGGACGGTGACCCGCTGGTGGGAGAGTCCTGGTTAGGGGGAAACCCCGCTAGCCCACGGTAGGTCGGCGCCGGATCTCGCCATCCAGCGGGTGAAGATCACCGCCATCTTCCGAGAAAAACATGCACTACACAAACGGGACCAATGATCAACGCATTTGACGCGCCCGGAAACACGAAAAAATCAATCGATCAATCAATCAATTGTACCCGGGACGCTTTTTAATTCAAGGAATTAAATGTTCGTAGTCACAGTAAAAAAATATTTGTTAAGGTCTAATTTATAATTGTTTATAATATGAAAACGTTTCATTAGAAGGTAAAGATCAGTGCCAGAGATTCACCAATTTAATTTGAATGTGATTGATGTTTACGTTGGGTAATATCTCGTATTGCCTTAACACCTTGTATCAACTCTTGATCCGTGATAGATAGTACGTGCAGATCACAGGCTACTGCAAATCATTGTAATACATTTTATTATCGCCTCCTATATTATTTCAGTTGTGTACATACCTTTTGCGGCTCTCACTTGCAACCAATCTTTGTAAATGAGGTCTCTAAAGAAAGAGAATTTCACGGAGACGTGACAAATTGCACTTTGAGTAAAAAAAGGATTTGTTTTTAAAGAATGCATCTAAATATTCATGTCAAATGCAACTCAACACTGAAGCATTTTTAATTTATATTGTTAAATAGCTCCTAAACGAACCGTTTTGGGGCCTTAGGGCCAAAGACCTCAAAGAAACGTTCCTCACACCGTAGTCTATAGGGTGAGATCTTTTGAAATTCTATTACATTTTTGCTGGTCCGGCGATTCTCCATATTATCCCACCTGCTCAGAGTCGTGCAGAATCTGCAACTGAATGTGAAATTAAACTAATTGCTTGATATTCTACACGACTGAATTACCTCTCTGCTCGGTAATAAAGTTAAATAAGTTTTATTGAAAAGCATGAATCAATGACAATAAAATGTTATCAATTACAAGGAGACATATAGAACAAGGGACGGAATATAAGAGGGCCTTGAAGAAAAAAATATATTACGGGCTTAGTATGGAAACGGAAAAATAGGGAAGAGAGTGGATGCATGCGAGAGTTCTTGCACGAGTACAATAGTTCAATTTATTAGATTTAATCAATATTATATTTATTATACTTGCGCGGATTAAGAAAATTACTAGAAACGCTACTGTTCTTTGTATTTATTGTTAATTTATAAAAATAACATAGTGCTATCTTGAAATTAAAAGTATTTGATCATGTCAGTTGTAACGTTAATAGTACATTATGAAACGATGATGTAATGATAAGTATTAACACACGAGTGTGATATGACGATACGAGCGAGTATCGTAAACTTCACACGAGTGTATTACTACCCATTACATCGAGATTCATACAGTACTTTTTCTACGACTTATGATAACTTTTATAAGTTAAACTTTTACATTCAATCGTTTCGTTGCAGTTGAAATGCAGGATTCACCCAAGGCCACCTAGCGGACAGCTCGCTACCCTTGCCTCAGATGGCTTTGGTGTTCCAGTCAGCATGCTAGAGAGTTCAAAAGTTGCAGTAATAATTCCGACTCACCATTTTCGCCTTTTCTCTTATTTCAGGAGGTGTCAACTCCTCTTCTGATTCACTAGACATTTTAAACTAAAGAATTGGCCGGCTTTTAAAGGTCACATATAACACAAAATAACTTGAGTTCAGATCCTCACGTCAGTAAAATGTTCCCTCCAATAACTGTCACTGCGCTAGTCAAATAGGATCAAAGTGAAACTATGATCCAATTTATTTTAAATAATATTTCTCGTAAAAATGACGAATAATAAAAGAAATTAAAACTGACAAGCGTAATACAATATTAAATACAATTTTAATGCACATAATCGAACGAAACATTAACTAGATAGATTATCAATGATTAATTAAGTGTAAATACTTGGTTTGTAAACTTCTCTGTGATTGGTCAAGAACCTGTATCATAATGAAATCTGTATCGTAATGAGTATCATTATGCAACGGGTTGCAGCCATCAAATGCAGTATTATACAATGGGAGTAGAAAAACCTATTTATATACCAAATCCATAGTCTTATTCGCCGCAGACTGCCACCCGAACGCTTCGTGGATCATTGTTCGGGAAACTACTACACTAATTGTTTTAAAGGCAAACAACGAAATAAATAAAATGCTTATAAATTATTTCTTGTATTTCAGTAAAACATTAAAATAAATTAGTTATAATAGCATGAAACATTTGATTTTCGTTAACTGTCCTTGAAAATGCGATGAAGACAGATCTCAATCGGGCATCGAACCCAAGACTCCTGAACAGCAAACGAAACTCGAGTATTCGAGTTAAATGCTGCGTAATGCATGCTTTAATGACGTCAACAATTGTTCCGTACCGGTTTGATAGTAAAGTACAGTTAGTAAGTTTGACAGTAAATAAAAAATGTTGCACGGCCGGCGTCATTTAAGAACAATCAAAATAAATGAGTTGTAGTACAAGAAGGAGTATAAGTACACTAACACCAAGAAATTGTATTTATGGTTATGTTACTTTTAATGTATCACTTTACTTCGAAAGAAGACAAAATATTGCAATCGTGTGTCGGAAAACGGCAAATTTTCAACAGAAAAACTTTTATTCCCGAGCCCTGGTAACTTAAAAGTGGATAAATTTTGTTCCCATGTATGAGTAGAAAATTACTTCCTCTAACACGTTTTGTAGTCTGAAACCATGTTTCTTGAATCCTTGATATCGAAAAATTGATTAACGACAGAACGTCTCCCCGTCTGTCTACCTGCCAGGTAGTAAAGGGAAAGTTAAATTAATTAGTGGAGCAGAAAGTAAGAAATGACATAAAACATTAGAGAAGTTAGCAAGAGAAAGAAGTAAGCAATGTGGTAAAAGTTGCAAGTGTCTTCAACCAACACTGCAAGAATTGCGGTTGATCTCACTAAGGGACTAAAACCACAGTATTCAACATGATACGTAATAAATCATAATACCATCGTATCATTCATAAATCTCTAATATCAAGAACCTTGGTGTCTATAGGGCCTCAAATATATAATCAATTACCATTAGCTCTGAAAAATAGTAAGTCCTACACAAGATAAGGATTTGGATTTTAAAACATGATGATAATGATATAAACAAGTTAACTGAAATATTGGAATAATGTTTTTTGCTGTATAAATTAAATATAAATTTATTTATGGAAATATATATTTTGTCTAAGTAAATATATCTACTGCATCTCTGTAAATTTTCACTTATTGTATGATTTAAAGCTAGGTTTTTTATTTTGTATGTTCACAAAAACTTATATTGTAAATGTTAAAAAATGAGAATTTTGTAAAAAACACGCCACAACTAAAAAAATACTATGTAGAAGTAGACTGATAATAAATTATAAATTCAGTATTGCTAACCATCACAACTGGTTATCGATGGTTAGTAATTCCAAGAAACAACAATGTACATTATCTCTGTAAAACAAGTTGGGAATAAAAAAATCTTATATTATTATTATTATTATTATTATTATTATTATTATTATTATTATTATTATTATTATTATTACGTTTCCGAAAAATAATTCGACACATTGTTTTCCGAAATGTCTTCCTGTGAAATCCTCAGAATAGTCAGTAAACTAAAACATTCGGCTGTTTTAGATGAATTTCCGAATTATAAAATACAATCTTGTACACCTTTCTTTATATACCCGTTAGCTCACATTTTCAGTGCTTCTTTACGCACAGGAATATTTCAAGATATTTTCAAAATAACAAACGCTCCTTTTTGAAAAAGGCAACAATAATAAAATTCAAAATTATCGGCCAATTTCTCTTTTTTGTCAATTTTTAAAAAATATAAGATAGGCTTTTATAGATCGAATGAAAACTTTTCTCAGGAAAAAACAATGTTTTTAGACTCTCAACATGGATTCAGGAAATCAAAATCTACTAAAATTGCCATTTTCTTCTTTTCTTAAAGTTGTTTCCTCATGAGTGGATCATAATGAAGCAGCTATTGGAATGTTTTTAGATCTTTCATAAGCTTGCACACACATTTATAACAACGTTGATCTTCATTGATTCATTCATATTTTGCTTTTAAAATTATTTTCATTTAGAATTCGTGGTATAGCTCTAGATTCGATAACCTCATAACTTAAACATCAATCCCAAAGTAGAAATACAATATTGGCACGAAAGAACATTATTCACTCATTTTCTCAATTCTTTGCCAATTTAGCATGGGGTCCCCAGATGCAATGTCAGGTCCCTTCCTCTTTCATTTAGACACAAACCACATGATCTCGTCCATTAAAAAGGGAAGATCAGTTCTGTTTACCGATGATCCGAATGCTCTTTGCAAGAAAGAAACAATAAATATTTTAACGATTCTTCAATGGTTTTAGAAGTTTCATATTTGTTTCGTAATAACAAATTAATAGTCAACGAAAGAACACAGATTTAGTGCAGTTTTTTATTTAAACTGGCAATCGTTTGTGCCATTGAAAAAGGAATAAAATGCAGTTAGTGGATGTAAAAGTAAAAAGCTTCGAGTGGAATATCCATATAAAGGAATGAAACTCTGAATTATGTTCATTATGTTGCGCATTTAGAAATCTTCAAAATTCAGTCAGCTTTTGTGATGTGTGTATTTTGCAAATGTCCATTTCCAGCAGAAATATTGCATAATATGCCGGTGAAGCTCAACCTATAGTGACCAGACTTTGGATTGCAGAAAAAAGTTGTACGAATCGTAAGCAAATGCCATAAAGGGATTCCTGCAAGTCATTCTTTATTTAGCTCGATTTTGACAATGTTCTAGAAATTTATAACTTTTATTTTAACAAGACATTCGTATATTTACTGTATTTATTGAAATGGAATATTCACTTGAATGGAATTAATTTCATGATAGATCATAATTTTTATTAATTTCGAAAATCTGAATCGGTTTGGAGAATAAGGATTTTCTTAATCATCGCATGGAATCACCCCTTATTGCCAGATCCGTCGTTTCCGATGTCCTTGGTACAATAGTTTCATGATAGAAGCAATCCCGCGAAGATCGGCGTCTATAAACCAGGAGCGGTGGCTCAGTGCATCAACTGATGTCACTGCCTCTGACCGGGAGGTCCTAGGTTGGAGTCCCGACAAGGGCAGGATTTTCGACACTAGCGTTTTAGTTAGGTTGCATTCAGTCGCTGTCTGAAGGAATGCTCTCGCGGCCGGCTGCTCTGATCGGTAATTTTCGGCGGTTTCTCCCTTCAACATCAGGGGAATGCCGGAGCATTACCTTAACAAACCGGCCACGGACCGCGCGCGATCTTTCCTTGCTCTTCCTTGTCCTATCCTCTCCCCTCTCAGACACACTTATACTAACATGCACTATGCTACCACACATGCCGGGAGACCGGTCGGGGCCTTAGAACGAACGGGGAGGGACCCTGCTGGTGGGAGATCCCTAATTGGGAAAAACCCCGGTAGTCGACGGTAGGTCGGCACCGGATTTGGCCATCCATTAGTGGAATTTTTTATTGATTGATTTTTTCGTGTTTCCGGGCGCGTCAACTGTGGTCATTAGTCCCGTGAGTGTACTGCATGTTTTTTTCTCGGGAAATGGCGGTGATCTTCCCCCGCTGGATGGCGAGATCCGGCGCCGACCTACCGTCAGCTAGTGGGATTTCCCCCTAACCAGGGCTCTCCCACCAGCGGGGCACCGCCCCAGCCGGGACAAGCTCTACGCTCCCGACCGGTCTCCCGGAATACGTGGTAGTGTAGTGCATGTTAGTGTAAGTGTGTGTGTAAGAGGAGAGGATAGGACAAGGAAGAGGAATGAAAGATCGCGCGCGGTCTGTGGCCCGTTTGGTAGAGTACTGCTCCGGCATTCGCCTGGTGTTGATCGGAGAAACCACGGAAAACTACCGATCAGAGCAGCCGGCCGCCAGAATTCTCCTCCAGACAGCGACTGAATTCGACCGAGCTGAGAAGCTAGTGTCGAAAATCCTGCCAGCATCAGGATTCGAACCTAGGACCTCCCGGTCAGAGGCGGTGCAGTGACATCAGTTGACGCACTGAGCTACCGCTACCGGTCCAGTAGTGGAAGATCACCGCCACCTACCGATGAAAAACAGGCGCTATACTTACGGGACTATTGACCTCAGTAGTTGACGCGCTCGGAATCATTAATCAATCAATCAATCAATCAATCAATCAATCAGCGTCTATAACCTACCAATGCACCCACCGGGGGGGGGGTGGCTGCCGCGTCCGATCACAGTCCGAACAGATAGCTGCATCAGCTCGGCAGCGGCGCGGCGAGGGGCTGGGGGTGGGGTGGGAGGGGCGGGGTGGTGGGGGCGGGGCGCGCGCGAGCGGAGAGCCGGGGGAGCTCAGTCGCCAGCGCGCCGCCACGGCAGCCGGGTGCACGAACGGGCGAGCGCGCGCTCAACGCAAGGGACGCAGGACAAACGCGGACGCTCTGCATCTAGGCCAGCGCCGGTGACGTCGCAGGGAAGAGCGACAGTGGCAGCTGCAGCGACTGCACGCGACGCGACTCAGGAGCCAGCAAGCGACGCGGGCCCGCCTAGCGAGTAAGTTCAAGGACGCGCCCGCTGCGGCGCGGCGTCTTCGTGTTTATGGTCGCTGTTGCCCCTGGAGGGGGCGAGTTTGCGCGTTAGTCATTTGTTTTGAAACCGACGTTTTGGAGTGATGGCTGAGATTGGCGTTTCTTGGACGATTGGGCTGTAAAATTGTCGATAGAGATATTCTCCTTATACAGCTATTGTTTATACGTTTACGTCTTCATATATTTTCGTAATTTGTCATACAAATCTATTGTACATATGTATTCGTTTCTCGATAATAACCTTAACATCGTGCTTTTGTGTTTCGTAATCCAAACATCGTAACTCGTTAAGATTGTGATGAGTAGGTTGAGATCCGGAGTATCAAGGTAGTGGCCTTAGATAATGTCCACCACTTTCCTTAATGTCGAGCTATTACCAATACTTAATCTGAAATGTGGGTGCTTCGTTGTGTTGTAATAATATGCAATCTGCCGAATGACCTTCACTGGACCACTGGATCCTTGTGCGACTGCCAAGGATATACAGTTTATTTTTGTTGGTTTGGCCTTGTTCTAAACTTCATTTCCGAAGTGCATGCACACTGGACTAGTTTATCGTTATTATTTTCTGCAATTGGGTTTGATATTTCAGATTGATATCCGTTGAAGATATCGTACGATTATTTCCCAAAGCAAACTCGAATTAGAAGAATTCCGTAGAATGTGAACACACATTTCTGGGCTCGAGTAGGAGATTTTTCTTCCTGTAGGAACATCTCTTCACTCCATTCTAAATATTTTTCCTTCTTGTAGGAACAACATTCGTAATTTGTTTCGTAGGTTAAAATGGCATATCGGTCTACTATAAGATTAATGACATTCAGGAAATTGCGAAAATATTCATAGGAGATACAAATGCTTACTAAATTCTTACAAATTGAACTAGTGTTGCCATAACAGAACATAATTTCTCGTATATTTTGTAAAGGCTGTGCAATATTATACTACAATATGAACATGCAAAAGTGTTGCTAACCATCAAAAATGTTTGCTCCGCAACAGGATTCGAACTCAATTCCTTCGAGTGAACAAGCCAGGCACGCTCCCGCTATATCATCAGTTGCACGGCTAAATTCATCTTTCCTGGCGCTTAAAACCTAGCATTATTTCTTTCTCGCATTATTTCTAACTTACGCAATTTTCGAAAATCCAGATATTTGAGCGTAAACGATATGTCCGTCAATTTTTAAGTTTTCTTTACGCTAGCTGAGGGCAAAGTTGAATAAAAAAATTAGAGCCATTTTTGAGAAAATTTTGAATATGTTGAGTCTTAGTGTAAAGTACCCCCAAGAATCAAAATAAATTTCGTAAGTCTTCGAGTGTGTTTAAAAAGATCGGGGAAATTAGATTTTGGAAAAAAAATCGTCTCAACTGTTTAGGCATCAGCTTTACCCACGGACGGAGAGACAAACTGACAGAGAGAAAACATAGATTCTGATACGGACACTGCGAATAAAAGTATGTAATTAATGATTGAATATAGACTTTTTTAAAAAATTACTTATTAACAGAAGTCGTTGGCTTCCGCGGCCAGACTCAAGTAAATGATCTTGGCGGTCCGGGGGACGCCACGTCGAAGGCTCTGGTGCTGACGTTTCGACCATCTTGTCGTGGCCTTCTTCAGGGCTGGTCCCAAGACCAGCTGGTCAGATCTCAGGGCTGGTCAGATCAACCCTGAGAAAGACCACGACAAGATGGTCAAGACGTCGACACAGCCATCGAGACGGCCTCCGGCATCCAAGATCATTTGCAACTTAGTAATTAGTTTACATGAATCGTTTCGTTTTATTAAATATTCGCGTTCTGAATTTGGGAAATTACTTTCCGCCGTTTGAAGGATCAGCAATTCCTAGTTTTGTTGAGGGCCCCTGCATTCACCCCTCTTCTTTTCAACTCTGGTCGGCCAGAGTGGCGCAAGGCCTTGGGGCATTTACTCCCTAGAACGCGTTACTCAAAGTTACCGGTTCCAATATCATGTATGGCGCGAGGGGGAAGTTGAGAGGCAGGCTCACAGGAAGGCTAACAGGCAGGTTGACAGACAAGCTGTCACAGAGGCTGCCAGACAAGTTGGCAGACTGGCTGACGGGCTGGCTGACGGGCTGGCTGACGGGCTGGCTGACGGGCTGGCTGACGGGCTGGCTGACGGGCTGGGCTGCGGGCTGGCTGACGGGCTGGCTGACGGGCAGGCTGACGGGCAGGCTGACGGGCAGGCTGACGGGCAGGCTGACGGGCAGGCTGACGGGCAGGCTGACGGGCAGGCTGACGGGCAGGCTGAAGGGCAGGATGACGGGCAGGCTGACGGGCAGGCTGACGGGCAGGCTGTCGGGCTGGCTGACGGGCTGGCTGACGGGCTGGCTGACGGGCAGGCTGACGGGCAGGCTGACGGGCAGGCTGACGGGCAGGCTGACGGGCAGGCTGACGGGCAGGCTGACGGGCTGGCTGACGGGCTGGCTGACGGGCAGGCTGACGGGCAGGCTGACGGGCAGGCTGACGGGCAGGCTGACGGGCAGGCTGACGGGCAGGTCGACGGGGAGGCTGGTAGGCGGGGACGCTTAGAGGCGAGCAAGTGGGCAGGTAGGCAGGCGAGCGAGCCGGGGAGCTGCGCCACCGTGCTGGCCTTGCGGGCGCGAGAGAGCGTATCAGCGGCTTGCAGCCCGACTCCCCCGCGCGTCGCGCGCTGGGAAGTGGCCTGTCGCAACCCGAAGCGCAGAAGCGGCGCGCGGCCGGGCGCAGCGCAAGGTGCTTCGCGACGCCGCTGGCGGTGGGCGCGCGGAGGCGCCGCGGGCGCGACGCCTCTCTCCCCCTCAGCACGCGGCGCGACGCGACGAGAACACTGGCCTCCACCAGCGCCGCGCGCGGACGAACGCGCACGCAAACACGCACATACAAACCAAAAAATTAAAAAAATATATTAATTGTTTAATGATAATGGGCACGTCAACAGCTGCCATTAGTCCCGTAAATGTAGTATATGGATTGATCGCTGGAGGTGGCGATGGACGGCCTTCCTCCTCGGCTGGATGGCGAAATCGGGCGCTGATCGGGCACGACGGCTAGCAGGGGCTTCCCCAACAAGGTATCTCCCACCAGCTGGGTACCGCCCCTGCCGGGACACGCTCTAAGCTCTTGACTGGTCTCCCGACATATGTGGTAGTATAGTGCATGTAAGTGTGTGTGTGTGTGTGTGTGTGAGAGAGAGAGAGAGAGAGAGAGAGAGAGAAAAAGGAAAGGAAAGGAGAGGAGGAGAAGAGAGGAGGAGAAAAGGAGAGGAGGAGAAAAGGAGAGGAAAGGAAGAGAAATGGAAGGTGGAACGTCACATACAGTTTTTACTGTTTTTTGACTAAATAAATTAAATTAAATTAAATGAACATCGCGTGCAATCCGTGGCCCGTTTGTCAGAGTACTGCTTCGGAATTCCTCTGATATTGATAGCAGAAACCACGGAAAACTACGCATGAGAGCAGCCGTCCGCTAGAATTCTCCTCCAGAGAGCGGCTGAATTCGACCTAGCTCTCTAGCTGTTGTGAAAAAAAGCCTGCCACCGTCGGAACTCGAACCCTGGATCTCACTGCAGGATCGGATATACTGCAGTGACACGAGTTTAATGCTCTCAGCCATCTAAGCCGCTAGGATGGGATGGATTAGTACACATGCAAAGTACGTGGTGGGGGATCTCCAAGAATTTCTTACGATATTCTTATTTTATAAATATTTAAAATATTTTAATATGAGTTGTTTGAGTTGAAAAGGTTAGAGTGTATTTTCACACTCGTTTCGAATAGATATGCTATGTATTATTAGAGGACCACCTGGTGTTTAGAGCCCCTCAAGATATTGCTCCATCCTAATTTGTTGGTATGTGGCTATTACATAAAGATTCTGAACAATTGGAGTTATTGCTCGATAATTTTGTACGAACATTTTCGAAAAGCCGAGAAAAACCTAGGGGGATTTGTGACGCGCCCCGAATCACTACTCGCTCACCGTCACCAAATTACCTTCAAATGGAAGTCTTTATAAGCAGGCTACATGAGGCAAACCCAGCAACATGGTAAAGCTTGATTTGTTTTAGGAGAATGCACCTGTTTAATTAATATCCCGCTATATAGTTTCTTCCAAACTTCAGACACATTCCTACGATTGCACAAGATAGCGTTTGACCGTATGAGGCATTGCGGGTACGTAGGGCAAACTCAAACTAAAAGATTGGAGAAAAATGAACTATTACATTTTTGTCCCAGGGTGAACTCAATGGAATGTTTCGTTGGGGCGGCTTGTCAGGCGACCGGTGCTGCAACCTTCGGTAAGAGCGAAGCGTTGATGTTTTCACTGCCAGTTTCATTGCTGGTCGCTGGATAAGAAGGCGGTATCAACACAGCGCCCTCGTACGCCCGGTTGTCAACCTCCTCCAACTTCGTCCTCCCCCGTCCCTGCACTTCCTTCTCACCGTCGCCGCCGGAAGCGCGCGCGTGCCGGTGGCAGAAGTTGGCGCGAGAGCGCGCGCCGTGAGTCAGTCGTGTTTGCGTTCGTCTCCCGCAGAGCGGCGCCGTGTTGACAAATATCTATCTCATCGCCTTGTGGCGCTTGTCCTCGCCCGCCGGTCTGTGACGCGAAGCTTGTCTGTGCTGTCTTTCACGGAAAACGGGGGACAGGTGTCTTTGCGTACCGCGCGCTCGGGTTTATTTTGCTTTCGGTGCGTGACTGCGAAAATTATTTGTGTTTGAAAGTGTAGTAATGTTTCGCAGCAAGTTTAAAGTAGGCCCGTATGTAAAATTTGTTTTTAGGAACTGTGAAATTGTTTTGCATAGACTCCCTCTACTCTTTTCTAGTACCAAGTAGAAATTAGCTAATAAAAGCTCATAGAAGAAGCTCCTAGTACCATCAAAAGTAAGCCAGAGATCCGTTGTGGGAAATGCTTTGCTTTGGTGTTGGGGGCTTTAGTTGTGCCTCCGGCAGAGGTATAACTGCACTTTTATCTAGTGTGTAAATTCAAAGGAAAATGCAACCATCATTCTCTAAATTTTGAAGTTTCATTTTCACGTTCAATAAAGCGAAGCACTATTATTTCTCTTAATAATTGTCACACTGCGTAAGGTATTTGGCACGATACAAAAAGGAGACTCCTCATCTTTAAATTCAAGGAACGATTTGTGTGCCGACCTGGATGGCCGAGGTGGCTAAGAGCAAGAACCGACTCAGCGCTTCGGTCCGAAGGGTCGCGGGTTCGAGTCCCGCCTTGGGAACGGTTGTTTGTGCCTTGACTTTGTATGTGTTGTCGCGGAGGGCCTCGCGTTCTGCTGACCCCAGATCAGAGGATCCCGCAAGTGTGTTGGTCTAGGGTAAGGTCGAATATGTGTCCCATCGGGACGTAAAGGGTAACCGGCTGTTGGCTGGATGAAAGTCCTAGAAATAATAACGATTTGTGTTGCGTTTCTTGCAGCTGTCCTTTTTGGGCTCTTTGGGCTGTTGTGTACCCGAGAGGCAAGACGAGCGCTTCAACCACTCAACTATGCTTCTTCCATTGATGATACGAGTCAAAAAATTCTTTCAGTGAACTGAAACGTCCTAGAAACAACTGAACTCGACCCTCACTGAAGTCACATGAAACCTTGAAAACTGCTTTTAATCCCGTTTCGTTATAGCCCGATAATGAAGTGTGAATTTTCTTGGATTGCATTATTTCTTGTTGCTCAAAATACAAGTTATACTACTTCCATGTCAATTTACTCGAAAATCTTTTTAAGCGCAGCGTCATCATGAAAGGGCGTTGCAGAGTTTAACGCCTGGTGGTCAGGGAATTATTCAGTAAGTCGATGATGTAAGCTGATTGTAAGAAGATTTGAATTAATTAATGGTATGCGTGTAATCGACCACTTCCTGCGGCACCATTGCATGCAACCGCACCTACGCTTACACCCAACATGCGTTCAGAGCTGGCGTATTGAGCTTAATGTCCTCGAACCACACGTTGATGCAAATTGTAACTTGCTTACTAATGACAAGAAAACATTTCTTTCTTCGGCATTGCATCCTTTTTCGTGTATAGTTTGCAGCGAACAGTCTTCACACAGTGCTGGATGTTAAATATTCCTTAACAACAGTGTTGAGAAATTATTACGTCCTTCTCCGTAGCGAAAGTAGTGTTTTGGTTTGGTAATAATACCAGCGTGATTTTATTTACGTTTCACAATAAAAATGTGTAGCTAGTGGCACGTTTGAATATAATGACCGTTTAAAATAATTTTTGGGACGTGTAGGAAAGGAACTGAATGGCCTAGAAAACACAAGGACGGCGGTCAAATGAAGCAATCCTTCGTAAGAGGGAACTGGTTGGAAGTTTCCGGGCATCCTGCAATTGTTCGATGCAAATACCGAAAACTAACGTGTAAGGCAAACAATTCTTTGTAAACAGTCAACAGAACAACATTCCCACTTATACTTCTCTCGACTTTGATGCGAAGGTGAAGGCCGACCCCTTGACAGCTCGCAGGTGTGTTTCCTGGACACCCCAAGAGCCGAGTAATCGCAGACTGTGAAGTGACTAATTATACATTTATCCGTACAACAACACAACTGATGTGTCTCAACAATTTGCTTCTATTCATGCTTACAGAAGAGGGGAAGAATTAGCTTTGATTGGGTGTTGAAATATAAAAGAATATCCAAACATACTTATACAAGAAGCGAGTACGCATAAGTAATGGGGAACCTTCCAGTGTGCTATTATTGGTTATACATCACGTTTACTTGATAATAGTAATTCAGTAATCAAATAGAACAATTCTTATTAGTCCGCAGGTCAACATTGTAAATATACATCCCTGCTAAATTATCTACAAAATAATAAATTTAAAATGTTAATCGGAACCCAGCCTCTCTCTTTCGTTCTCTTAAACCTTAAACCGAGAAGTGTAAATAGAAGTGCTTTGAAATAGATTTCCTTATACGTGAGGCAGAAGAAATGATATTTTTAGTGTTTGACATTTGCTATCAGCTCGTTTGTTGACAAAGATTACGCATTCCATTGGGTAGACATCGTCTGTTATTCAGGATGTACTTTTAAAGAAATTCAGTTATTTAGTGGTATATAAGTGAACAGAGCAATGAAGATTTTCCTCCACTGTATGTAAGACATCTTTGCATTTCATTGCACAAAAGGTACGAAACAAGTTAAGTAAAATATCTTTCTCGCCAGTAACGATACTTTTTGGGGGTTTCGTACTCTTATTATGGTCCATGCTTCCGTCGAAAACCGAGGATTAATTTAATTATTTCAATTACTAATAAAACGGGGACCATTTAATATATTATTTTAATATCAAATTATTTTGATAGTACTGTATTAAACTATTAAACATACGTCAAAGCCACTTTCTGCTGGGAAGGATTACTTTGGGACTGCGTGGCAACGTCGCAATTCCAATCCCACGGTGAGGAATGGTACCCAGCAGCATGACAATAGCCCGTATCCGATGTCTTCATTTGATATCGACCCAGAAAGGGAAATTCGTCCCTGAGGGAGACGCGTCCGCCTCGTTAGGTTTCTTTGTCGAGATCTTCCCAGACTCCTCCCCTCCCGCCCTGGAACTGCATCGGAGCGCAGAGGAACGAAGGAGTGCCAAAGAGCAGGCTTGACTTCTTCGCTGTCCGGGTGACGCCACGTAGTGGGCTGAGAGGCCTCTCAGCCCACTACACGGCGTCACCCGGACAGCGAAGAAGTCGTCGACTCGAGCCGCGGAAGCCTACGCGTACAAAAAGCAGGCTTTTTAAAATTCTGAACTAAGTAAATTTACAATCTATTTTATATTGAAAAAATAGTAAATATGTTGAAACTGACAGTTGACGATGAGAAATTATTGTCGATAAAAGCATTCCAGTGGTACATGTCAGTCTCTTGCGTCTTTTTGCAGAACAAAAAAGAACAACTACTCTAGAACAAAAATAATCAACTCAGAACTTTTGGTTAGGGGTCAAAGTTGAGGAATATATGTGATTATATATATATATATATATATATATATATATATATATAGTGACTAATTTGAAAATCTATAATAGTTTTAAGGCTATAATTCTGTGTAATCTGTAGGTGTCTTCACTATTATCTAGGAGATTAGTGACTAGAGGATTTAAATGATTTTTCAGACGTTGAAGATGGCTACAGCAGTTATCCTAAGCGTTTTTTATTAAAATCTCTGTAAAATGGAGAGATTTGATCTCTTTACTGTGCCCCAAATTTGGATGCCGTAGGTCCATAGAGATTATTGTTGTTTTGTAGATCAGTAATGATTGTCTAAGATTAGCTTTGAATTGTGTCCTAGTAACCAATATATAAGTTTCCCTTGTAATTGAAGTTACTTCGTCTTGGATAGTATGTGGAGTTTTCATGTAAGACTTTTAAACAAATGTATTCCTAAATACTTCACATAAGAACAGGCTTGTGCAAAATACTTTTCCAAAATACTTTGTAAATATTTTGGCTTTTTAGATGCGATTATCTTACTTTGCCTTCTGGCTAACGGTGTCCTCAGCCTAGTTTAATTCCCACTAGGGGGAGGGGGGAGTAAGACATGTGACGAACATAATGTATCCCCTTTACCGCAAGTTGCAAACTACGCCAGCCAAATCTTTCCTTGTCACTCAGCCACAGAAACTGAGACGGTTTTAAAGAAAAGTTGAAACTACTTTTGCTCCGACTGGGGTTCGAACCCGGAATCACACCACGGTAAGCTAGTATGAACTGGATGTCGACTTGTAAAACACTTTTTATTCGAGTTTGTTTTTTATTGGTTGTTACAGTAAGGTAAGATTTCATTGGCAACATGCATATTGTAGTGGCCTATTGTAGACATAGTGTAGAACTTCCCTTGGTCACGTACACGTATAACATGTCCCGTGTCAAAACCATGCACGCACAGATATTGCACGCGGAATGAAGTGCTGGCTTTGGCCTCGTTGCTCCAGCAAATCCCAGAGATCTCATGTATTTGGATAGGTCTGTGTTGGAGATGATATGAGGATGTGCCTGTCTTAAAAATATATAATTATTACAGTAAACCCTCATTAACGCGAATTCCAAGGGACCTAAATTATTGGGGTTCCTGTTATAAAACTTCGTGTTATCCGAGTATTATTAATGTCCGTATTACCGTAATCCCTTGCCGGGACCGAAGTTTTCTTCGTCTTACGGCGAAATTCAAATTAAGCGAGTTCGTGCTAACGAGAGTTTACTGTAATTTTCACATGTATTGTCAGATAGGCAAATGCTTATTTATGAACGCCAGCTCAGTATTACATAGACAATAGTGAATGCATACTTATTTTCCCAACACCTGTCATTATATTCTTGCTTAACTATAATTATACAACGCAAATGCAAAATGTCGTCTGTAACATTCATACAGTTTTGTATAGACTAACAGTGACTTATTTAATATAAGATCAGCATGATACCTGGTCGAAGATTATTCCCTAGTTTGAATAGCAAGTGCCGCACGCGAAGTGCTGACAGTTAGATGGCAAAATCAACCATGAGTTTTACGAGAGCACGAGACATCGGCAAGCATCGCGAGCTCACGTGTGCTACAGTGCCAAAATTGGTGCAGAATACACCTCAATCGTACGATTCTGATGCTTGGTCCCGTCCTCTCGTACGGTTCGGTCAGGATATTGCTATAAATGAGGCCTCATTCACGCTTCAATTAACGCCACGATTCAACGACCTCGTGTGCGTTTCCGGGCGCCAAGAACCACCGGTGCACGCTGCCGACATTTACGATTACGTGTCGTCGCGGAAGCCACGCAGAATGTGTGTAGATTGCCATTACTCCGTTATCAATGTACTTAATCTGCTCTATGACGTTTCTAATTGGTCGTTTCTCTAGCGTAGCTAAATCTTTCACTGTCTCTTGAGGTTGGTTCCTGGAGCACATACCCTCCTCGCAAATGTCCCCCAGTCTTCAGCAAATTGCATCCAACAAGGGCTGTCTTTGGATTTGCTGACTTCGGAATTTCTAGAAAATTCAACTGACAATCTTCAGGGAAAGGATGCGGTCTACTCCTTCTCTACCCTTATTACTGCAACGTGTGATAGTCTTCTACTTGGCTGTACGGGTGCATCAACTGATGTCACTGCAGCGCCTCTGACCGGGAGGTCCTAGGTTCGAGTCCTGACGGCGGCAGGATTTTCTACACTAGCTCTTCAGTTAGGTCGAATTCAGTCGCTGTCTGGAGGAGAATTCTAGCGACCGGCTGCTCTGAACGGTAGTTTTCCGTGGTTTCTCCGATCAACACCAGCGAATGCCGAAGCAGTACCCTAACAAACGGCCCACGGACCGCGCGCGATCTGTCCTTCCTCGTCCTTGTCCTATCCTCTCCCCTTACGCTCACACTTACGCTAACATGCACTACAGTACCACATATTCCGGAGGATCGGGAGCTTAGAGCTTCTCCCGGCTGGGGCGTTACCTGCTTGTTTGGGGGAATATGCCGCTATCTTCTGGGTGGGTCGACGCCGGATTTCGCCACTCAACGAGGGAAGATCATCACCATCTACGATATAAAAAAACATGTAACGTCACTTACATGACCTTAGCAGTTGATGCCCCGAGAATCAGTAATCAATATGACGCGGACGCATCTTCTGGTCCTTTTCGTCCTATTCCAACCGGCCCGCGTCGTTCGGTTTACTTCGGGCCAACGTGCGGGCATAGAGTAAAGATATATACCTCTTTAGTCTATGGTGCGGGTGACGAGAGCGGGAGCGTGGGTGGAAAACGAAGCGCTGGCCTCAGAGGCGCCGCACTCTCGCTTGGCCTTGAGGTGGCTGCGGAGGGAAAGGGCACCACCACCGCCGCCGCCGCCGCCGCCACCGCCGCCGCCGCCGCCGCCGCCGCCGCCGCCGCCGCCGCCGCCGCCGCCGCCGCCGCCGCCGATGACGTCTCGACTGCTGCCGGAGCGCCTCATGGAACCATGGAACGTTTCTCATGGAACCATGAAGAAAAAACCTCGCAAGCCTACGTGCAAGTCAATTGATGTTCCAGCGAAGGAAGGATCATAGTCACTTCTAGTAGTAGCTAGTGACGATAATCCGCCATCTTTGGGACTCGATCCCTGGACAGTGACCTCTCTGAGTTAACTCATGCGGAAGCAGAGATTTCGAAACGGGCCGGCATGAGAAATACAATGCATTATTATTGAGGCGGGGCGGGGGACGGGCAAGGTCTCCGAGGCGCCGGCGCCGTTTTATGTAACGGTGGGTGCCCGGCGGCGGCGGCGGAGCGGTGGCGCCTTTAGCCGAGTCGACCGCCCTGGGACGAGAAAGCGCCGCCCTCGCACCGCGCTCCCAATCGCACACTGTCCACCACGAGCGGTCACATCAACTCAATAAGTCAACCGACGTTGGTGGCTCAGGGCATCACTAGATGCCACTATCGTACCTCCAATCGAGAGGTCCTACGGTTCTAGTCGCGATGACGGCAGGATATTCGACGCTAGTTAGATAGCTAGAGTTCAGTCGCTTTCTGGAGGAGAATTCTAGCGGCTAGCTGCCTTGGTCGGTATTTTCCCGCGGTTTCTTCGATCAACACCAGGCGAATGCCGATGCTGTTCCTCAAAACAAACGGGCCACGGACCGCGCGCGATATTTCCTTCCCTTTCCTTTTAATATCCTCACGCATAACTTACACGCACCTACATGCACTACTCTACGACACATACCAGGGGACGGGTCGGGAGCTTAGAGCTTGTTCCGGTCGGAGACTTGAAGAAAATCCTCGCAAGCGTACGTGCAGATCGACGCCAGATTTTATGTTCCATCGAGGGAGGATCATAGCCACTTTATGGGATAAAACATTTGCTATGCTAACGGGACTAATGAGTATAGTAGTTGACGTAGCCGGAAACAAAAAATTCTCTTTATCTTTTCTCGCTCTTTTTCTCCTTTTCTCGCTCTTTTTCTCCTTTTCTCGCTCTTTTTCTCCTTTTCTCGCTCTTTTCTCCTTCGCTCTTTTCTCCTTCTCTTCTCTCTCTCTTCTCTCTCTCGCTCTCTTTCTCTCTCTCGCTCTCTTTCTCTCCTGCTCTCTTTCTCCTCGCTCTCTTTCTCTCTCTCTCTCTCGCTCTCTCTCTCTCTCTGCTCTTTCTCTCTCCCCTCTTCCTCTCTTTCTCTCTCGCTCTCTTTCTCTCTCTCCTCTCTTCTCTCTCGCCTCTTTCTCTCTCCGCTCTCTCTCTCTCTCTCTCGCGCGCGCTCTTTCTCTTTCTCTCTCTCGCGCGCTCTCTCTTTCCCTCTCTCGCGCGCTCTCTCTCTTTCTCTCTCTCTTTCTCCTCTCTCGCTCTCTTTCTCTCTCTCGCTCTCTTTCTCTCTCTCGCTCTCTTTCTCTCTCTCGTTCTCCTTCTCTCTCTCGTTCTCTCTCGCTCACTTTCTCTCTCTCGCTCACTTTCTCTCTCTCGCTCTCTTTCTCTCTCTCGTTCTCTCCCTCTCGCTCACTTTCTCTCCCTCTCTCTCTCTCGCACACACACTAACTCCCTCACTCTCTCAAACTCTCATCGGGTCAATCTTAACATGCTCGCCTCATTGCACATCCTCGCAGTCACACAGACGCTCTCGCACTCACACATTCATACACACGCACAATGTCCATCGCCCTCCCCCTCACCCATCTGTTTAACCCTGAAATGCGGCCGCGTGCATCCCAGCGACTATGTTCGTTTAACCCACTTTCTAATGCAGCGAAAACAGGCTGTGTTCCTCTTGCCTATGCATTTACTTGAGTACTAATGTGTTTGCGAATAACTGAGTGAGTGTAGATGTAGTTGGTCAATCGATGACGATTAAAATATTGTACAGGATTCGGGCGTTTGGTCGTTCGGAGAAGTTCTTTGTTAGTGTAAAATTAGTCATATTTTTTGAGAGACTGTGACCGCCCGTTTTCTTAGATTCCGAAAACGTGTCACATACCGCCCTAAGAAAGCGAGGGAAAAGAATATTTTGAACGACGCCAACGCGGATGGATATTTGGAATGATAATTAGAATTTAAAACAAGAGAGACCGCCACCTTATACCAAGGGCGAGACCGGAGGTCGGATGAAAGAAAAGTTCTTTCTGAAGGTAGCAGCTGAACTGGGCGGACGTATGGAAAACGGTACCCCAGGAAGTGACATTGCAGCGGATTTCAGATTTGCAACTTTTTTGAGGAAAACTCTTCTAGAAGACCAGAAGAGGTAATTATTCTATTATAAATTGATTTAAACATAATCTTAGAAGAAAGATAATAAGAAACGTTATGAATTTATAATGGAAGAATTAGGGAGTGGAGTTTTGAATAGATGGCAGTAATTAATAGCTTGCATTCATTTCTCTTTCCAGTTTTTTTTTTTTCTCTCTCACATGCTTTTCGTATATTTAAATACTTCTTGAAGTTGGTGTTCATATAAAAAGGGGTGATCTCTGGATTCATTTTCACTCTGAATATCCAGTTGGTCATTAACTGTAATCGAAAATAAAGTAAAATTCATATGAGAGTATTCAAGCATATAAAACTTGAACGAGAAGAAGAAGGCGATTTCTGAGGGAGCAACGGCGTTCTCAACCCGAGGCCACGACGCTTCAAGGCCGAAGCAGCTCGGTGGAAAGGTGTAGAAGGAAGCAAAGTGGACTGCTCTACGCGGCCGAGAACACAGTAAGGTCGTTCCAAATAAAATGTTTTGTAGGGATAGGAGTGATTCAGTTTAATAAGAAAGCTCATTCTGTATCTATCACGTAAAAAGAAAAAGGGAGGGTAACAGATTTACCACGCTTAAAAGATAAGAAAAAGTAAAAGTACATTTGTTTCCGACTTCTAATACGTGAGAACAGAATCAATCTTTTCTTTCAAAAAGGATTTCAAGATCAAATATTGTAATATAGTGATTAAGAGTTTGTGTAAGAGTATAATTATAATAATAGTAATTCTCTGGATTTTAGAGAGAGAAAGAGTTTCCTTTTGTTGTAAAAGTAATGTTAAGGGAAAAGTATTAATTTTTGATTTTCAATGTGTGTTTCTTTCAAATTTTGTAAAGTAATATTTTAACGATTCTTTCGAATTTCTGAAAGTGTGTTTGTTAAACAATTGGGTTGTAGATGAAAGTAGGAAATTGTGTATTGTGTTATTAGTGTGTTTTTTCAGTCAAGAGTATTCTGTATTTGATTTTTTCTGTGTGCCATTGTATGTATTTGTCATAGCAGCAAATATTTTTTGAATATATTCTGAATTTAGTGAAAAGTGATTCTCACCCGAGTTGTTTGTAATTTTTGCATCCAATCCATAAACGATCTTCACGACCCTGCCCCCCCTATTTTTTATTTATTGTGTCCACACTGGGACGTCTATACTGAGCTAGTCGACCATCTGGTGAATTGTGTTCGCCACCCCCAAGACGTCTCAGGTCGGGTGCTGGCCTTACGGCTTGTACCGCACACGACTGTGGCTCGCAATTGGCGCCCAACGTGGGGCTCGATTATTGGATGCATTTACGACAAACTCGATTTGGGAATAACTGAGACCAAAATTTGGTGTAACTAAAATTACTAGTACAATTGAATCACAGTTCACTAAAATTTCTGACAAGGTTGCAGAGTACAAGTGTGTTGAGTAAAAGTGTGTTATTTCAGGAGGGTTTTTTTTTTCGAAAAGGATATTTATTATATGAGAGTTTTATCAGTTTCAAATTGTGTCTGGTATTTCTGTGTGAAATATTTTGTGAGAGGTGTATGGTGTCTGGGAAAAGAATTGATTGATTCTAGGCAGTTAATAGATTCAAAATGGCAGATAAGTATAACGTGGCTAGGAATTTACCTACCGTGGAAGGAACTTCTGAGGAATCAGATAGCGATAGGGAAACTGGGGGACAAGCACCAGGTACGATGATCGGGGAGGAAACGACAGGAGTAGAACTAGGAGCGGCAGGAGAAACTAGTGAGACGTCGCCGACAGAATCACAGCCAACGCCAACACGAGATCAGGATGAGGAAGAACGAAACCTCGAGAGGGCTAATTCAATGATGCAACGGTTAATAGGTCAATTTATGCAACAATTAGATGTGAGGTTAGTCATGCAGGATGAAAAAACAGAGGAAACCATAAAAAATTAGGGGTTACTTTGGAAACTAAACTAGAAAAAAATTAGAGGAAAATAATTCGGCAAAAATGCATTGGAAACTAAACTAGAGGAGAACAAGGCTACTTTGGAAACCAAATTAGAAGAAAATAACTCGGCAATAAATGCATTGGAAACTAAACTAGAGGAGAACAAGGTTACTTTGGAAACCAAATTAGAGGAAAATAACTCGGCAATAAATGCATTGGAAACAAAATTCACGGAATTCGACACGAAATTAGAAGAAAATAATAGGAAGTTAGAAGAAAATTTAATTAAAATAAAACACAGTTTACTGAATTAGCGGAGCAGTGGAAGGTCGAATTTAAGAGCGAGGTTCAACAAGAATTAGCACAGGAACACGAGAACTTAGAGAAAAAATTCACGGAGCTGGGACTTGAATTAGAAGAAAAAGTGGATCAAGTAACGAAAGAATTTGAAACGAGGATCGAAACACAATCGGATCTTATAACCGCCGTATCCGACAGGCAGATTGAGGTAGAACAAGGAGTAGAAAAAAGTTCCAGAAATTAGTTACTGAACAAGTTCAGGTTCAAGCTAATAAATTAGATAGTGGAATAAAGGCTCTTTCTGAACAGGATGGCGTTCTACAACATCAAATTAATGCATATAAGAATGAAGTAGTAGAACTGAAAAATCAATTAGAAAATTTACCATCGAGTGGAGGAAGTGTTCAGCCCACGTATGTTTCATTGCCGTGTACTCCTAATTTCAGTGCAGTGGGAGATGAAAATCCATGTGTATTTATGAAAGAGGTAGATAACTTCTTTTCTTTAAATTGTGTTCCGGACAGTAAGAAAACTCGAATCGTTTATCAGATGTTGCAGGGTAATGCACGAATCTGGGCAGATAGTTTAGGAGAGTTTCCCAAAACTATGGCCGAACTCAAAGAAAAATTTTATTCGAGATATTGGAATAACGAAACTCAAATCAATTTTAAAGTTAACGTAATGTATGGTACGTGGAAGAAGGGTACGATGTCCATGCAGGAATATGCAACGGAGAAATTTTTTTCGGAGAAATTTGCTTAAGAATCTCTTACCAATGTCCACTGAAAAATTAATAAGCAGCTAGATTGTATGATGCCACTTTCGTGTATAATGAAAGGTTACAGAAAGCAAGGGCAAATGCTAATGGTCCGGTAAATGGTCAAGATAGCAGACAGCAACAACATAATGTAAGCAAACCAGAAACAGGAGAAACTTACAAACCGAAACATTACCAAGAAAAACAAACTTATGCTAGACAAGACAGGACCTCGTCTAGGGATAGAAATAGAAAAAATTCTATTGATGGAGGAGTTTTCCAACCCAGAAATACAGGACCAAGTACATCTCGCGGACATGAGTCGGAAAATTAGAAAGGTTTGTTTCGACACGCCATCCGCCGCAAACCAAATAGAACAATCTAGTGAAGAAGAGGTGGCGATATTATCAATCGAATTAATCTCATTTGATGATGAACCGTGGAACGAAGAAGAACAAATGCAGATCGGATCCAGGAGGCAGGTCCGAGAATTAAAGTTAAATGTGAGGGTGTTGATACTTCGGTATTAGTAGACACAGGTTGTGCAACTTCCGTCATAGCTGAAAGTTTGTTGCATGAATTAAAGAACAAAGGAGTGGAGGTACCTACATTGCCGCTCGTGAAATCTTTTCTGATAGGTGCGAATCGGAAAAATCAAAACCAATAACAAGACAAGTTTATTTGGAAATAGAGATAGGCAAGAATAAGTATCAAGTTGTGTGTCTTGTAGCGTCAGAACTTTATATCCACTCATACTGGGAGTCGATTTCATGAAACAACACGGAGTTGTTATCAACTTAGAGAACAATACTTTAACTTTGAAACCGAATAATCAGCAGGATCTTGAATTCGATTCATTCACGTGGAATTATTGGGAGGCTAATTGTTTGGAGGAAGAAGATGTGAACCTACAAATTCGTTCGAGTGTGCAGAGAAACGATAATCTTAATGCATATCAGAAAAAACAGTTGACTGAAGTATTGCTTAGGAATCAAAAGGTGTTTTGCAAAAACAAGAATCCAGTAAAAGATTTTCAATTCGAAATAGAATTAACAGATAAAACACCATTCACGGGTTACCAATATGTCATTCCAGAAAACATAAGGAAGAGGTGGATAAGCTCATTGCTACCATGGTCAAAGATGATATCATCATGAAGTCCAAAACCTCTTATCTAAATCCGATAGTGCTCGTAGAAAAGAGTAATGGGAAGATAAGGTTGTGTTTAGATGCAAGGCGATTGAATCAAGTTACCTTACCGTACAGAGACAGACCGTTGCGTGTAGAGGATTTAACTAATCAATTATCCGGCATCAAGTGGTTGAGTTCAACCGACTTCACTGCATCGTATTGGCAAATAGCGATAGCACCTGAATGTAGACAATATACAGGATTTATTCACCGGGGAATTTCGTATGTCTTCAAAAGAATGCCATTTGGACTCAAGAACAGTGCATCTGCTCTTGTACAATGTCTAGATAATATCATTGGCAGAGATGTCCAGCGATGTTTTTATCTATATTGATGACGTGCTTGTGTATTCTAAGACATTTGAAGAACACATGACTAAGCTAGATATTTTGTTGAAACGTCTGATTGAAAATAATTTACAACTGAATTTGGAGAAAAGTAATTTCTGCACTAAACAAGTTAAGTTCCTGGGTTATGATGTGACAGTTAACGGAGTCAAAATGAATATGGAAAAGATGCGAGAGATAGATAAAATTGCACCGCCAAAAAACACGAAACAACTTAAAAGTTTGTTAGGTTGCGTCAATTATTACGCCAGATTTATTCCTAATTTCGCCATGCACATTGAAATATTTCTTCCGTGCTGCGAAAGCACACTAGATGAAAGTGGGAATACAATCAGAAAGTAAAATTTCCACAGTTTGCGACCATTTAAAGAATGAAATAAGTGGCAAAATGATGAAACAAACAGATAAAGTAACCGACAAGAATCATGTAAAAAGAAAAAAAAACAAGAGGGAGAAAGAAGGAGGAAAAGAAGAAGGAAGATGAGGAAGAAGACAAGGAGTAGGAGTACAAGAGGGAAGAAAACAAGATTGCTCGACGTTCTAGAATCAAGAAAAAAGAAGAGCATAAATTTTAGTGAAAAGATTTTACGGCATATGAAATCAAATCCCATAAAATCTTTTTTCCGAAAGAAGGGGTTATGGACTCGCCCGTTTTCTTAGATTCCGAAAACGTGACATACCGCCCTAAGAAAGCGAGGGAAAAGAATATTTTGAACGCGCGCCAACGCGGATGGATATTTGGAATGATAATTAGAATTTAAAACAAGAGAGACCGCCACCTTATACCAAGGGCGAGACCGGAGGTCGGATGAAAGAAAAAGTTCTTTCTGAAGGTAGCAGCTGAACTGGGCGGACGTATGGAAAACGGTACCCCAGGAAGTGACATTGCAGCGGATTTCAGATTTGCAACTTTTTTGAGGAAAACTCTTCTAGAAGACCAGAAGAGGTAATTATTCTATTATAAATTGATTTAAACATAATCTTAGAAGAAAGATAATAAGAAACGTTATGAATTTATAATGGAAGAATTAGGAGTGGAGTTTTGAATAGATGGCAGTAATTAATAGCTTGCATTCATTTCTCTTTCCAGTTTTTTTTTCTCTCACATGCTTTTCGTATATTTAAATACTCTTGAAGTTGGTGTTCATAGAAGGGGTGATCTCTGGATTCATTTTCACTCTGAATATCCAGTTGGTCATTAACTGTAATCGAAAATAAAGTAAAATTCATATGAGAGTATTCAAGCATATAAAACTTGAACGAGAAGAAGAAGGCGATTTCTGAGGGAGCAACGGCGTTCTCAACCGAGGCCACGACGCTTCAAGGCCGAAGCAGCTCGGTGGAAAGGTGTAGAAGGAAGCAAAGTGGACTGCTCTACGCGGCCGAGAACACAGTAAGGTCGTTCCAAATAAAATGTTTTGTAGGGATAGGAGTGATTCAGTTTAATAAGAAAGCTCATTCTGTATCTATCACGTAAAAGAAAAAGGGAGGGTAATAGATTTACCACGCTTAAAAAGATAAGAAAAAGTAAAAGTACATTTGTTTCCGACTTCTAATACGTGAGAACAGAATCAATCTTTTCTTTCAAAAAGGATTTCAAGATCAAATATTGTAATATAGTGATTAAGAGTTTGTGTAAGAGTATAATTATAATAATAGTAATTCTCTGGATTTTAGAGAGAGAAAGAGTTTCCTTTTTGTTGTAAAAGTAATGTTAAGGGAAAAGTATTAATTTTTGATTTTCAATGTGTGTTTCTTTCAAATTTTGTAAAGTAATATTTTAACGATTCTTTCGAATTTCTGAAAGTGTGTTTGTTAAACAATTGGGTTGTAGATGAAAGTAGGAAATTGTGTATTGTGTTATTAGTGTGTTTTTTCAGTCAAGAGTATTCTGTATTTGATTTTTTCTGTGTGCCATTGTATGTATTTGTCATAGCAGCAAATATTTTTTGAATATATTCTGAATTTAGTGAAAAGTGATTCTCACCTGAGTTGTTTGTAATTTTGCATCCAATCCATAAACGATCTTCACGACCCTGCCCCCCCCTATTTTTTTTATTTATTGTGTCCACACTGGGACGTCTATACTGAGCTAGTCGACCATCTGGTGAATTGTGTTCGCCACCCCCCCAAGACGTCTCAGGTCGGGTGCTGGCCTTACGGCTTGTACCGCACACGACTGTGGCTCGCAAGACCATATTCAAAAGACATGCATTTTTCTCGATATTGCAAAATTTTAAAATACCAGTTGTTCAAATAATGTAATTCTAATAATTCTAATAATTACTATTTGATTATTTCTTCCATATCAAGTCATTTGAAGGTTGTATTATGTCATATGAAGGAAGTATGTGGATAAGAGGAAATGCTTTGCCGAATGCTCAGATTTTACGCAGGTTGTGCGTCTCCCCTGTAGGACATGTGCAGTGTTTACTCTTGACGAAAATAAATTAAATCAAATGCCTACGGGACCCACTTAACATACATGACCTGTGACTCCGGCAAACAATTAAATGCAATGACCGAGTACAGCTAAGACTACTGACGGGACGATTGTTAATTATTTATCCTGCACGCGTGTGCTCTAAGGCAACGTGAGGATTTTATTGCAACAAGTGCGCACGCGGTTCTTTCCAGTGGTTGCACGTGACATACTGCCTATAAAAAATCTGTATCCGTGAAACTATATTGTCAGTGTCATAACTAGCAAGAGCTGTTAACCAGATCAATAGTTACTCTTCTTCCACTTTAATAATATAGATAACATTAGTTAAATATAATTGACATAATTTTGATAAACTTTATTAAAAATTAAAATATATTTATTGCATTTACAAAATATTTATAATAATATAGTTAAGTAAATGCCAAATATAACATATATTCTGAAAGAATAATTAGGAACCGTATTTCTGTTACGTAAGGAAATTGCCTTCTTTACCACGATATTAGCTTAAAATACTGGAAATTAATCTTAATCTAAATAATTTAAAATCTTCGTTAAAGTACACATTTGTAACGTTGGGATAAAACATTCGATTTACATGATTTTAAATTGAGTTTTCTCGAGGTGGACTGGCTTCATTCATCACTGTCTCCACTCGTAGAGATGCTGTTGCCTCACTGTCACACAATGACCACGTCACTGGTCACTGTCTCTCTATTTTTGGATTGGATGTAACCTCATTATCTGTGCACGACGTCTAGAATTCAGTGGGAAATATAGTTATTCAAATTATCGTTTCCATGTTGTCTCGGCAGGAAATATTATTCTTTGACGAAGGACATGATGGAAAAGAGCCCAAAATGTATTGCTTGTTTATCCTTGAAAATAGCTTATATTACATGGGAGTTTTTTTTAACTCAAAATTCAAATAGTATATGATTTGGTGTAGGGATCACAGAATTTTGAAAACGTGCACAGAATTCACTTCTCCCCATAGCACGTCATTCAGTGTTTTAACTGTTTTTTGACGTAAAATAAATAAAAAAGATTGGAACCCTAGGACCTCCCGGTCAGAGGCACTGCAGTGACACCTTGAGCCACCACGCCGGTAAACTGTGTCCGTTATCTGCGCTCTATCGTTCTAGTGAGGCTTTAGGAACCGCCTTGCGAGGGAAAGCCTACGCAAATTTGTCTATGAGGGAGTTTACGCGGTCCGCACGCGTGTGCGTGCGGGGGTTGCCGGGGGCGGGGGGCGCGTGCCCGCGGGCTGCGCTCGTTGCGTGCGCAAGTGGGGCGCGACTGCGACGGTGAGGGCGACCGGCAGCAAGGCCCGGATACGATGAATGTCTGAAACGGAGCCCGAAGGATGAGCTAACAAAGGGGATATCCATATATATATATATATATATATATATATATATATATATATATGAGTTTCCTAAGGATGAGCCGATGCCGGAGCAGTACCCTACCAAACGGGCCACGGACCGCGCGCGATCTGTCCTTCCTCTTCCTTGTCCTATCCTCTCCCCTTACACACACACAATTACACAAACATGCACTAGACAACCACATATTCCGGGAGACCGGTCGGGAGCTTAGAGCTTGTCCCGGCTGGGCCGGTGCCCCGCTGGTGGGAAATGCCCGATTGGGAAAAATATCGACAAGCCGACAGGAAGGTCAGCGCGATATTTTGCTATCCAGCGGGAGATCACCTCCACCTCCCGCGATAAAAACATGTACTACACTTATATGACTAATAACCGTAGCAGTTGCCGCGACCGGAATCACCAATCAATTAATCAATCAATCCTACAAACATCATTTCTTCTCGCGTCTCGCTTTTTCCCGGCTCGGGGATCCCAGTGCTACTTCTGAAGCTGCGGTGGATTAATACGTAAACTAAGTATGTGGGGGATAACCCGCACTTCCAATATATTTTTAAACAAATTTTTCCGTCAAGTTTAATACTTAAAATATATTTTAATTTTTAAATTAACTATTACACTCCTTTAATTTATCTGGTAGAGTTTAATAAATTCCTTTCATGTAAACCAGAGAAAAATAACATGCACGTTTCATAGCTGGATTTCTTTGGCTTTATCACTTCGAAGGTTTTTTATCGCGGGAGGTGGCGGTGATCTCCCGCTGGATAGCAAAATACCGCGCTGACCTTCCTGTCGGCTTGTCGATATTTTTCCCAATCAGGTATTTCCCACCAGCGTGGCACCGTCCCAGCCGGGACAAGCTCGAAGCTTCAGACTGGGCTCCCGGAATATGTGGTAGCGCACTGGTTGTAAATGAAAGTGCGTGTAAGTAAAGGGTGAGGATATCACGAGGAAGGGGAACGAAAGCTCGCGCGCGGTCCTTGGCCCATTAGTTAGGGCACTGCTCCGGCATTCGCCTGACAAGAGAAACCACGGAAAGCTACCTCGAAGCAGCCGCCCGCTAGAATTCTCCTCTATTCATCGACCGAACTCCATCTTGCTATCTAGCTAGTGTCGAAAACCCTGCGTTTTCTTTTCTTTTCGTTTTCCCAGTATTAGTCGATTACGATAACCCGCTAAGCAGTTGATAATGTTTGTGAAAAGAAATAAATTGATATTATTTTCTAACCCCCCAGTTGTTTTTTCAGAAATATTAGAAACTACTAATTTTCTGAATGAATCGTATGTATTAATTCCCTAACTTCCCTTTTATCAAAGAAAACGAAGTATATAGCATTGTAGTGCAACATTTCAGTGAATAGAATTCTTACCGACTTCAATGACAACACGCCAATTATATATTAAAATACTTTATTTTGCTGAATAAACGCACCGTTTCCACGGTGTTGCATCAGCCTCCCGCTATTGACCGATGAAAATAAGAATGCCAGGCTTATCCTCCGCAGAGCCCTTATGCCCTTGAGCCCTGGCACCTTAATTCAGTGACCCCAGGGCAAGCGCAGGCATGCGGTTTGCCACCGAGAACGCGCTCCAAATGGTGTCATTTCTAGGAAGGCTAAGTTTGCTGAGGGGATGCCGCCACAGTCCAATCAACGTGGCTTCACTCAAACTCTTCTTCTATTTTCGTAACACTTATTACCGGATAATGTACTCGAGATATAATATTTATGTACAAAATCTCTCTGCTTCCTTCGTTTGCAATATTATCAGAACTGTCTTTCATTCCTCTGGCGAGGTTTGCATTCGTACTAGCAAACCAAATTGTCGGTCAAATTCTCATTCATTTTTCTTGCACGCGCGTATCCAAGCTTCCCCAGCGTCCGGTGTCGTACCGTGGAAGGCGGCTATCATGGTTTATAGTGCGCGGCGAGTGCAAGAGGAAGACGATGCGTGTAGAATAGTGTTGCTCTTGTTTTTTTCTGATGTGGCTGCTTCGAGCGTTATGATTGGTTATAACTACTAATATAATGAAAGAATGAATATTTATTAATTCGTTATGTTATGAATAAGTGAGCTTTCGGGTAGTTTATTTCATTCGTTCAACTCATTCATTCACTCATTCATACAGCTAGTTTCTTTTTCCTTTTGGATCACTGACTTAATCGTAAAATGTATGTTCTTCATACTGTTTTATTTATGTATTTGTGTTGAGGTTCAAGCTACATTAGCTGGTGTGCGATTCTGTTTGGATTTTGTGCAATCATCCACAAATTGTACTCCGTGCTATATTTTACGCGCAAGCTTTCTTGAGCCTCGGAACCCTAACCACATTTCTTTACTAACTTCCGTAGAATTAATAATAAAATATAGCAATGTGTATTGTTGACATAACCTGAAAACCAGAAATGTTCGCTCCCGCCTAATTAAAAACAATTTTTATCGAAACTGGTGCTAAACATTTTATACAATAGTCCTACCGTCGAAAAATAAACAAACTCCTCACTCGTCTTGCATCCAGCAAAATAAGGGCTCAAGAAAACGTGCGCGCAAAATAATCGGAGGCATGGAATCCTGAGGTCGGAGGCAGCTGCGAGGTGCTCTGGGAAGTGCACAGCATGCATGCGCAGCATGCATGCGTACAATTCATACAATCATTCATGTGCAAGAATAAATAAATAAGAGATAAAACTGATTATATATGAGTGAATGAGCATGCGAGTAATTCATTGCATTTCTTCTACTCGTTCATTCATATGCAAGCATGAATAAATGAAGAATTATTGATTAGTTATGAGTGAATGAGCTTGCGAGTAATTCATTTCATTCGTTCAACTCATTCATTCATTCATTCACTCATTCATTCATAAACTCATTTCTTTCTTTCTTTTTAAGTATTTAATTTTAGCGTACAATCCATATTATTGATATTGTTTCATTGATGTTTTTATGTTGAGGTACATTAACTAGTTTGTAATTCTATTTGAACTGTGTGCAACCAATTACAAATCGTCCCTTCAAACTGTAATCCTATGAGATTTTCGCCCAGAGTCGTGCTTCGCGTCGCGTTGGGTAATGTCGTCGCGTCCGTCGCGTCGTCGCGTCGCTCGCATCGCGTCCGTCGCGTCGCGTCGCGTCGCGTCGCGTCGCGTCGCGTCGCGTCGCGTCGCGTCGCATCGCATCGCGTCGCATCGCGTAGCATCGCGTCGCGTCCGGTAATGTAGCGCCGCATCGCATCGCGTCGCATCGTGTAGCGCCGCGTCGGGTAATGTAGCGTCGCCTCACATCGCGTAGCGTCGCATCGGGTAATGGAGCGTTGCGTTGCGTCGGGTAATGGAGCGTCGCCTCTCATCGCGTAGCGTCGCGTCGGGTAATGTAGCGTCGCGTAGCATCGCGTCGCGTCGGGTAATGTAGCGTCGCGTCGTGTCGTGTCGCGTAGCGTCGCATCGGGTAATGTAGCGCCGCGTCGCGTCCGGGGCGCGCGGTCGTGGGATCGGAGGCGGCTGCGCCGGCGCCTGGGAGGTGCTGGCGTGCGCGCATTCGTGCTGTTACGCGCGTGCGTGTCCGCGCGGGGCTCTTGCTCCACTGCGTACTTTCGTTTCTGGTCGTTTCCGCGTGAGAAAGGACCGCGGCAGAAAGCGGACAAAGCTGAAGTTCAGCGGTTGCTCCATCTTGAGACGCTGGGCTGCTTGCTAATGGAATTTCGGTCATAGTTTTACTGGAGGTGGGACAAGCTCCACATTGTCGTGGATCTAAATCCTAGGCAATTGAATCTTGCCTATAGTCAGTTGAATATCGAATCTTGAGGGTCATAGATGCGTAGTAATTTTAATTCATTTATTCGTCATTAGAAGAGATCTGCTGTCACCAACTAATAGCGAAGGCTTAGTTATATTCTAGGTTTTTAATAGGGAAATAAATCCCTTTTTTGCTTCAATGTAAACGATAGTTAATGCAAATTATGTGTATCAAGGTAATGCAAATGGAAAAACACCTGGAACATTAAGAGAACCTAACTGAGAACATATCAATTTTTCTAAAGTATGAAATTTGAAAGGCCCAAAGTATCGAGAATTTAGAATTTTTAAATCTTCAATGTTTTTGAAGACGTGTAGAGTTTAATGAAATGAATATTCTGTCATTATTAGATATATCTATTTATGAGGTAATAAACTCCCCTGACACAATACAGGATTAATTTGTGTAACTCGAATCTCGTTTAATGACCATGTTTAAAATATAATAAAACATAAGATAATCGAGCGTTTGTAGTGGCGAGTGGGATTTCGAGGAATGCTCCAGCAATTTTTGATACCAACTACAGAGATCGACTACAGGACGTCGACTTTCCTGTTACTTCCGATAAGATACGTTGATACATCCGTGAAGCGACATTATGTTATGTAGGACATCATTACTGCTTAGATTGCACATTGTCGGTTGTGCGAACAGCTCTTGAATATGTTGAGTTTCCTTTAGTGGAGGTTTGCAAACCCACTTTCCTCACTGTTCCTGGTCGGCTCCCGTTATGGCATATTGGAAAGTGACAGAACTGAGTCACGGTAGTACCGGGTTAGCGATGACACATGAAAGCATTATAGAATCTCAAGGTTATGACAAATCATAGAAACTGGTGTTTACAAACACAAGAAGCCCAGTCTTAAAATCGTTAGATCAATTTCAAAAGATTAACAATGAATGGGAACTACAGCCTACTCGACAGAAACAACATTAATATTCCAAAGCCAGAGTATTACTGTCAATAAGTTGTTCGTCTTTTATTCGTCAGAATGGGGCCGGGCTGCTATTACATTTTTATACATTTCTTTTGTAATGTAATGTAACGATGATAATAATAGTTCGTATCTAAAGGTACATATTGTAAATGTTTTAAAATTTCCCCAGTAACTACCGACAGCGTCTTAAACGGCGATTCCTGTGATGTCAGGAAGTCAATTAGGTGAACATTTTTTTGTGTGTGAATCAGTGTGTTTTAATGACACTCTCTCCGATCTCTACACTATTTCATATTTGTTTCGTGTATAAAATTAAAAAAGAAATTCTTGGTACACGTTGTGAGAAGATTTAGAATGAAATTAGCTTTACACATCTCGTATTATAAATGAAATTTCAGCAGTGAACATTCAGGAATCCTATTTTATGAGCGAGTAGATAAAAAAATAATTTATAAAGTGTTTTTTGCCAAATATTGAAACCTACTACGCATTTGAAATTAAAATTGGAAATCATTTTAAAGTGTGTCTTAAAATTGACGGACTCATTAGAACAAGGGACTATCCCACATGTAATTATTTTTTATTTATCTTTGTAATTTCATAGTTTTCTAGTAATTGTCATGTTAACTTGATATCAAGTTACCAGAATCTGTATAGCGGGATCAAATGATTGACAAATTTCTTCTTTCTTGCGTTACTAATTAGCAATAAAAAGCGACCAATCATGAGATTAATTTCATTTTTTAAAACTTAGCTAGCTTTACGGACCTCGTGAAAGGAGGAGAGGTGCTGGCGGTTGGTTGCGTTCTGATGTGGCGCGGCGGGACGGAGTGCTTAGTGATGGCAAATTTTATCAAAACATCGATATTTCGATACATCGCTACACGATTGTAAACATCGATGTTTAAAATATCGATATTTAATATCGATATTTAAAATATCGATGTTTAAAATATCGATGTTTAAAATATCGATGTTCAAAACATCGATGTTCAAAAGATCGATGTTTAAAAATCGATGTTCAAAAGATCGATGTTTAAAACATCGATGTTTAAAAGATCCATGTTTAAAACATCGATGCTTAAAACATCGATGTTTAAAACATCGATGTTTAAAACATCGATGTTTAAAATATCGATGTTTAAAACATGGATGTTTTAATTATAGACTAGTAAACGTGCTATTTTTCTATCCATTTTTAATTACAGTACGTAAGAGGGTTATATTTTATTGTTTGGTTACCAGCATGTTAGCAGTACGTTAATAAAAAGTATTATCGAATGTAAAGAATATAATTAATAATAAAAAACATAGTGTTTCGCTACTTCACCCTTTAGTAACTTCCATTCGTACACCATCGAAGTAAAACCACATAAAATTCTCTCAAATTGAACAGGTGAAATGTTCAGCGCGATAAAGAGAATGACGCAAAACGATATTGCTATGAAGTGCTGCTACTCTACAACGTGCCTAAACCCCTTTATTAAAAAAATATTAAAAAACGATGTTTTTGCAACAAAATATCGATGTGAAGAAAACATCTAAAGCAAAATATCGATGTTTATGTATCGATGTTTCTGACGGAAAGCATCGATGTTTCTGGCGGAAAGCATCGATGTTTCTGGTGGAAAGCATCGATGTTTCTGGCGGAAAGCATAGATGATTCTGATGGAAAGCATCGATGTTTTAAAAACATGGATGTTTTCTCGCGTTCCCTCGGCGTGCTTGCCTTGGAGGCGCGCGAAGTGCTGTGCAGGCGAGGGGCGGGCCGTGCCGTGCATCCGGCGCACCGCGTGGCAGAGGTTACCGTCCGCTGCCCACTGCCGCAGCCCCCGCTCCGCGCCCCGCTCCGCGCCCCGCTCCGCCCAGCTTCCTCCGGGCGCCAGACCCCTCTTCCGCCCGGCGTCGCGACGCGCGGGCGCCGTCACGCGTGGCGGCCGCCCGACCAGGCACAGTGCGCCCGAACGATGGTCACCCGACTGCATCCCGCGCTCATCCCTCCCTCATCCTCGCTTTCCAGCTACCCTCCTTTTACTTTTTCGTTGCCTGAGAAGACACAACCCGACTCCATCTCGTTCCTTCAACCGGTATTTCGGGAGGAGTAAAATGTTTAGTTGGGAACCCAACTGGATCCCGCGGTTTATTTGTCCTCACTCCCGCTTTCCAACTACCCTCCTATTACTTTTCGTTGCCTGAGAAAATACAGTCCGACTCCATCTCGCTTCGTTCAACTGGTATTTTGGAACGAGTAAAATTGTTAATTGGGAATTGCGCGACTGCATTCCGTGATCAGTTTTTCTATTCTCCCGCTTCCCCGCTAATCCCCTTTCACAATCGTTAAATGCGAATGCTTGGCCCGACTATATCCCGTTTCGTTCATCCGATGTTTCGGAAGAGTAACATTATTTGTTAGGATTGCATTCGTTAGTATCGTAAATATAGATTCTTGCAGCAGACACGAGAAAACACAGGTGAACATGGGAGAATCTCCAGAATTGTTGATGTTAAGTCAGCGAGATAAGAATATGGTCGTGATAGGTGATTTCATATTTCGTTGCCACAAATATTCAAGTTGTGGTTTTCAACTCTTGCTGTCCTTTAAAGGCACGTGCAAATGTTTCAATGGAAGCTACCTCGACCGTTATTTTTTATTTGAGCTTTTCTGAAATCCCAATACTATGAAATTCCGTCCATAATAATTTTTCTATAAGACATTTACACAAACCACTAATTTCTGAATCATTAACACACTCCATTTTCACAAAACCTTCAGACAAGCGTAACTTACGAACGAGCAGAGGAGGACAGTTCACCGCAACATTTTGCGGTACCTACGGACCGCCCAGAAACGTATCCTCTTCTCTCCCTGCCTTTGAAACATGAGGAGCCATAAGTTATCGCGGCAGGCATGCGGTGCCTTCGCCAGCGCTAGCGAATTCTCTGGACAATATTAAAAGCTGTTTGCAACCTCTCACTCTAACCAACACCCCCTGATTATATCCCGGAGGTGTTACTCTAACGCAATTCATAGCGCTTACAGATGCGGAAGACTGACTGGCTCTCGGTAGCCACACAATTATTTTTTCGCAACTATTTTAAAGCTTTCAAAATCTCAATAACTTTTTACAGGATTATCAAACTTAGGAAACCGGTCGGGAGCTTAGAGCTTGTCCCGGCTGGGGCGATGGTGGGAGAGTCTTCCCCCCCTGGGAAACCCCAGTAGTCGACTGTAGGTCGGCGCCGGATCTCCCCATCCAGCGGGGGAAGATCACCGCCATATTCTGAGAAAAACATGCACTACACTAACGGGACTAATGAGCAAAGTAGTTGACGCGCCCGGAAACACGAAAAATCAATCAATCAATCAAACTTATGAAATATTTCTCATACACTTCGCAACACTAGGTATATCGGCGATGTCCGCGGTGTATCGTAGAATTCGCCCTACGTCCATTCCCTTATCTTTGGCTGCTTTTTTGGCGCCCTTTGGGCCCAGTGTGCCCGCCGCCCGCCGCCGTGTCGTCGTGCGCGTCGGCTGCGCGGCCGCGCGCAGCCGGAATGCCCATGGGCCCGCGATGGCGTGGGAACCGCCGCGCGGCACCGGCCAACCGCGGAACGGAACGGAACCGCCTCACGCAGCCGTCGCCGCCGCCGCCGCCACGCGCGCCCGAGTAGGCGCACGGGGAATGCCCAATGCTGCACGATCGCTTGCACGCGCGCTGCACGCGGAAACAGCCTGCACTACACTGCGGCACCGGTCGCCTCCAGTGGCGGTTCATCCTCAACCCTTGATTGCATGATTTTTTATTTTTACTTCCAATACTTATTTTTCTTTCATTGTTTGGTTCTTTAGTGGCTCCGGGCGCGTCAACAGCTTAGGTGATTAGTCTCGCAAGTGTTGTGCTTGTTTTTCCTCGGGAAAGTGATCTTCCTTCGCTGGATGGCGAGTTCCGGTGCAGACCTAACATCGGTAGAGGGGTTTCTCTCTAACCAGGACTCTCCCACCAGCGGGGCACCGCCCCAGCCGGGACAAGCTCTAAGCTCCCGACCGGTCTCCCGGAGTATGTGGTAGTGTAGTGCATGTTAGTGTAAGTGTGTGTGTAAGGGGAGAGGATAGGATAAGGAAGGGGAAGGACAGATCGCGCGCGGTCCGTATCCCGTTTGGTAGGGTACTGCTCCGGCATTCGCCTGGTGTTGATCGGAGAAACCACGGAAAACTACCGATCAGAACAGCCGGCCGCTAGAATTCTCCTCCAGACAGCGACTGAATTCGACCTAGCTGAAAAGCTAGTGTTGAAAATCCGGCCGCCGTCAGGACTCGAACCTAGAACCTCCCGGTCAGAGGCGCTGCAGTTTATGGCCGGGAAGTCCTAGGCTTAGAATCACGTCTGCTGCGGATTTTCCACACTGACTAGATACCAAAATCGAATTGAGCTCCATATGAAATATGTCGTGAAAATAGTTCTTCAAAGAAGGTCATGTACATTTTTGTAAACATTAGTAATTTAGCATAATTTGGCAAGTTTTGAATTTGCAAATTCGCATTTCCCGTACTTCTTTGACTAGAATTTTTGCAATGAAACAATTCGAACGTCGCGACAAGGCAGTTTGAAATTCTCGGAATAACTTCTCATTTTTGGCGGTTTTTCTGGGTGCATGAAACGGATTTTCCTTTGTCGGATTTGTATTGATGTATTACCTTTAAATGAATTAATTTTTCTCGCTCACAATTGGTAATGAGTTGTATACGTGGTGAATGAGATGTGTTAACATGGACAGAAATCCCAGTATTATAATTTTACGTACCCGTTACATGCGCGAGAATGTACGTGCTGCTGTTGCACCACTAGTTTTCGTTTAGTGCAGGTTCTCCGATCGGAGATAAATCTTTAATCTTTGAAATGGTGAATTAGATTCTTCACCATTTTTAGTTCACTCCCTAAAATGATTATGGAAGTTCATCTTCAGACCATGATATCAAATGAGTTTATACAACTGTTTATTTCGAAGCTCAATAATCTTTACAATACAACACAACCCTCCTGGCGCGACAAACATTGAAGAGTTATCGACCGATAACATTGTCGTTTGGAGAGCGGGTCGAACTCAAGAATTCCAAACACTGTTTCTAAACTGTTGGATCGTGCGCAAATGATAGAACAGGTTGGTTATTCAGAGTTGCACCGAACGATTAATGGAGTTCAACGTAAAAATTGAGACATTGAGACAGAATTTCACATTTGTTTTCCACTTGATGAAGAATATGTATTTTTCTAATGAATCCTGCAGACATAATATAAAAAGTGTCGCCGACTGTACCTTCTCAGGTCAATGCACGCATACCCGGAGCCATTGTGTTTTACGTTGCATGTTTTGGTCGTACGTCTAGTGTCTTAGCTCTAGGCTTCCAGGAAAATGTTACTTTTAGACTCCCATGTTGTGGAGGAAGTTGAAATGTGTACCGAGTCAACGCTCTCAGTTCGAAGGTCGCCATTTTCATTCCCTCCATTAGAATTGTTTGTTCTCATATAGGAAATAACTCATCAAACTAAGACTAGCGTATTAATTGGTAAGAGTACTCGTCTCTGCTGACTACCGTTGTGTATGTATTGCCAAAACCAGGATTTGTGGAACTTGTAGCATACGTACAATATAAAGTTTGTCACTTGAATACGTGTCAAATGTAATTCACTTTGTACTAAATAGGAGATTAATAAATGGACAGGCAATTTACCGCTGTGGGTGTAGCGACTGTATAAACGGGTATTCAAATTCACGTGGCTATACAATAATATCTGGATAGGTCTCGCCAAACTCAGTTTACTGTTCAGACCTGTTTCCTATTTTTTACCGAGTAGCTTTTCTAGTCTCAATTCGTTTTGCGTTCCAGATGCTCTGTAATACAGTATTCTAATTTTTTTCTCACCAACTTAACCTGATCATCGTGCTATACTTTTGAATCACGACTAGCAGCATTTCGCCTTTGGCCGAGTTAAAACCTTGCAAAACCCATATTATAATTGACCGGTGAAGAGGTCAAAGCTTCTCGGCTCATAACTCTTCTCGTAAGCAATTGTTTCAACGTCGCATTCATGTTAAGTAGTGCGGTTGGCGTACGTCTAAGTGATGATGCGTATCTTGGATTGTTTCAATTCAAAGCCCCCTCGACACCTTGCCCACCGTCGAGTTCGCAAGAAGAGCAGCTGGCCTTGCGCCCGGGGCCCCAAGGTTCGCCACTTGCGTCGACCCACGCCCCGCCCGGGACCAGCTGCCCGCTCGCCGGGCGATGGGCCGTGGGCGTGGGCGAGGGCATGGGCGTGGGCGGGCGGGCGCCGCGACGTCGCTCGGTGCGTGGCGTCGCCGCCGGTTCGCGCGTGTCGCGAATGGCAATCCCTCGTGTGCCGTGGCGGCTCAAGAGTTTTGACCCCGCGCCGCGACGCAGGCGGCCTTCGCGCCGATTAGCGGGCATTATTAGCCCGGCCGGAGCGCCGGGCTCGACTCCTCTTCATGGACGCTTCGCACAACATCATCATCAACCGGATTAGATGGCTTAGTGCATCAGTTGATGTCACTGCAGCGTCTCTGACCGGGAGGTTCTAGGTTTCGAGTTCCGTCTGTTACAGGATTTTCGACACTAGCTACAGAGCTAAGTCAAATTCATCCGCTGACTGGGGGATTATTCTAGGCGGACGGCTGCTCTCATCGGTAGTTTTCCGTGGTTTCTTCGATCGACACCAGGCGAATACTGGTGCAGTTTTTCTAACAATCCGCCCGCGGACCACGCGCGATGTTTCCTTCTTCTTCCTTGTCCTATCCTCATTCCTTTTTTATACACACTTACACTAGCATGCTCTGCACAATCACATACGCCGGGAGACCAGATGGGAGCTTAGATGTCCTGGTTGGCACACTGTCCGGTTGATGGGATATATGTGGTTGGGGATATCCCCTAACTCAACAGGTAGGTTGGTGCCGGATCTCGCCATGCACCGGGGGAAGATCGCCATCTCCTCCCGAGGACGAAAACATAATACATAAACGGGACTAAATATATCGTAACGGGACTAATGACCTTAAGAGTACCGGGACCGGTAGCTCAGTGCATCAATTGGTGTCACTGCTGCGCCTTTGACCGGGAGGTCCTAGGTTCGAGTCCTGACTGCGGCCGGATTTTCGACACTAGCTTTCCAGCTAGGTCGAATTCAGTCGCTGTCTGGAGGTGAAATCTAGCGGCCGGCTGCTCTGATCTGTAGTTTTCCGTGGTTTCTCCGATCAACACCAGGCGAATGCCGGAGCAGTACCCTACCAACCGGGCCACGGACCGCGCGCGATCTTTCTTACCCCTTCCTTCTCCTGTTCTCTCCCCTTACACACATACATTTGCATGCACTACACTACCAAATATGTCGGGAGACCAGTCGCAAGTATAGAGCTTTTTCCGGCACGTGCAGTGCCTCGCTGGTTTTAGATATTTGGAAGGTTGGAGATACCACATGCCAACTGGTAGTTCGGCGCCGGATGTCTCCATCCAGCAGGGGAAGATCGCCATTACCTCCAGAGGAAAAAACCTGTACTTCATTAACGAGACTAAATATATCGTAACGGGACTAATGACCTTAGCAATTCATGTGCCCAGAATCACTAATCAATCAATTGAATTGACTTGAAGAGATTTGCACCATTTCGTTTGACACTGCGTAGAACGGCGCCACGTGCCAACTGCTCTGGTCTGTAGTTTTCAGTGGTTTCTCCGATCAACACCAGGGGAATGTCGGAGCAGCACCCAAACAAACTACTCGCGATCTCTCGTATCCCTTCCTTGTCCTGCTCTCTTCCCTTACACATATACGATTGCATGTACTACACTATATGTCGGGAAACCAGAGCTTTTCCCGGAAGGTACAGTGTCTCGCTGGTGTGAGATACCTGGAAGGTTGGCATACCAACTGGTAGGTGTGCGCCGAATCTCCACATCCAGCAGGGGAAGACCGCCATTACCTCCCGAGGAAAAAAACCTGTACTACATTAACGGGACTAAATATATGGTAACGGGACTATTGACCTTAGCAGTTGCTCCACATATTCCGGGAGATCGGTCGGGAGCTCAAAGCTCGTCCCGGCTGGGGCGGTGCATCGCTGGTGGGAGAGTCCTGGTTAGGGGGAAACCCCACTAGCCGACGGTAGGTCGGCGCCGGATCTCGCCATTCAGCGGGGGAAGACCACCACCATCTCCCGAGAAAAAATCATGCACTACACTAACGGGACTAATGACAAAAGCAGTTGACGCGCCCGGAAAAACGAAAAATAAACGAAAAACAAACAAAAAACAATCAAACCATAACAGTTGATGTGTCCGGAATCACTAATCAATCAATCAATCAATTGAAGAGATTTGCGCCATTTCGTTTGGCATTGCGTAGAACTGCGCCACGTGTGGGTATTGGAAGGTATTTGTAGCGCCCACTGCTCTGGTCGGTAGTTTTCCGTGGTTTCTCCGATCAACACCAGGCGAGTGTCGGAGCAGTACACAAACAAACGGGCCAAGGACTGCGCGCGATCTTTCTTACCCCTTCCTTCCCCTGTTCTCTCTCCTTACACACATACATTTGCATGCACTACACTACCAAATATGTCGGGAAACCAGTCGCAAGTATGGAGCGTTTCCCGGCAGGTGCAGTGCCTTACTGGTTGGAAATGCCACATGCCAACTGATAGGTCGGCGCCGGGTCTCCCCATCCAGCAGGGGAATATCGTCATTACCTCCCGAGGACAAAACCTGTACTACATTAACGGGACTAGATATATGGTAACGGAACTAATGACCTTAGCAGTTGCTGTGCCCAGAATCACTAATCAATCAATCAATCAATCAATCAATTGAAGAGATTCGAATTGAAGAGATTGCGCCATTTCATTTGGCGCTGCGAGTGGGTGCTCGCTCGCGCCGGAGGTCGGGGCGAGGCGGCGCGTGGCGGCGCGTCGGCGAGAGCCGGTTCTCGTCGGGTGGAACTGACGGGAGGCGTCCGCCCTCGTCAGCCGCTCGTTGGCGATGCGTCTCGCGGCGAGCTTCCTGCTCACGCGGCAGTGGGAGGGCCGCGCTGTGCAGTTCGGGGATGTGACGTAAGGCGTTGTGTAGAGAAACCTAAGATATTCCATGTCGGATTCCTGGTTGAAGGAGCGTTACTGCCAGATATGCCATCATCCCTGTCATATCGTTCGTGAGCTGCAAGAGTGGCGCAACTGAAAAAAAAACAGGTGTGCAGATCAATGAGTTTCAAGTTTCACCTTGCATTAAAATGCATAATTCTTGCACTCACACTTCTACCGTTTGTTGCTGGAGAACTGAGCTGTAAGATATGCTGCTCTTGTTGCTGGAAGGTAGACCAGTCTGCAATTCTTAACTCAAAATTCATATTTATTGGGTTGTACCAATGTTGCAGCCCACGAGCGAAATGACATGATTTGATTTTATTTATTTTACGTCAAAAAAAAGCAGTTAAAACTGCGTATGACGTGCTATGGGGAAAAGTGAATGGTGTGCACATTTTCAAAATTCTGTGATCCCTACACTAGTCATATACTCTTTCATATACTTTTAATTCAAGTTATATACTACTTGAATTAAAAAAAAAGCTCCCATGTAATAAAATCTATTTTCAAGGATAAATAAGCAATACATTTTGGGCTCTTATCTATGTTGTCCTTCGGAATAATACTTCATGCCGCGACAACATGGAAACGATAGCTTGAATAATTGTATTTCCTAGAAGACGTGCACAGAAAATGAAATTACATTTATGTCCAGAAGCAACACAAGGGGCCATCTCAGCATTTGCTCAATCATCAGGATCAGAGAAACTGGAGGAAAATCCTGATCGAGATGGAGGTCATTGACCTAGAAGCTGCGATACAATACCTGTTACATATTTTTTAGAATTATACAGACCAGTGGTAAATAAAACATTAAATATCACTGTTAAAATTAATGTTACTTTCCTTGTGTAAATTGTACAGAGATGTTGAAGCAATGGGTAAATATTTTCTGTATCATGTGTTTTGTGGTGTTACGTTAAATTTAAGTAGCTCTTAATTTGAAATGGTAAACGGCATGTAAAGTCCGGTTTTTAAAAAACACTTCGAAACCATAAACAGGTATTTCCCAGAAGGAAAGGTCTCGTTGCGACATTAAAAACATGCTTACGTGATTCATTACTGACAACATCGCAATTTCTTTGTCCTCATAGAGCACAGATAAGGACAGAGGGAGGTTTGTTTGTGTTACCGATTTCAAACATCGCTGATGATTCATTATTTTGGAAGCGCAGTGACGAGAAGGTCGTCTTTTTGTCGTGTAGTACAGGACAGTCGCCAAATGGAGGTCGGTTGACAACCCTATCGTGTACTCAACGGCACGTATTGTTGAGTCGTCTGAAATTATACTATGGATGCCTGATTGAAAGTGTAACAGTCATCATGATATACGTTTCGTTTTCTCTCGAAACATTATGGTACCTGTTGTGGCTACACACTTCTGGCTTCAAACAAAGAAATGTTCAAGGTTTTTATGGTTGCTAGACGTGAAATCATCTCCCTTATAGGCGCTTTCACTTACATACCATTGTTTTGTGTAGCTTGAAGCATTTTATCATCAGTATTCTGTTGAGACTGACAAAAATTATTATAATGAAAAATGAATTTTGTATAGCTTTGCCAATGTTTAGCAGTTGGTGCTTAGCGCGTTCGCTGCATTGCTTCATGTTGTACATAAACTATTTCTCCTTCGTAATCCATTATTGAAATCCGAAGAAGTTACCCAACGATGTAGAGACGAGCTCTTTCTGGCTCTATTATGGACTGTCCTTTTGCTAGCTCCACTCCTGATTGCAGGAGTTAGCGTTTACAGATAACCTGACTCTTTAACGTCTTTCACGTGACTCTCTCACTCTATTTCTATTAATGACAGCCTTAACTAAACCTTTTAATCGTGCAGAGCCGATGTGATAATTTTTTCGGCACGATACCTATTGTTCACAGAACCACTATTTGTAATCATATTAAGAATTAATATTAGTATACAAATATAATATCTCTAAATTGTTTCTGAGGTCCTATTTCTTGAAGAAAATGTAGTACTGGTAGAAACTTTAAAAGAATATCGTTTAGATATTTTATTTTTAAATTGTGTAAAAAATAAAACATGCAAATTTAAAGTCATGTCTCAGTTAAATAATATTTAATACTAGGAGGCGGATTTTGATGACCTAAAAGAATGCCAGTAATTATCAATAAAATGCTCTTAAATGCTTTAAAAATGCCCTGAAACCAAAGAAAAATGACGTAATTTTTTTTTATCAAAACCAATTCGCATGGACAACTCGAGCAGGATACGTTGCTGATGTCGAGGCTTTTTCAATTCGTTTGAGTGAACTCAACTTGCAAAGTTTTGATTTGGACTATTCTTTGACAGGAAATCTGTCTTTTATTATCCCGAAATCAGCCGAACCGGCAATATACGTCACAAGAATTACATACAACTGCTGTCAAAACAATTTTTGGGTGAACAAATAGAATAGGCTGCTCAGTAAGTCTGTGAAGAACATTTGTTGCATCTCGTAAATATTATTTGAAGCAAGTACCATTCAAAATGACATTAAAATCGAATAAATCGGCAAAAAAAGCATTAAAAATAACCTAAAAAGGTTAAAAAATGACGTCGACATCGACAAAAAAATTCCAAAAAATGAATAAAAATGGGTCATTTCCTTTTGTCAAAACATAAAATGAATTTATAAACTAAACTGTATTGTTCTAGAGTGAATAGAAGAAAAATGACGTTTCATTAAAACCCACTCACTATTTATTACCATCAATTCCATTTTCGAAACGTATTATGATTTCGTAGGCTTCCGCGGCCAGTCATGATTTGGGCTGTCCGGGTGACGCCACGTCGAAGGCTGAGATGCCGACGTTTCGACCGACATGTCGCGGTCCTCTTCAGTGCTGTACTGCCAGTCCTGCTGCGTATTAGCTTCATTTTTTAAATGCCTCTCTTTTTCCGGAGCCACCCGGGCGGTGGGCGAGGTGCGCCCGTGGCCCCGCACTCCCGCTGATGGGGGTCCCGTTGCCGGCGCCCGCGTTCTGGTGGCAATCACACCTGCCGGTTGAGCTCCGATAGGTTCCAATGGGCGGCCAGGTGGCTAGAGGGCGGGTGCAGGCTCTACGCCTGGGCGCCTAGGGTGGCAGGTTCCTACTCAAACGGGGGCACGCATGTTGTGCATTTTTTATTAAACACTTTAAACATTATTGCAATTGATTTGGAAGGTTTACATCATTCACTATAATTACTTTACAGATGTATTTTCAGTCGTATTCTAGTTAAAATATCTAAGCTAACTTAATGTATACATTGGAGAGGATACTCTAGGGGAGAACCTTGGGGTTAAGAATCATGGTTGGCTAAAATTTTGAGGAAGGCTTCAAGAGTAAATCTATTTTTTATTCGAGTGTGGGTTGGATTTTTCGGTAGTTTTTAATGGGATGCTGCTGGTATGTGTGTTAGGGTTTGGAAGAAGTTGTGTGATTTTGTGCTTTTGGGCTTATTATTGTATTGATGTTTAATTCTGAACGAAGTTGTTTATTATTTTAGAACCAGGGCGCATTAGTGATTAATCTTAAAAATTTATTTTGCATTACATGAATTTTATTGAAATTTGTAGGGGCTGCGTTTGTCCATATGGGGCATGCATAAAGCGGTAGTGGTCTGATTATAGTTTTGTATAGTGTTGTACTGTTTGTGTATGGCAGGGATTTGTGTTTGTTGATTAGTGGCCGGAGTTGGAATAATTTATTTCTTGCTTGTTTAATTTTGATAACCATGTTGGTTTTCCAGCTTAGTTTTGTGTCCAGATAAAGTCCTAAGTATTTTATGGGTTGTGATGATGGGGTCCAGGTGATGGGGGAGTTGTTTATTACTATCGGGTGTTGTGCATATGCTCAGCGTTCAACGACCTCACAGAGAGAACGGACCACTTCCTATCATCTTCGCCCTAACGTAAGACCAGTGCATTTGATGCACGAAGGCATACACCGACTGCATCCCGCGATCAATTTTTCCTAAGACCTTTACGATCCTCCTCAAAATGGCACAGCCAGATTGCATCCCTTTCTGTATTCCTCCTTAGTAGATCGATTTCTACATTTACAGTGGTCTCCTTAGAAACACATTGATCGATAATAAATTATCCACTTCTGTATATTTTCAAGAAATATTTGCGTGTCCTTGTAGAGCATTGCTAAGGTTGAAAACTACTGCTTAAAAGTTTGTGGCCATAAAACATGAAATCAACCATCATGAGCAACTTCTTACCTCACTGACTTAACATACTCAATTCCGAAGCTTCTGCAAAGTTCACCTGGGTTCGTGGTTTTTCTCTGGACTAGTGCAAGAACATCTATTTGGCCTTGTTTTGAATGCAAACTTAAGAACATTTCTATTCCTTCCGAAACACCAAAAGGACGAAACGGGATGGAGTCGAGCTTTGCCTTCCGGGTAACGAAAACTGAAAGGGGATTAGGTGGAAAGCGAGGTTAAGGGAAACTGGTAGCGGGATGCTGTCGGGCGATTTCCGCTGAACGACGCTGCACCTCATACGCCGCACTGTTCACCTTTGACGAATCGGGAGCGGTAGCTGAGTGCATCAACTGATGCCACTGCAGCGCCTCTGACCGGGAGGTCCTAGGTTCCCACTCCCCACGGCGGCAGGATTTTCGACTCTAGCTTTTCAGCAAGGTCGAATTCAGTCGCTATTTGGAGGAGAATTCTAGCGGCCGGTTGCTCTGATCAGTAGTTTTCCGTGGTTTCTCCAATCAACACCAGGCGAATGCCGGAGCAGTACCCTACAAAACTGGCCACGGACCGCGCGCGATCTGTCCTTCCCCTTCCTTGTCCTATCCTCTCCCCTTACATACACACGTACTCTAACATGCACTACACTACCACATATTCCGGGAGACCGGTCGGGAGCTTAGAGTTTGTCCCGGCTGGGGCGGTGCCTCGCTGGTGGGAGAGAACTGGTTAGGGGGAAACACCACTAGCCGACGGTAGATCGGTGCCGGATCTCGCCATCCAGCGAGGGGAAAACCACCAACATATCCCGAGAAAAAAACATGCACCACACTAACGGGAATAATGTCCGAAGCAGTTGACGCGCCCGGAAACACGAAAAAATCAAATCAATCAATCAAAAAACCTTTGAGGAACAATTACTATAGCACATGTGACCGCCACGAACCGCCGCGACATGCATAGTGTGGATGGCCTGGCCGCGCCTAGCTTTAAGCGGCCCATCTACAGGTAAGCGAAGTTTTGCTAAGCCTGCCTTGCAAAAGTCATAAATCTGTCACCTCTAACTGCTTCATTGCATGCACAAAAACGGGGAAATCTGTGTTGTGGGTGCAATGAAGGTAGCGGCGACGACAGATTTACAACCTGGGCCAAGCAAACTCGTCGAGCGAATTTTAGCTTCAGGTTTTGTGGAATTAGGGATCTTGATCTCTAAAGCAACATCCATCCAGAACGTTGTCCCGCTGCAAAGCTCCCGGTATGAAATCGCCCGACTGCATCCCACTATCAGTTTTCCTTCATGCCCGCTTCCCAACTAATCCCCTTTCACTTTTCGTTAAGGCTGCGAAGGGATTCATCCCGTATCGTTCATCACGTGTTTCTGAAGGAATAAAATCTTCAAATTTGCATTCATAATTACCACAAATAGATGTTCTCGCACAAGCCCAGAGAAAACCTTGAACGGAGGTGAACATGACAGAATTTTCGGAATAGTGTATGTTAAGTCAGCGAGGTAAGAATATGCTTGTGGTAGGAGGTTTTAACTTTTGTTTCCACAAACGTTTTAGCGGTTGTTTTCAACGTTATCAGTGCTCTAAAACGACACGCAATTGTTACTGAAAACAAACAGAAGAGGATAAATTCATCAATATAATATTAAACACCACAGGAAACGTATAAATTAATCCCCATACTAAGGAGGAAAATAGAACGTGATGCTGTCGGGCTATGCCACTTTGAGGAGGCAGGCTTAGGAAAAATGTACTGCGGGATGCAGTCGGTATTCGCCCTTCCGAATTACTCCCGAGAGCTCGTTGCCGGTAGGCTCGGCGCTAGCAGCTCCTCTCATAACGGCAACTGCAACTCGCAGTGATACTAAGTTAAACTCTCATAGACTCAAGGTACGTGTTTGGCCGCCCTCTCGGCCGACTTTATTTAATACGGATTTGTTTACGAATATTAAAAGCCACAAGAAGTAATTCCATTGATAATGATTCCATTAGAGTACATTGTGGTTTCACATTAATACTACGGACTATGCAAGAAATGATTGAACCATGCTCTTCTTTTTCTTCCTCAGTTACCGGTTGTCCTCGGGTTCTTTCTTCTTCTTCTTCTTCTTCTTCTTCTTCTTCTTCTTCGTGCCTGTTTTGTCGCCCAAGTAATACCTTCTTTCTTCCCCAGTAGGTGAAAGGAGCGTAACAAAATTAGCGTGGTCAGACGGAAGAGCAGGCCCCATGGCCTGAGTCTCGCCACGTAAAATAAGGCATTCATTGATCGATTGATTGATTGATTGATTGATTCATGCATTCATTATCTTCTTCTTCTTCTTCCTCTTCTTCCTCCTCCTTTTTCTTCTCTGATGCTGCTGCACCACAGAATCGTCTCTGGCCTCACGTATTTATATACTCAATACAGACGGAGTCTACAGGAATAGATCATATAGAGAATCAGCCGATCCATTCTCCTTCGTGCGTGTTCCCCCACCCCGTTGCGTGTTCCAGAGCGGTCATCCAGCCCCCGGATGCTTCCTCCCCCGCCCCGCCCGCGCGTCGGCGCTTCCTGCCCCGCCCCCTGCGAGGGGCGCACATGGCCCGACCGCCCTCCGCGCCGGCGCCAGGGGGCGGGGCGGAGGGGTTGTTTATCTCCGCCGCGGGGGCGGGGGCGGGGCGGCGTCCCGCGTTTACGTAAGGGCGGCCCGCCCGCGCCCTGGGAACCGCGCCAGGGGCGGCGGCTGGCGGCGGGGGCTGCAAGTGGAGCGACGAGTGTCCAAACTATGGCTGGGCCGCGTACAAAAAATACTTGCATTGCGCATGCGATAAAATTCTGAGGGACAGTTCTGTTCCTTCTCCACTGAGCAGTCAGAAGGCGTTAAATGTTCCCTGTGTAATTCTGTGTAATACATGCGTTTGATATCTATCTAACGTTAATAAATTCTTTAAGTGTCTAAGTCAAATATAATTATTAAAATGCGCGTGGTATTCAAACGAATAGTACATAAACAAATTTCAAAATATGATAGCTCCGATTATTTGTACTACTCATTGACCTCCTCTTTGAGTTGTGATTGAAGACCAGCCTATGTATAATAAAGGAACAATATTCATTAGTCCACATCTATCTACCTAAAAGAAGAATTTGTTGTTCAATTGTTTGGAATCTGTAAGCTATTTAAAGGATCTGAGTCGTTACGTCAATGATTCTTGTGTGTGTGTGGAACCGTGCATAAGGACTATCTAGTCTTGCCAGCCTGTATTACGCCGGATGCAAGACTGCCAGAGTGCTACCTGCTTTATTTATCATACAAAAGATTACGACAGTTTTACTACCGGTGCGCCGTCGCGGCACGTTGCAGGCACATAGAGTCTGGCTTTCCCGTATACAGGGCCCTTGACAGCATACGTTTTTGATGAAACTTTGGAAGTTGAGAGACACTCGCCGCCCGGGGGTGAGGGGAGCCAGGGCCCCCTCGCCCTCCATTAGCGGCGCATCTCTCTAGAGGTTTGCCCTCCACGTGCGCCGCCCGACGACAGAAGCCCTCGACACCCCGACAGGAAGCGGCAGGAAAACACCACACGCGCGAGGAGCGGGGAAGAGCGGGGCGGAGCAGGGAAGAGCGGGGCGGAGCAGGTAAGAGCAGGGTGGAGCAGGGCGGAGCGGGGAAGAGCAGGGCGGAGCGGGGAAGAGCAGGGCGGAGCGGGGAAGAGCATGGCGGAGCGGGGAAGAGCATGGCGGGCGGGGACGAGCAGGGCGGGCGGGGAGGAGCAGGGCGGGCGGGGAAGAGCAGGGCGGAGCGGGGAAGAGCAGGGCGGAGCGGGAAGAGCAGGGAGCGGGAAGAGCAGGCGGAGCGGAGAAGAGCGGGGCGGAGCGGAGAAGAGTAGGGCGGAGAGGGATGGAGTATGGTTGATCTGGTCGGGGCAGGGCAGGCGGAACGAAGCTAAGCGAGGTAGAGAGCGGAACGGCAGAGACGGACGCGCCGGAGGCGGGTGTGCCGTCCGCCCCCGCGCCCTTGGTGTAGGGGAGGCAGAGAGCATCAAGGACCGCCCACGGAAACTTCCCAAGCGCCGCTCGGCGACGAGCCGTCAGCACGTGTCTTGCACCTCAGGGGCGCGGCGCAGCACGAGGGGAAGTCAGCGCGTTTCATCCTTCACACACCCCTTGACAGCATTAATCCTCCTAATAAAGGACTAAGGACTATTTCAGTGAATGTAGAATTTCAATGAATGTAAGTTGAACTTAATTAACTGTTGTGTTTATTTCGTAATCTCTGCATGTAAGAACTCATCAAACGATTCCTTTCCAATTTGTTACATTAATTTACCCTGCACTTCTATTGACAAACCGAATGACGTGGTTAGCACGTTAAATATATTTTCTGCAAATAGCCACACATTTGCCCTTTATTTAGGAATTGATATTTCGTAGAATTTTGGACATTTCTGAGAATTGCTTTCTAGAATATAATAATCTGAATGACTCTCGGTCACGAGAACTAGATGAAGATTCTGCTGCAATGGTAGCGTACTATACTCTTCCGTTATATTACTCATTCTTTTTCTCCCTCTTTGTGTGTTTCTTATTCTCATTTCCCTCTTTCCTTCTTTCTCTCTCCCTCTCTCTTTCTTTTTTCTGTCTCACCCACTCTCTCACTCTCTCCCCCCCTCCCCACCCACCAATCCCACTCACCCCTCAATCCCACTCACCCACTCAATCCCACTCACCCACTCTCTCCCACTCACCCACTCTCTCACTCAGTCTCTCACTTACTCACCCACTCACTCACTCTCTCTCACACATTCTCCACTCACTCACCCACACTCTCACATTCTCACTTATTCACTCTCACTCCCTCTCTCTCTACACCCATTCACACACACCCACATATTCTTTAGTCGTGAGGATTCCTGCGTGACTAATATTGTTTTGCCCTGATATGCCCTTCGAGATAAGTCAAGGTTGACATTTCAAAACGGTGACTCTGCGCAGGGGAGGTGCCTCTTGTTTCCATGGAATTTAGCTTCCTAAGAGTAGTTTATTACTTTTTAAATCGCCTCTGCCGCAGTCGTTTAAACGTTCTCTTTGGAGGGTGGCATTCAGAGTAAAACCACATTATTTCGCCTCCATACCTTCGGAGAGTCGTAAATCATTGTTCGGGACTCCCTTGGCCTGAGTCACTGCTGAAATGTAGGAAAACGCTGGGCCGTTGTGTCTATAGCGATTCTTAAAACAAATCAACAGAACATGTTCTGTAGTTGTGTGGAGGTTCCCCCTTCGAGGAGATAATTAAAATATAATAAATCGCGTATTTTTAACTAAATGAAAAATTGTTTCAATGGTCATCTCAGAGCGGCGACAACTTACGTCCATATTGAGACGTTTATATTATTTCAGGGAGGTGATTCCGGTATCTTATTGTCTACATTTTCTCCCTAAAGACGAAGATTAACATTGTTTTAACTGAAAATTAAGCCTTAATCATTTAGAGCCGCCAGGTGAAGATCAAGTAAAAATGTTATTTATTCTTCGGAAAACTTATATGAAACTTAATTTATGAGCGCATTTCATGGAAGAAACTAATGTAATTATTATTTAACTAGTCGTATGTCCTCATTATTTTCCCTAAGAAAAAAGAAAGGCGTTTCTTCAAAAACAAATGCGTAATAACTTTACATTTAACTAAGATGTTCATGTAAAATAATCCTAAGTATTACCGGAAGTGAATTCGGAATTCTCGGTAAAACTACGAGTGTGTGGGTAATGAAATATAAATAAAAATGCGAGTGAACTGACTGTGAAATCAGCATAATCGTGTACTATTTTGTTTGATACTTTTTTTAATTAAATAATATATACGTTTAAAAACTCATAACTTTTAAATAAACAAATATGACGAAATAAGATGATTTAAAGGAATGATTCGTTTTAAGGCATTGAAGCTGAACTAAGACAACGAATTCAGAATGCTTCGTTTATATTCTAAAATACTGATTTAGTGACAAAAAACTTGTACAAGGATAACATGCAACATTACAAAAAACATAAACTAGCGGTACTACAGAAAGGCACAGACTTTTACAGCAGTTCTGCTGGAACTATCGGAACTTACGCAACGAATATTCAAAGCGACCTCGTCCTGTTATAAAGTTTTAAGAATAAATCACGTCATCTTTTCTCCGACTATGTGCAGGACGCGCCAGGTGAAAAACGTTGGCTGGAAGATGACGCCTCAAATTTTTAGTTGTTACATCATTTCTTAGAAGGTGCTGTACCTTAGCGATCCCCTGGCAAGTCTCGCTTCGACTGTAAATCTATCTCCGCCACCTGCTACCTGCTTCATTGTTCGCACAACGTGGAGCATTGCGACAGAGATAAATTAACAATCGGCACAAGCGAGGCTCGTGAGCACAGCTTGTTCGATTGATTGATTTTTTCGTGTTTCCGGGCGCGTGTTTCCGGACGGGCTTCGGTCATTAGTCCCGTTAGTGTAGTGCATGTTTTTTCTCGGGGGATGGCGGTGATCTTTCCCCGCTGGATGGCCAGATCCGGCGCCGACCTACCGTCGGCTAGTGGGGTTTCCCCCTAACCAGGACTCTCCCACCAGCGGGGCACCGCCCCAGTCGGGACAAGCTCTAAGCTCCCGACCGGTCTCCCGGAATATGTGGTAGTGCATGTTAGTGTAAGTGTGTGTGTAAGGGGAGAGGATAGGACAAGGAAGAGGAAGGACAGATCGCGCGCGGTCCGTAGCCCGTTTGTTAGGGTACTGCTCCGGCATTTGCCTGGTGTTGATCGGAGAAACCACGGAAAACTACCGATCACAGCAGCCGGCCGTTAGAATTATCCTCCAGACAGCGACTGAATTCGACCTGGCTGAAAAGCTAATGTCGAAAATCCTGCCACCGTCAGGTCTCGAACCTAGGACCTTCCGGTCAGAGGCGCTGCAGTGACATCAGTTGACGCACTGAGCTACCGCTCCCGGTAGGCTTGTTCGTGTATGGGGCCCTTTAATGCGAGGTCTTTTCGTCAGCGCAGAGCAGCACAATGACACTCCATTCCCCGATTCGCGTCGCCTCATTTTCTGCTTCTCGGATCTGCGATCGTCGTCGCTCGGGAAGTTTCACCTCTCCTCTGAACCTCCTGCAAAGGCTGCCCGTGCCGACGAGAATTTCCCTTGTACGTAAGTACCATACCGTCTCCGATAGTGAGCAGTTACGGTTGGGCAGTAGTGCGTGACGTTGTTTGTTTATTTATACATTATTCTCACCCAATCGCATTTTGTTCACTGCCAATCAGTTGGTACTACTGGTTCGTATTTGAAGATGATGGCAGTGTATACTTCAGTCGTTCAATCGTGGAAGTAATCCAAGTAGTTAATAAAGACGAGTTTGTTGTCTGTTATTGGTTTCACATTTAGGAGATTTATTTTTTGTCGGTGACTTTATTGTTGACAGTCTATCAAGACATCTGAAAAGTGTGGGATTAAATAAAGTAAGTTCAATATATATTAACGATTTCTCGATACACCCAAGGCGGGCTCTGCAGTACAACATTACATTGAGACTTATTGTGATAGTTACCTGATGTAGTACATTATTATTTTTGACGACATCGTATAGTGGAGTCTAGGCACGTAACATATGCTTAGTTTCTGCATTCAAAGCTTCACAGATATTAAGTAATGAAACATTTAAGAGGCATATAAAGATTCGTTCCAAAGCCGAACTTTTGAGCTCATTGCGTCTCGGAAGAACACACAAGTAAATACAACTCCATAGCAACAACAAATACTTATTAGAGGTAGGAGGTATTTGAGAGCATTGCTTATAATTAGAACCATTTGAAGAAACTAACGAGTCCTTTTTCCATGTGCCACATCGCGAATGTTAGTCCAGGCCTCTGAGCTCGTGAAGTGTCCTTGATCTCAATTGCTTTCTACGCTGCTCCCCTAGGGCTCGTCATTCCTCGTTGCGCTGCTCCTCTAAAAACCCAACGGAAAATTTCGGAGGATGTGGGGACGGTTGCCCTGCGTCTGATCTCGCCGCTGCTGCCGCCGCCGCCGCCGCCGCCGCCGCCGCCGCCGCCGGCAGCGTTTTTACCGCATCCACACACGCGTAGTCGGTACCCTTTCATTCGACCTCTTTTATCCTCGTGTGTCTTCCGACTCTATCTCTATTACCATCAGCCCTTCCATTATCTTTACTTTCGCCTCCATTTTCTCCTACCATTACGCTTTTCTTCCATTGCTACTGTACTCGTTTTTGAATACCATAGGGGCAGGTTTCCGTGTTCCTTACAACTGCAGGCGCGTCGTTGGTACTACATCATAATCGTCGTTGTAGCCTTTGTGTGTCGATAAGTCCTTCAATATTTATTGGAATTATGCATCAACTCAAAGAGCACTACAGTCGCTGGAGTTTCCTCATTAGTGATTATACTTAACTCCAAAGACAGATACTGCTTCCATCCACCTCATTTATAACGCTACCTTAAATAGTGCCTTCGTCAACATCCGTCCTGCCAGCGGAGATAGTTCAAAGATCTCTGATGACGCTGCAGTGTTGTTGACCGGGAGGTCCTAGGGTTTGAGTCTCGACGCTGTAGGTGGCGGATTTTCTACATCGGCTGCAACGCTGGGTCGAATTCAACCGCAGTCTGGAGGAGAATTCTAGGGACCGTTCTTCTCCATCTACATTTTTGGGAAGATGAGTTCAAACTGAAATTATTGGCTCTTTTTAAATGTTGGAATGCTGGAAACACACATGCGCTGCAATTATACACGCACATTTTCTTAAGACCTGGAATACTTATCCCCAATCCTTTGCCAACATTAGTTGACTTAAGAAAAATAACGAGCAATGAAGAAAAAATCTGATAACCAGAAATGTTTGCTCCCGTGTAATAGAACCTATTTTACACGAAACAATAAACTACAAATTTAATATAATATTATTTTTGTCAAAGCGGGAGCGGTAGCTCAGTGCATCAACTGATGTCACTGCAGCGCCTCTGACCGGGAGGTCCTAGGTTACACTCCCCACGGCGGCAGGATTTTCGACACTAGCTCTTCAGTTAGGTGCAATTCCGTCGCTGTCTGGAGGAGAATTCTAGCGGCCGGCTGCTGTGATCGAATGTTTTCCGTGGTTTCTCCGATCAAAACCAGGCGAATGTCGGAGCAGGACCCTACAATACGGGCCACGGACCGTGCGCCATCTTTCCTTCCTCTTCCTTGTCCTATCCTCTTCCCTTACACACACTCTTACACTAACATGCACTACACTACCACATATTCCGGCAGACCGGTCGGGGGCTTAGAGCTTGTACCGGCTAGGGCGGTGCCGCGCTGGTGGGAGAGTCCTGGTTAGGAGGAAACCCCATTAGCCGACGGTATGTCGGCGCCGAATCTCGCCATCCAGCGAGAGAAGATCACCGCCATCTCCCGAGAAAAAAATGCACTACACTAACGGGACTAATGACCAAAGCTCTTAACGTACCCGGAAACACGAAACAATCAATCAATCAATCTTTTTGTCAAAATAAATAAACTCCCCACTCCTCTCGCAACTAACGAAGCGAGGGATCAAGAAAACGTGCGCGGATAACACGGTATCGTAACGTGAAGCCGCGTTGCCGACGCTTACCTCGGTCCTCATTTCACGAGAACAACCTCAACGATGTAATTGCGAGCGCGCGGCGGCGGATGCTGCGGAATTGGCTCCGAGCGAAGCGTTTGAACCTCTTGGCTGCGGCGCCAGAGCGCTTCCTGCGCGCACCTCCGCAGCGACACCGCCTTCGTTAACCAACCGGCGACGGCCAATTGGGAGGTCGGCTTCGCCATTAGGAGCGAGTGCCGGTTTACTCGCGAAGGCTACGCTCCATGAAGTGGCGTATCGATGTTACTCGCGCTATAGGCTCTTTTTATTCGAGATTAGCTCTTAGGGCCACGCTGAAGCGAGAAATACGAATGTACAGAATTTACGATTCTTTATGTTTATTATTATTATTATTATTATTATTATTATTATTATTATTATTATTATTATTTTGTTATGAACCGGTTACAATTCCTGAAGGGCTAATGGCTCCTGATTTCCCAGGGAAGTTCTACACGGACGTGTATCTGTGCAGTTTCGTTGAGTACAGCTATGCAAATGAATAAATTTCACACATATTAATCTGGTATTGATTACTACTAATTAAACAATTGTCATTTAATTTGGCTGTTATGAAAATCTGTCTTTTAATATTGATATTGTTTTCACAACACTTCACTGGTTTCACTTTGCTTCATTTCCACGATTCGGCTTATTTGAAGGGACCTCCATGACGCTCTGCATGCTGCTAGTCTCATCGTATGTTAATAAAGAGCGCATATTATTCGGCTAAGCAATAGCTCCGTTTTTCCTTATCTTCCTTTTCTTTCTTTTTCTTCTGCTTCTTCCTCTTCTTCGCTTTCTTTTGTTGTTTGTTCTTCTCCACGTTTTTCTTCTCTTGTCATTTTCCTCCTCTTCCTTCCACCCCTTATTCTCCTCAGTGACCCAACTATTATGCACGTGCATCATAATTGTACAGGTTGCCTAATAAAAATTGACAAACGTTAGCAATTCATGATGATAGGTAAATTTAAACTAGAGGAGCTAAAACAGCAGGTACTTGCGCGCTCCCCACGTAAAATAACGCACACTTAATTCAATTCAATTATTTTTTTGAATCGATTAGCAATTAACTAACTAGAAGGTGGGCACATTAGTTTTTGTGGTAACCGATTACGGTAGTGCCAACTGAAGAGAGGACCAATCGTCTGCAGTGTTCGTGGAGTGCGTGGTGGCGGGGGGCGGTGCCGAATTGGTACTGCGTTGCACCGCCCTGGGCAGCGTCCGGCAGCCTCTTTCCCACCCCTCGGCGACCCCGATTCGCCCACGCGCGCATTGCTCGCGTGCGGCCGCGCGGCGCTCGTCGACTGTCCCGCGGGAAGCGCGTAAAGCGGACGGATGGCACGGAGGGGGAAGAGTTTCGCCGTAAAATGGGAATTGACGCAGAACGAAGGTGTTATTTGCGCGCTTAACTTCAACTGTTGTGGGTATTCAGTTCTACTGAAGGCCGTTGGGAAGACGTAGCGACAAAATGGGTTTTGTCGTCTGGAAATCATTGGTTATTTGCGCGCTTAACTTCAACTGTTGTGGGTATTGTTCTACTGAAGGTAGTTGGGAACTGGGTATGGTCGTCGTAAAATCATTGGTTATTTGCGCGCTTAACTTCAACTGTTGTGGGTATTGTTCTACTGAAGGTAGTTGGGAACTGGGTATGGTCGTCGTAAAATCATTGGTTATTTGCGCGCTTAATTTCAACTGTTGTGGGTATTCGGTTCTACTGAAGGCAGTTGGGAAGACGTAGCGACAAAATGATTCGTCGTCAGAAAATCATTGGTTATTTGCGCGCTTAACTTCAACTGTTGGGGTATTGTTCTACTGAGGAGTTGGGAAATGGGTTTTGTCGTTGGAAAATCATTGGTTATTTGCGCGCTTAACTTCAACTGTTGTGGGTATTCAGTTCTACTGACGGCCGTTGGGAAGACGTAGCGACAAAATGGTTTTGTCGTCAGAAAATCATTGATTGGGATTTTGTTCGGATATAAACTAAGAGTGAAAGTCACAAATTCATTTAATGCCAAAGTAATTTTTGCTCTTTATTTAGAAACCACGATTTAATTAAATGTCTTCGGTAATTATGTGCAAGTGACTTCTTCTTTATGGCACCTCATAATTGGGGTATAAACTCTTAGTGTATACTTGCCGTGGGTGCCAATACCTGCTAATGTGCCTATTAAATCCCATTCAATCAACTTCGAAGAATAAGCATCCAATAAAATACTTGTTATTCATTATTCTATTAACACCACAGAGAATAAACAAACGATATTTGCGGTATTTGAAATTTGTAGTATTTTGAAATTATTTCAATGAAGCTCCGTAATTCGGGAAAACGTGTAAAACGGGTGAGGGAGGGAACTACTCACGCAAGCTGACAGTCATTTTGCCATAAAACGGCAATTGACGCACGACAAAGAAGTTAATTGTGGTCTTTACTGAAACTGTTTTAGCTACCCCATTCCACGAAAGATAGAAGACATAGGGATCATTTGCTTATTAACGCTTCGTTTCGACACTGTGGTTGACGATTTATTTAGATAATAGTAATAATAATAAAAATAATAATAATAATAATAATAATAATTGTAGCGGTAATTTAAATGCAAATATTTGTAGGCTAGAAATTATAGATCTATTGAAGAGAAATTTTCATTATTCTTAATGATTGATGTTTAATTTAATCATTATTTGAAATGTTACTTTCAAATCGTTTTAGGAAATTCTGTCAATAGAATCAAATATGTGAATAGTATTGATTGAAAGAATAAAACGTTGTCATTCCCAACATTTTTGTTTATTCAATAATAGCTATCGATGGCGTTTATTCACGTATTTGGAAGGTCAACAACACATCATCAATAAACCCATAATCATGATTATCTTACAAGAGAATAACAGCGTGAACAAACGTGAAGAACATTGCTTTATGAAAAATTCTCGAGAGATATCGTGTCTTCATTGAAGAGCTACTCGATAGCGGATATCTGCTGGAGAGCGTTACGCAAATTGTACGTCGCATTTTATGCACAAAGAAATGGGTTTCAAACAAACGTTGGAACAAGGTAAGAACACCTTCAGCGTTTCAATCTGCTTTGTGATCCTCGAGGCTTGTTCGACAGGGGAATGTGCCAGTTAGAGAATAATTCTTGCTGTAAGTTTTTCTGATCACTGGGGCAAAGGATGGAGAAGAACATAATTTTAGAATTCTCGTGATAGGATAGATTCAGTTATGAATAACAATGTATTTGATTTATTTACGTAAGAAAATATCAATGAATTGATAGCCTCATAGTATAAATACAAACATTTGTTTTTCGCTAGAAAAAAAAACATTAAATGCGCATATTATTTTATATATCGTTAGCATGATAACACATTTCTTTACTTCTGTAGCACTATAGCTTCTCTTTAAAGAGATGGGGGAAGAGAGAAGTGGATTCTTTAAATAATAAAGTATTTTTAACAATAAAAGGGAAGCAGAGGAATGTAATTCATGTTAAGTCACTGTCACGTAAAGATTGTAATTCCTGGAAATACAAATCATTTCCTTTTTTTAAATCCTCCAACATTTTTATATAAATCCATCACAAAGAATTGTGCTAGTGGTTTATAATATATTGCGTTCATTTGCTGAAATCGATAATCAATTACCGCATCGAGCATTCAACATCTCTTCGGTCTTTTTGTGGGTTACTCCCATTTTTCAAGGTATCCATCAACTGCGCGCTTTTTTGTGTGGATGAGTCACAAAAGCCGTGATTTTGTACGTCGAAGCTCGGCTGCGATCGTCCATTAGCCTTGGGTGCACGCGACCTTGCCTTGGGGCGAGGGGGAGGGGGAGGACTCCGCGTTGTGACACACTTGCGGCTGCGGCCGCGGGGCGTGCCCGCGTTGGGGGGCATTGCGTGGGCGTCGCGGGGGAGCGGCGGCGGGGGGGAGGGTGGGAGGGGCCAATGGGTGGTGAAGAAGCGACGACAGGCGCGGAGCGATCCTGAAATTAGGAATGCAACACCGATGTCGATCTAAACGCCCGCTGTCTCTACTAGTTTCATTGAACAAACTATATCGCGGCGCGCCTGGAAACCGGAGGTCGCTAAGGTTGAAGAGTTGTTGCTGCCTCGTACCTGAAGGGTGGCGTGTTCGAATCCCACCCAGGGTGTCGAAGTTTGTGTGTGTGTCCGTATACCGTCAATGTTACAGTAGTCGGTATATGACCTTAGTGCTTGAAAAATCGACCGTAAATATTAAATATCAAATTAAATTTAAAACAAAACAACAGATATCTTGCTGGAGATAGCCCCAACGTCCTAGTACCACCTACGCCTTTGCATGTACTTTGCTCATGGAGAGGCTTTTTTATCTTTGTTTTTACTTAAATCTTAATTACAAAATAAATAAATTGAACAAACTAAATTTTATGGCTCACGAATTTAATGTTGGTGGTTGTTAAACCATCCGTACACCATCGATGGTTTTTAGACGATGTTTTATTAATATAGTTTTAATTTTGAACATCGAAGTTTCGTAATCGATATCGCATCACTACCTCTAATGCCGTCGGGTCATGGTGGAGCAGAGCGAAGCGGGATGAAACTTGATGTTGTGAAGTATGAGGATCTCCAACGTGAAGAGAGCGGAGAGGAGAGCGAGGCGAGGGATCATGGCGGAGCGGAACAAGCGCAACAAGCCGGGTTAGATGGGGGATCTAGGAAGCATGTGGATGGGGCACAGAAGAGTGTGGGTGGGGAGGCGGAGGTGAGACAGAGGAGCGCGATTCAGCTAGGTCGAATTCAGTCGCTGTCTGGAGGAGAATTTTAGCGGCCGGCTGCTGTGATCGGTAGTTTTCCGTGGTTCCTCTGATTCTCACCAGGCGAATACTGGAGCAGTACCCTATCAAACGGGCCACGGACCGTGCGCGATCTTTCCTTCCTCTCCCTTGTCCTATCCTCTCCCCTTACACACACACTTACACTAACATTCACAACACTACCACATATTCCGGGAGACCGGTCGGGAGCTTAGAGCTTGTAACGGCTGGGGCGGTGCCCCGCTGGTGGGAGAGTCCTGGTTAAGGGGAAACCCTACTAGCCGACGGTAGGTCGGCGCCGGATCTCGCCATCCAGCGGGGGAAGATCACCGCCGTCTCCCGAGAAAAAAACATGCACTACACTAACGGGACTAATGACAAAAGCAGTTGACCGGAAACAAAAAAAACAAGCCAAACCAAACCAAAGAGGACAGGACAGGACAGGGCGATGTGTTGGCTGGGAGACGGGGCAGAGATGCGCACTGCGCTGCGGCGTCGGGTTGAGCGCTGCGCTGTGCCGTGCTGTGCATTGACTCGCGCCGTGCGTGCGTGGGCGCGCGGAATCCTCTTCCGCGCGGCCGCTGCTTGACTAATCACGCGCGCGCGCACGGCACCAGCGCATCCGTCGCTCGCCGCGGGCTCTCTGCATCGGCAGCGCCGTTGCTTTGATTGTTGCTTTTCCGGGCCCGGCCACTTCTGGCCGGGAGTCCCGTAAGCGCAGTGGGTGTTGATTTTCGGGAGAGCTCTACGGCGGCAGGATTTTCGACACTAGCTTTTCAGCTAGGTCGAATTCAGTCGCTGCCTGGAGGAGAATTCTAGCGGCCGGCTGCTCTGATTGGTAGTTTTCCGTGGTTTCTCCGATCATCACCAGGCGAATGCTGGAGCAGTACCCTATCAAACGGGCCACGGACCGCGCGCGATCTGTCCTTCCTCTTCCTTGCCCTATCCTCTCCCCTTACACACACACTTACACTCAACATGCACTACACTACCACATATTCCGCGAGACCGGTCGGGAGCTTAGAGCTTGTCCCGGCTGGGGCGGTGCCCCGCTAGTGGGAGGGTTCTTGTTAGGGGAAAACCCCACTAGCCGACGGTAGGTCGGCGCCGGATCTCGCCATCCAGCTAGGGATGATCACAACCATCTCCCGAGAAAAAACATGCACTACACTAACGGGACTAATGACCAAAGCAGTTGACGCGCCCGGAAACACGAAAAAAATTAATGAATCAATCAATCATACACGCGATTCGTCCTCGTAGTCTTTGGCTTCTCGTTCTTGGCCAATGTTCCAACGCCATGCTTTGTAACTGCTACCTGCATTACCTGCTTTGGTATCTTTTTAGAGTAGAACGCCCATCTGAGCGTCGTTGAATGTCAATATTTGCACGCTGTTATCTCTGAAGCTGGTGCCCAGTCCGACGCCACCGCAGTGCACTGTCGTCCAGATCGCGCTTTGAATCGTCTTTCGCCAGAAAAGGAAGTTCCTCGCTGCGTAAGCGCGTCTGTGAATATCCTGACATATGATGTAGCATGTTTCTTGCAATGTCTGAGATTCTCTCGGACGCTTTTAATCAGCAAGATGTTTCTTCTCCTGCAAATTATTTCTTTGCAGCACAAGAATCAACACTTCGCCCCCTTGCAAAATGCGGCTGTAACATTACAGTACAATATGGAGTGATAGTATTTATTGATGATTATAATGTATTATTTCGGAAAGTAATTTAAAAAATTCATAATACTTTCGGAAATTTTTCTTCACCACATCGATTGATACTATTCATCAATTGACATTCGATGATCTATTAAATAAATATTGTTGTTGGATGTTTTCGAAAGTTAGTAAAAATACGTGAAAAGTAAAACCGAATGTTTGCTCTACATAAGGAATTAACGAATTAGTGCGTTTACTTCAAATCGTTAATCAAAAAGTACCGACTGTATTAATAAAATGAATTTGTATCAATAGGTGAGTTGTGTTGCATGAATTTGCACATGTAATAGTTTGTTATACAAAATTTCCTTTTCCGTTCCGTGAGGAATCAAAGAATCGGGAAGTAGGGAGTCGAGTCTGTAAGTTGATTTGAGAGCATGGAAAGAAGGAAATGGGGTGAAATTGTTGAGGGAGGTATGATGCCATTATACCGTAAGGTTCGTAGTGACGAACCACTCTGTGGAAAACCCAAAGGGGTCTGGATAGACTGGGAACTGTAAATGAGGCCGCCTACGGGGAAATTTATTGAAAGTCTTCATCAGGGAACAATGAGATAACTACGACGTCATCTCGGAATTTTGTGATGAACATTGAATCAGAATTGAATTTTAGTCGAACTATGAGTCGAGGAGACCACGTTTTTTTCTCTATTGCCACATGTGCTAATGCCATGTTGACCTCGGCCGACTCCAGATTTTCTCTGGAGTTTGCCCAACAACACGTGAAACGCTTTTCCCGCACTCGCCGGGAACAGACTGCGAGAAGGATCACATGGCTAAGGACGCCGGCTCTTTTCCTCACTTTCAACGGGGGAAAGGGTTGTGTTTACGAGCCACACACACACGAATAAAAATATACGAATTTGCATAAAGTTCTCTAACGAATCCGTTTTCAGCTTTTGAAAATTTGGGATCAGAACCCTTGCCGAACAAACGCAAGGGATGGACGTGCCTTATACCTTCATACCTCTTCCCCCTCCCCGGACAAATGGTAAGTGGTGTGCCTTTATCTGGATGGTTGATGGTAGAAGGGTTGTGGAGATACGAATGATGAGAAGGTAGTGATTAGGGATGGGAAGAAAAATTCAGATTAATATATTATAATTATAATTATAGTGATATAATAATGATGATAATGATAATGATAATAATAATAATAATAATAATTAATAATAATAATAATAATAACTACTAATAATAATAATAATAATAATAATAATAATAATGTCTATATTTGTGGTGAGGCTCAGGCCTTAATGGCTGCTCTTCGGCTTGACCATTTCAATGAATTTACAATTTCAATGCACGTAAATGATCCAATTACATAGTTCAACAACCACATGGCGAACTGGAATCTCATTGCAGTTACCTAAAATAACTTTTTTCATTGTTTTATTATTTTTAGGACATTTTAATAACTTTACATACATAATAAACAGCGTTTTAAAAAGAACAAAAAATAGTTGCACACTTCGTGCTTGTTTTGGATATCGCAGTCCGGTCCAGGAAAGCACGTTTCGACCTGTATCATTTGACATTGAAACTTCGGTACACGTCACCTGATTCAGCAAAATATCAGGAAAAAGTGCGCTATCAATACGCGGTTTATTTGTTGGCCTTGTGTGAACAAGTGCCCGCTAAATAAATATTCATTGCGAGGTGCCTCACACGGTCCTACAGAATTCCTACTGTAACAGATGTTTCTGTTATTGCACGTGTTCAGATGAAGACTCGTTCAAACAGTTTTGTTGATGACGCACTTCACTAATTCTGTTCGGTTTTGCAACGAAGCAAATAGTCAAGTTCTGCCTTTGTCGCTGCCGCTTCATCAAATGAGTCACTTGCGGGAGGTAAAATGTGCAATTTCATTCTCTACTCTGCGGCTAAAAAGTAATTTTGAAGTTGCTGACGCATATATGAAATGTAGTTGATGACTGTAAAAAAATATTTTTGAAAATTAAATGTTATAATATAATTATATCATTGCATTTGAGTAATTTCAACCAATTGTTTCTCATGTGAAAACTGTCTTGTGGAACAGTATATTCATTTCTAGTAAGTCTCTCAGCTACTGTGAAAATAGCGAATGCAAACTGTAGATCATACATTTTTCGACCATTTCAGAAACACAGCGTAGTGATTAAAAGGCTAGATCGAGAATGGTTTGAGAAGGCTCTCCACAAGAAGGGTTGCCACTGCAGCGTCTCTTACTGGGAGGTCCAATGGTTCGAGTCCCCATGGTGGCCGATTTTCGATTTTAGTTAGATAACTTGGTTGAATTCAGCTGCTGTCTGGAGGAGAATTCTAGAGATCGGCTGCTCAGATCGATTGACTCCCATGGTTTGCACTAGGAATACCAGGCGAGTGCCGGAGCAGTTCTTCGATAGGAGCGATATCTGGAGAGGCAAATCCTCCCCAAACTGACGCTAGAACATGTCATATTACAGCAGAAGTAAAGCACCGCATCCTATCAGGGTATAACACTCCCTACACTTATGGTACTAATGACCGCTGCCGACGCGCCCGGAAACAAAATTATCACAATCAATTCCAGGAATTTGGGGAATCCCCTGACCTCTGATGTTTTTCCTTCGCCCCTTTAATAGATGTGGCTGTGAGGATGCGGCGGGGCGGGAGTAGTGGCGAGCGGTGGGGCGTTGGTGGGGCGGAGGGGGGGGGGCCGTCAGGGGGGCGACGGCGACGTAGTGACGTCCCGCATCCGCTGTGGCGCGCGCCGCGTCCGCCCACGTCCCTCTCCCCCTCCCCTCTCCTCTACGCTCCCCTCGCGGCGGCCCTAACGACGGCCTCGTTAGCCACCGCCGCCGCCGCCGCCGCCGCCGCCGCCGCCGCCGCCGCCGCCGCCACCGCCGCCACCGTCGCCACCGCTCCCCCCGCCGCCGCCGCTACCGCCATCACCGCCACCGTCACCACCGCCTCCCCACCGCCGCCGCCGCCGCCACCGCCACTACCGCCTTCACCGCCGTCACCGTCATCACCGCCATCATAGCCATCACCGCCATCACCGCCATCATAGCCATCACCGCCATCACCGCCGTCACCGCCGTCACCGCCGTCACCGCCATCACCGCCTCACCGCCGTCACCGCCGTCACCGCCGTCACCGCCGTCACCGCCGTCACCGCCGTCACCGCCGTCACCGCCGTCACCGCGGTCACCGCGGTCACCGCGGTCACCGCCGTCACCGCCGTCACCGCCGTCACCGCCGTCACCGCCGTCACCGCCGTCACCGCCGTCACCGCCGTCACCGCCGTCACCGCCGTCACCGCCGTCACCGCCACCGTCACCGCCGTCCCCGCCGTCACCGCCGTCACCGCCGTCACCGCCGTCACCGCCGTCACCGCCGCCGTCACCGCCGCCGCCGCCTCCCACCGCCGCCGCCACCGCCGCCGCCACCGCCTCCGCCGCGTTCATGTTTGCATGCAGAGCGCGCGTGCAAAGGCACAGGCTCCGCAGTCGCAGAGCAGCTGGAATGTGTTTGTAAACATTTCACTGACCAAAGACGGGACATGGAACAGAAAATGAATTTATAAGATTTTAAATGTACAGTACTCCAGTTACCAAAGGGACCACTTTGAGTGGTGGTAGTAGGGGACAACCGAAAAATGTTCAATAGACCAGAAGATGATAGTTCTAGCGGCCGGCTGCTCTGATAGATAGTTTTACGTGGTTTCTCGGATCAACAGGAGGAGATTGCCGGAGCAGTATTCTATAAAACAGGCCATGAACCGCGCGCGATCTTTCCTTCCTCTTTCTTTCCATATTCTCACCTCTTACACATACTTGCCCTTACATGCACCACACAACCACAAATGATGGGAGACAATTAGGGAGCTTAGAGCTAGTCCCAGGTGGGGCGTGCCCCGTTTGTGGGAGATACCTGGTTGGGGAAAACTCCTCTAGCCGGCGGTAGGTCGGCGCCGGATCTCGCAAGCCTGCGGAGGAAGACCATCGTCACTCACTAGGAAAAAACGTGCACTACATTTACGGGACCAACGATCTTAACAGTTGACGCGTCTGGAATCACTAACAACCTATCAATCCACCAATAGATAAAATATATTTACAACTATATAATAACTTCACGTGTGAACTCAAAGTATTATTATCGAGTTAAACTATTATCAGAAAAAAATATATACTACTCAATCATTTTTTTATCTCCTTTTATGTAAATATTACATACTTTTTTGTTTTCTCTACCTTTGATTATTATACTTCTTTGTAAGTAATGTTCAGTTAGTTCAGTGTTTATTCTGATTTTTTAATTTTGTGTTTTCTTCTTAATGTCTAAGTTTTATCCCATATTCTCAATGTACGCGTTTCCGGAGCGGCTCCATCCCCTTTAAATTCATTATTGATATTCAGCTAAAATTAATTACAGCTGAGAAAAGACGCGAATTAACACCATCAAAATATGAGAACGACAATTGCATTTCAAAATGATGCATAATTCCAAATGTTATATTGTGTGTGTGTGTGTGTGTGTGAATTGTATGATGAAATAAGAGTGTAGCGTTCTTAGAGTACATAGGAATTAGCCCCAATGACTTCAATCTCTTTAATACATCAAATGGTTTCGTTGCTGCGATACGTAAGTACTGTATGTGGGAAGATTGATGGTTCCTCACAACGATTTGTTAGTACTCCTTCAAACGATGGACCTCCAAGCCTACTTGACCTATTTTAGTTAAATGCCTAAATCATTATTGGAATCTTTAGTAACTGTGAAGATATCTTTACACATTCTCGAAAAGACACTTTACAGGCCTGGCTGCAAGGGCGTGCCATAGAGAATTAGAATTAGGGGTTTGTCAGCTGTCTTAATTCAAAAGACATTGTAGCCAGTGTATTACACAATTCAGGATTTTCGTCTAGTTTTCACTTTTGTTAAAAAAATTGTGGATTTCTCAAGTGAGTGAATTTTCGAGAAATTGGTATCAACCATTTCAGAGAATGGAAGTGTTCGTAGAAGGATGGCCATTAACAGAGATTACTGTATCCCATTACCTCCAACCACCTTTAACGATCAGTGTTGGCCAGTGCTTTCAGGCAACCGCTCCGCGCACCGCACGAGAAACGGGTTCGGTAACGGCGCGCCGGGAGCCTCTTGCTCATCGCGGGCGGCGAAAGGGAGAGCGAAGCGGTGGCTGAGCGGGGCTGTGCAGGGGGGTTGCTGTGTGGGGGAGGGTGCTGTGTGGGGAGGGTGCTGTGTGGGGGGTGCTGTGCGGGGAGGGGTGGGGCGGAGCGGGGCTGTGCGGGGGATAGTGTGGAGAGGGGTGCTGTGCGGGGGGCCTGTGTGGGGGAGGCTTGTGCGGGGAGGGGCGGGGGGTGCTGAGCGGGAGGGGTGCTGTACGAGCGAGGCCTTTGCGGGGAGGGGCGGGGTGCTGGGGGGGGACTGTACGGGCGGGTGTGCGGGGGGCTGTCTGGGGGGCCTGTGCCGGGTGTGCGACGGGGGCTGTGAGGAGGGGGCCTGTGTCGGGGGAGGCGGGGCGGGGCGGGGCTGTGCGCGAGGGGCCTGGGGGGCGGGGGGGGGGGGGCGGGGTTGAGCGGGGGGGCTTGCGGGGGGGCGGGGCGGGGCCGGCAGGGCTGGGCGGGGCGGGGCGGGCGGGGCCGGGCCGTGCGGGGCGGAGCGAGAATGGTCGAGGCTGCTTGGGCGTGGTTGCGGTCGCGGGGGCGGGATGGCCCAGCGAGGACTCCTCAAGTTCCGCTTAAGCAGAGGCCGTCGCCCCCTGTCGGGGCGGGACGAGCCGGAGACGGAGGCGGTGATTAGGCGTTTTCCACGGGCTGTCGACATACCAGGAAAATCGCGTCGTTACACTTCCAAATGAGCCGCAGGAAAAGGCACGCTCTAATCTCCAAAGGAGGTGGACAGAAGGAACTTGGAACGTAATGGTGTCCTTCAAGGCAACCTTGGACACCAAATGGGGTAGGAAGACCGGGTTGTAAAAGTGGTGCTACAATGTGCTAACGGAATTTTGTTCAGATTGGGAGTGATTTATGGTGGGAACTGAATTATATCAGCGTCCATATGTGATAACGTAGCGTAATAGTCTGCCGTAATGTTCTGTGTCAGTCAAATCGATAATCTTATTACGTATCTCGTATTACAATATCTTATTGTGCTTCGATAGGCAGTTGAACCCACCAGCCGAACTCGTTACGTCATCTATATCATTTGTTGCTAAGCTATAACCCATAATGAATCATTATTATAAACATAAGTAAATATTGAATTAAATTTGTGGAATATAAATCATATTTCATATTTCCTCTACTGGGAGCGTGTAAAATGTTCTTGACAAACGATTAAAATAAATTGGTCTCATTTAGCGAAGTAATGTCTTGAGTGTATTGTCTTGTTTTCCATTAGTTTTTTATTCACACATTTAATACACAGTCGAATGTATACGTACACGAACAATACAATTTTCAACAAAGTTTAATAATTTTACAGCGCGTACTATTCGTACTTATGAGCACTGAAATCACAGTTTGGAAAACACGTACGATTAATGGACGTTAATTGGACGACTGACGATCTATCAATGAATCTTTTTTTGAATTGTCAAAATGTCACTTACAGACTTCCCTGAAGGGACTTATCCACACTGTAATCTATTGATTGATTGATTCATTCATTTTTTTGGTGTTTCCGGGGGCGTCATCCTATTTGGTCATTAGTCCCGTTAGTGTAGAGTATGTTTTTTTCTCGGGAGACGGCGGTGATCTTCCTCTGCTGGATGGCGAGATCCGGCGCCGACCTACCGTCGGCTAGTGGGGTTTCCCCCTAACCAGGACTCTCCCACCAGCGGGGTACCGCCCCAGCCGAGACAAGCTCTAAGCTCCCAACCGGTCTCCCGGAATATGTGGTAGTGTGGTGCATGTTAGTGTAAGTGTGTGTGTGTAAGGGAAGAGGGTAGGACAAGGAAGAGAAAGGACAGATCGCGCGCGGTCCGTGGCCCGTTTGTTCGGAAAAGCTAGTTGCTTTCATAGTGGATAACGTCTGTTCAGCTTTATTGTCTTTATCTAAAGAAATGGCTGAGGTTGATTCATGTCCTTCAAGGGAGACATCTAAAACTTACATCTAGTGTCTCTGCTGTGTCCTACCCAGAGCGATCACCTGGTCGCACACGTAGCAAGTTTGGTTTTTATTTTCTAGAGGTTGGCATTACTGTAAATACTTTAGTGGCCAAGTTTGTAACTAATACCCCCACTCCGCCCGCATTTCTTCAATTTATCGTTCAAGAAAAGTTGCGTGATTAGTATTAACTAGTGCAGCCATATAACTTCGTTAAAGTTTCAACAAGTCATTGTGTGATGGTTATTTTTTTTAATGAAGCGCGTTGCTCGCTGCTAATTGGATACTGAAGTCGCAGTGTAAGGACAGACATCACCGATCTCCGTTCTTCTCACGTCCTATGGCCGTTACGTCCCTGTAGATTTAATTATCTTCGAAGAAAAATACTCTCCACTGTTTCAAGCTCTTGCCAATTGTTAGATACAACGTTGATAATATCCCTGGATGAAATAATGAAAAATAGTTTTTACAGAAATGAAATGAACATTCTCTTAATTGTGAAGAAGTTCAAATGAGTCATTGAGACATTCTTAACTAAGAATATTTCACTAAACAAAATATGAAAAAGAGTACCATGTAAACATTCTTATTACCCTTCAGATGTCCTCCGAAAAGTATTGAAAAAGTGAAAGGTTTGAGCGGAATTGACGTACTAATAACGTTTCGACGTCTTCGTAGCGGTGCGGGATTTCCGTTGACAGATAAGATTGTTGAGAATCTGAACAGTCGAAATTATTTATAAATACAGAACCTCTTGCAGGAAGTCGGAGAGTACTGCAAAGAAGAGTGACAATTTCTTAAGAATGAGTTAAATGGAACAACTAGAAGAGGGAATATCATTTGATATTATGAAATACGTGCTATGAGCAACGTATAAAGAAATAAGCGTTTTTTTTCATTGGTTAATGATGGCTCTACCTTGCTTCATTCTCCTTAGTCATGGAACGTGATGGATGAAAGCTTCCAACCAATCAAATCAGATACACGACTCGCTGGATGAAGAACCATCGTGCTGCAGAGCCACAGTTTCATTTCTCTCTTAATTGCACTCCATAAATTACTGTTAATTGTGCCTGGCATCCGGAGCATCCTCTTCGCAAACACTTTGCAAAGCCGGAATTAACGACGAGCCTTGAGCAAAAAATAAATGAATCAAGTCTCAAAACGCCATTCATATCTGCAAGCACTCAAAGCAGAGGAAGGAGAATTCAGAGTGCCTGGCATTAAAGGCGCAGTGAACTCTTAAATCAAAACTTGCCTTATGTATCTAATAATCATAAATATTATATTATTTCTTATAAAAAAGAGACATTACATCATTTTGCTATATTCGAATAAGATAGGATTTGTCTACCTATGTTTACGAATTACAATGGTTGCGAGTCAGTGAGCAGTATCAGAACATTTGTATGTATTGTAGTATCTGTACAGCAGATGTTCGTAATTTCGTAGATAGAATGCACACTTTTTTTTAATTCGTATTTTCTTTTGTAGCAATGACGTAATTATAAGCAAATGAATGATGTTCAATCCTGATTTTAGTTCTAGCTCCATTTCATTTTAGTAGCTAGTACAAAAATTTCTAATAATGGTAGTTATTCTTTCTACTAAGAATGCTTACTTCGTCTACAGTCCATTTTATTGTTCAGTGGATGTTATTCTGAAACGATTAAAATATAAAGTCCAGAAATTGTTTCACAAAAATGACGCATCAAATTCATTTGGTCGCTTTATAAAAGTAAATAAGCAAATTAAGCATAAGTAAATAAGCGAATTAAATTAAAAATAACATAACGATCTGCGTAAATATTAACTATTTTCTGGTTTTCTTATTAACCATTTCTTAATATTGAAATTCTTTTGTTTGTTATTGTTAATTTATTTTGTTTGACTATTAATTTTTATCATATTCGTAATTACATATTTATTTATTGTAGCATTCAAAGTGACCGCAATGTGGCTGAAAAATTTGTATGAACTATTACAAACCATGATGAGACTCGGTATGAGCTTTTTACTAATAGATGTTATCTTTAAAACTCACATCATTGACCACTAGTGAAAGTGTTTAATTACTCGTAAATTCGGAAATTTCTAATGGTACGTGTAATCTTGATAATTTCACGCTCATGAGCTCGTTAAAGTTACTTGCTATGCCAGGTGATGGAAAATTCTGTCGTCAATGACTGAAGGATAATGGTGGGGAGCGGGCGAATGGTTTTAGAAAGACAATGAAAGTGATGGAATGCCTCGTGGCGTCGACGCGACGGGGGAAAACTAGAAAACTGCGGGGAAATCAACAAGAAAGCTCACTTTCTCCACCTCAGCCCTCGTACGTATTCACAGGTCCAGCTTTAAAGTTGTCTGGGGCAACTACCCCACAGGTCACTTTCAGGAAACTTACGTCAGCAAACATGTTCGCCACCGGGTGGCGAAGACGCCTTCCGGCAGAGCTGCATTTGACATCAAACAAAGCGGCGAAGGATTTCCCCTAAAATAGTTTCCCCTTAAAGTAGTTTTTGAAATTGAGGTAATTCCCGAATTGGATAACGAAAGATTGGTGAAGAATTGTTCGCAAACGTGTCAATACGTAATTAACCTTAATTATGGTATTAGGTCAAAGGATACGAAGTAAAACAAAGGATATATTAAGTAAATATCATCTCCGAAAACAACTAAGGGCACGACTCCATTTTTATCCGGATATTTTGTCATATGAAGGGTTTTAGGGTCTTTTTTTTGAGTTTTTTTGGTGTTTCCGATGTTCCATGTTGGCAGCTGACATCTTGAGGTTCGCCATGAGGTTGGATAAATGAAAAAAACACAAATTCACATCAAACCCTTTTACCGCATAAGGCACTAATGCCTTCACTCGAAAAGAACAATATTCAATGGTAATTCTGTTTTCTGAAAGGTTGTTAACCGAAGTAACGGCATTGGCCTCTGCAGACGTCTTTGCGAAATTATGCTACCACACCTTCGTTTTCTATGAGCACCAACCTTCAAAAATCTTCTTAACTCATTTGTAGAGCTACCGATTGTTTTCCAGTTGTACCTGAGTAAGAGAATAAAAGAAATTTTGATTGAAAAATCCATTTTCTGAACGTGTACAGTCTTTATTTTCTTGCTTCAAATGATGGAAAGACTCGGCAATGTAGAACCAACACATCTTGCGACAGTAATTACTTTTGGGACTAATCATATTGGTAAAAAAAACCTAAGGATTTCGTGAACCTAAGGAGAGAGCAGCATCGCTCCCGCCTGCCCGCCCTGAACTATCAAAGAGGCAAAACCAGTGTTTCACGCGGCCCCGTATGGCGCCGCCACATATTAAGAAGCAGCCTCGGCAGCTGTAGTGCGCGGGCGGAGGTGGGAGCGCAGGGCGTGACGGGGCAGGGCAGAAAGGCGGGGAGGGAAGGGGACGGGTGGGCGTGGCGAGGACGAGTAGCTGGTGATGGGATGGGGGCGGGCCTAGAACGGTGGGCGGGGCATTACACGGCGGGGCGGGTACGACGGTGGGCGGGATGGGCGGGGTGAGACGGGGCGGGGCGAGACGGGGCGGGGCGAGACGGGGCGGGGCGAGACGGGGCGGGGCGAGACGGGGCGAGGCGAGGCGAGGCGAGGCGAGGCGGGGCGGGGCGGGGCGGGGCGGGGCGGGGCGGGGCGGGGCGGGGCGGAGCGGGGCGAGACGTTGGCGAGGCGAGGCGGGGGCGGGTGGACGTGGCGAGGGCGGGTCGACGAGACGGGGCGGGGGCGGGAGTGGGCCGGGGCAGGGTGGGCGGGGATGCGGTGCGACGCGGCGCGGAGCAGTCGCCGCCGTCGTTCGTCATGGCCCGGGACCACGGATCGACCCGCGCTCACAGGCACCGCTCTGCGCCGGGCCGCGCCCGAGGAAGGCGCCGAGATATACGGCCGGCGTAGCCCCATTCGCCCGCTCGTAACCGGCACACGCCCCCACACACGCCTCCCCTCGCCCGTCTGCTTCGAATACAATTTCCATCACCCGCGAGGTGGTGTGGAGTGTTGGCGATGTCGGGTCCCTTCGTTCAGGACGCGTTCGATGGCCACTAGCGTAGAATGGCGTTGCGCTGACCCTACTCACAGATGCACCCCCTTCTACCCACACGCACACGCGCACACGAACACCCACACACGCGCACGCACGCACGCACGCACGCACACGCGCACCGCACGCGCACACACACGCGCACACGCACACGCACGCACACGCACACACGCGCACACACGCACACGCGCACACGCACGTGACTGTGAAAAATGTGAAAGATTTGTAATTAAACAATCAACTCGACATTTTTATCCATTTTTTGTTGCACGATATTAAATACCTTTCGAGTAATGAACTTCAACTAACGTTCTGAATTGAAAGGTAGAGAAAGAGTTGTTGATAATTATCAATTTATTATAATAAATTTATTTCATATTATGAATAAACAATCGCCTGAAGTGAACAGGAAGGAATAAATGAACACTATTTTCACGTCTGGTATATACGCGAAATATGAAAGAGTTGTATAATAACCAAGACGTTTTATCTACGTGCTAAATGGCTTTCAGTGAAAAGCCGAACAGAGCGAGAGTCATTGAGGTGGCTTGACGACCGCTGGACTCATTGTAAGGCGTGAAACGTATTGTGTCACTGCTACTAATCGGTTCAGTATGTTTCGCGTTCCGCCGCTAATGGCTGCTTCTCACGAGGCGATGTTTCCTGTGAGGTAGTTTGCCAATAGGCTCTTTAGTCTCCGCCGTGCGAACGTCCTACCAGAGACAGTCCATTGCTTTCCAGTGTATATCCGCTGCTTAGTGCAAGCGTCAAACGAAACTAGGTGATGGGAAAGTAAGCTTTATACCCGATCCTTTTAGTCATTTGTTTTATTTTCTTCGGATTTACGTTAATGTTCATCTATTTTCAATACACTAAATGAGCAACAGAAAGTGAACAGAGTTTACAAAAGACGTTCGAGAAAAATGAAAACCTCAAGTTCTTTGTTTAAAGAAAGTACTGGATGGGTCATATAGGGTAGAAAGTTATCATAGGAAGGAAGGCCTACAGACATTGAGTAATTACTGTTTGGTACAGGAAGCAATATATAATAAGGAATCACTTTTGAACTTCTGAAATATTTTTCTTCGTGTTCATCATCTTCTTCTTTTGACCTTCAAATAAGAGAAACCATTTTTCTCGAAGATTGATATTGCTTAATGAACTCTTATCCATTGTTGCACTGCACGCTAGTTCAACACCTCCACACGTCAACTCGCTTCTACCAGCAGCAAGAGCAGCTGGTGGGAGGAAGTGACAACAAATCACGGGTGTAATTCCGAGTAGGCAATTGTGATAGCAAAAGGTCCGCATGGTGCCAAGTGGCATAACTGAAGTTGTAATGATCTTTGACTTGTTAACCGCAGTGGCGCTGACACCTTAACCTTAACGTTGATAGCGACGCACAGTGGGCCGCAATTACTTTATCAGGTGTCAAAATATATTTTCTGTGATTTTGAAACACAAATTCTACTCATTATTCTAAAAAATATCTTTAAAAGTTTTGGAAGTATAAATAGCCTGTTCAAAATTCAGAAACAAACGTTCAATACGACATCACGTTCATGCTTTCCGTTGACCTTCAAATATTACCGCAATGGGCAAGTATTTTTTTGGGGGGGGGTATTATACTCAAAATGAAAAAAAATGTTATAAAAGTTTTCTACATTTGTGCAAAGTATCCTTTACGCGATTTCTTGTGCAAATACAATATCATTAAATATTTCTTTCGTGGACAATCCCCCATTAACATGGGCGGGCACCTAATAATAGGTTGCACGCAGATACCTGTTTTACATTTTATTCTTTAGTTTCGATTGTCAGCTTTCTCTCTCGAAGAGTTTCATTTTAGAACGATGCGATGTAGCAGGTGGCGGCAACGGCGGTGCTGGTATGGAATAAACGTTTTTGACTTAGTCAATGTTTAATCTTAACGCCCACGAATACACCACACACTGTTGCTGATCAATTATTAAGACATTGGGGAGACAAAAATGGATATAACTAAGCATTTACACTTTCTATTTACATTATTTACTATTTTGTTAGACAAATATAAATAGTAACTTAAGTAAATAAAAATTGTAAATAGTTTACCTGTTTAATGCTTTAATAATTTCAAGCCACAAGAGTCTGTTTTTTGTTGTTGTTTTCGGTTAAAAAGATTAATCTATGACTTACTAACCTAGACGTAAAAAACTCACCAGTAATTAACTAAGTATTCCAGAAAGTAATATGTTGCACTCTTTTGCTATTGGGGAATGGAAATCTTCCCGCCAAATATTCTAACCTACTTGCATCAAGGATAAAAAAGTTACCTCATCCATTTTTATCTGTTCAATGCTTTAATAATTTGTAGCAACACGTTTCTGCTTTTTTGATTAGATTAATCTATGACTTTACTGGCCTTCACGTAAAAAAACTCACCATTAATTGACTAAGTATTCCAGAAAGTCATACGTCAGTATTCTTTTGCTATTGGGGAACGGAAATCTTCCCGCAAAATATTGTAACCTACTTGCATCAGGGATAAAAAAAACGAAGGCGACGTATCAACTTTTTAGAGGCAGCAGCAGCGGTGGTGGTGGCGGTTGCGGCTGACGTAAGCGGGTTAAGTGCCCCGACGTGCACCCGCATTCGCTGCGGGCGAATTCGCAGCTGCCGCCGCCGCCCCCGAAGTCGCGCTCCCGATTCGCGCTCCTGCGGGCGCCCCACGCTCGCGGGCGCGCGCGTGCACGCGTGCTTGCGCACGCAGCCTCAGCGTCTGGCCCCCGCGCCGCGTCGCGCGGCCAAGCACGCTTGTCATTGCGCCTGTATTCAGCGCGCGTGCCCTGCCCTCGTTTCCTTCGAAGCCGAACGTCTCATACGTGGACCGGCGGCAGCTAGACGCAACTGTGCACTATACAAATCCATTACTAGGGAACGGATTTCCATGTGATTACATGTTTTTACAGGAACTAGACACCCGCATTCAATTGCATTTTCTAGAGTTTACAAGACATTCTGAATGAATTAGAACTATTTTTATTTTACATATTTTGGTATAATTACATATTTCTTTTACATATTTTACGTATGAAGACACATTTCTTACGTTTTTCGCTACATTTCAATATATTTATACGTCAAACCGGAACATTTCAGAAGCGCGTTTGCAATATTTGTTACGGAATCATCTTTCTTGCAAATAAAATAAAATGCTGTTGCGCTTCTACAACCACCATGAATTGTCAAACTTACCCCTCCGCTTACTGAGTACATGCGAGTCAAGGATGAGCGGATTTTTATAAACAAATGTAATTTCAACCACGTGCTTGTTCATGTTTCAAACAGCAAATTCGTTACTCGATCGAAAAACTAATACATATTTTTTTACAGAAAATTGTCTTACCGCGTTGTTCAATTTGGAAGGTGGGATATATACCCTTTAACCACCTCCTCTGGAATCCATCACTCGCTACACCGTACTACTATTCACTTGTACACCGATTCCTCGTAAACATTGTAATATATACTATGAACGTATTTTATATTTCGAATAAAATTCTTATATGTGGTGAGATCTAGTGTAGAGTTATGGTAGAGATAGAACCTACTTTCAGCCACTCCAAATCGTTAAGAACTGTTCGGCGGCATTCTATGGTAGTAAAAGGCTTGTTCAGAACAATTTTAAACACAATAATGAATTTTTATTTTACATATTTTCTAGTTTTTCTTACATGTTTTGGAAAAAATAAGTACCTATATATTACATATTTTGGATTTCTTATTACAATAAATTTCATCCCTATACAAATCATTGAGCACTATACAATTAAAACTATACATATAACGAGCACTATACAAATAAAATACTGAGCACTATAGAAATGCAAATACACACGCGAAAAGAAAAACAAACTTGACACAATTTCACACAACATCAGTCAATGTGTTGTGATTCAAAATGACGTCAACTCGTGATTAAAAATGAAGTCAACTTGTGATTCAAATCAGTGAACTTGTCAGTCAGCTCAACACATCAGTCAACTTGTGATTCAAGATTTTCAAAATGAATATCTGGCACATTTTCACACCACATCAGTGAAATGACGTGAGAACTGACCACGTTTCCTGGACAATAGAAACGGGAGATTATTAAATAATGATCGATTAATATCTAATCGATACTTTTGATTAGATAAATATGCATCGATTAATCGTTCCAAACTAATCGATTAATCTCATATAATCGATTGATTTTTGTCATGTTTAAATAATGCGAAAAATCGTTAAGTTCTAATCTGTAAATCGTTTAGTAACTAAACGTATTTTAAGAAAACCTATCAAGATAATGCAAATCTTTGTCAATTTTCTGTCTTGCTAAATTTTATTTATGAAACTTAATGTATTTAAGTCAAATTTAATTGCTATTTTAAAGAAATCAGAAAAAGCATGTACGTCGCCGTTTACGTATAGTATCCGATAGTACGGCACCGAGAGGAACCAGCTTGGAAGAGGCTGGGGAATACGGAAAATATAGCCCAGCCTAAAGATTTTATAAAACTATCCGGTACGAAAAATTCTGTGACATCCTACAGCACCATTAGCTATTCATTATTTTACTTAATTGCAGAAATGCTCGCCTCGGCAACCGTTGTCTTCGATGAGTTCTTAAGCTATAGAATTTAAATATTTGTTACGCTTACCGCTATCTTAAAATTTCCCGACACAGTGTCTATTAGAATCGCGGTTAGATTAGGATTTTCTATTGAAGATGACTATTTGGATTTCAAAGGACCATTTGAAAAGCAAGTTTGCGGTTACAGGCTGAAGATATGGGGAGGGATTGCTGGAGAGTCACGATAACATCTCGAGCTGGGCACAGCCACGCCTTTCCTCAGGACTAAGCGTTGGGTTGACATCGCGATACTTCAATTCTGTGTGTGTCAAATGCATTTTATTTAATCATGAAATCACAGTAAATTGGTGGTTAAATGAATACGTATTATACGTAAGGTCGGCATAAGCCGGAAAAATCGATGAGGTAAAGACTTATAAATGTGTAGTATAATCCAGAATAATATTTAGAAACATTTGTAATATATTTCGAACTAAAATGTGTAAGGACCATTTGCAGTAATACCCAATATCCATGTTTCTTCCGTCCCTGAATAAAGCTCTGAGACGAAGTTGTAATAAGCTTTCGTGATTGATCAGTACCAACAACATCACCGTTTACAGTTCAGGAAACTATTCTTGAAGAATAGCTTTCGGTTTTTAGCTTTATAATGTTCACATATGATACAGAGTTAAGTTTGACATATTTTGTATTCGAGGAAAAGCTAAAATTTTACTTAGTAATATAATTTTAAGAAAAGTATACAGCGTTTGTTACTTCATCTAAAAACCATATCATTCTAAAAAGAGAATGGCAAATGAGATTGTTTCCATGCTGATTACTGCAAAGAGCATTTGCCGATACATTTATTGTTGCATACGGATAAGATTAACGCCACAATGAACTGTGATTACGTCATAGCTTTGAAGTATAACTACTGTGACGTATGGTGACTCCAGCTGGGTCGCGGTTATGTGCATATTTAATTAGCAATTTTATCAGTTGTCTGTGAATAGTGATGAGATATTTACATCCATTGAACCTACGCTCCTAATTGAAATGAAATAACTAATGCAATTTTTTTAAAATGTTTCAAAAATAAATTAAAGCCAGGGGTCCTCCGTTTGATAGACAAAAATTTAGAATTCTCTTAACGAAAAATATATTCATTCATGAAAATTATCTAAAACTAATAACTACCATGCAAGATAATCTGAAAGGTTTGTCGAACCGGCGAATTGGAATACATCGAAATATATAAGAAAACGTAAACGTAAATAATATTGCAAACTGCTTCAACATGTGAGTGAAATGAAAACAGTTTCAAGAAGATGAACAATGGAATGAATGTGGGCACGGGTTTTAATTGAATTATATCTTAAAAAGGAAAGGTAGTGAGCAGTGAAGTCGGATTATCCAAACAAGTTCCGTGTTTCTTCTTTGAGCATTAAACATTTTACATTATGTATTATATTAAACTTAAATGAAATTTGTCACTGTATGATATTGTTATTGAACATGGATAGAATACCCAGAGAATCGAGGTGAACATTTAGCTGACTACCTAACACAACTTCAGAGCTACACGCCCATCTCATAAATTACTTTTTTTAATAACCTCGAATGAATCAGCTTGGGAGCCGGATGCTGTTTGGGAGAGCAACGACCTCTGTCGCTGCCTCCAAAACTTCACCGAAACTCGCCTGAAGATTTCGCAATGTTTCCGATAGCTGAATACTAATGTCAGTGAAGATCCCGGAGGATTCACAAAATCGTCAATCACATCGAATCAATATCAATACCCAAACTCCCACCACAATCGAAAGTGCTAAATTAAGCCAGCATGTGATACATCAATTGCTACAATCGTCCTATTGAAGATATAGCTAAGACGCCAAATACAGATTCTGAGAAAGAAGTCATCATCCTTTTGCGAGAAAAATATTTTTATTTTACTTATTTCTTCGCTTTTAAACAAGTAGACCTCTAGTTGAATCAAATATGAATTAACAATGCAACACAATTGTCTTTGTATCTTGTGTAAAATGTATATCCTCATATACTATTTGAAGCGGCCGGCTGCTCTGATCGGTAGTTTTCCGTGGTTTCTCCGATCAACACCATGCGAATGCCGGAGCAGTACCCTACCAAACGGGCCACGGACCGCGCGCGATCTGTCCTTCCTCTTCATTGTCCCATCATCTCCCCTTACACACACACTTACACTAACATGCACTACACTACCACATATTCCGGGAGACCGGTCGGCAGCATAGAGCTTGTCCCGGCTGGGGCAGCCCCGCTGGTGGGAGCGGCCTGGTTAGGGGGAAACCCCACTAGCCGACGGTAGGTCGGCGCCGGATCTCGCCATCCAGCAGGGGAACATCACCGCCATCTCCCGAGAAAAAAATTGTGCACTACACTAACGGGACTAATGACCAAAGCAGTTGACGCGCCCGGAAACACGAAAAAGTCAATCAATTAATCGACACCTTATCCTGCTGGTGTTGGTATCGACATCAAGTACAGGCTGGAAATGGAAAACCCTGAAAGTGCCAAATCCACTCACTCGACTCATTGAGCTTTCGAAGGAACAGATAATCCAAGAGCCATAAACACACATCTACATTCATTGAAGTCATTCTGAACTACAAAGAAACGATTTCCAATACTTCCAGCGTCTTCCAAGTTAAGTTAGCCCTCGCTACTTTCAACGGTTGCCATAAAAATCTGAGAACATGTGATTTTGCCTTTTTCAGCGTTTCCCACTTACAGTCTTTAAATATTGTCTCCGATGTCACTTCGTCAGTTGTCTCCATTCCCATCGCTGCAGCAGCAACGTGGGATGTTACTAAGGCGTATAAGAAGCAGCACGATTGCCGCAACAAGCAAAACCGCTGAGCTCACCGCAACTACATCTGCGGCCACCACATGGAGGCATACTCCTTGCCGCAACCATTACCTCCTTCTGCAAACGTGGTTAGGGAGGCCGGCTTCTCTTTGAAGTGGGACTAAGAAAGAAATGATAAGACTATATCTTTGACCCCGGTGAATAAGCTGATAAGTAAAAAAAAAACTAAATTTTAGAGATGAGCAAAAACCTACTTTAAACTAATGCTATAAATTACAGATTAATTATATTAAGACAAAATCTACACACAAATAGTTTCGTTCCAATGTCACCTTCGTTTAAATATCAGTAATCCTTCATTTACTTCTGTTGAAAATTGTTTTCTGTTCCCCTGCAAAACTAAGGACTATCTAAACTAAGGGAATAATGACAGTTTTGTAGCATTTATAAGACGTCATTCGTAAATAGGCTAATGTTGGAGAAGAAACATCCCCTGCCCCAGGCGTGCAACAAACATATTTAAGTCGAAAAATTAACTTTTTGTAAAAAGTAATTAGCAGATTCAAATAAATCCTCAACACACATTAGGCTACAACACACGTTTTAATGTTTTGCCGCATTATCTATTGCGCTACAACACACATTACGTTGCAGAACACGTTACTCTACGATAACTTGCACTGCACTGCAATACACATTACCATTTTCATACGACATAGCTGGAAATCTGTGCTTCCTCAGACCTTAAAACCTGGTTTTCGTGCAGTTAAGGAGAGGTATATTTCGTTTATTATAGTCTAGAAAATGAGGACCTGCTATGACCTTTGTTTTTAGGTTTTTGTGTTCTGGATACCTGTACACTATAACACGGGAGATCAGGAATATACAGAATCTTGAAATCTACGTAAATATAAATCTACTGTTTGATATTCTGTTCAAATTAATCCCACGGATCTAACTGTAATCTGTTTTAATACATATTTCCTTAACCCGCATCGGGTTGTATGAACCTGTCAGTATTTTGATTTTATCATTGATTTACAAGGAACTGGATCTTTGTACGCGTCCAACTAGTTATGTGTAATACATTGAGTAGACACATTTAAAAACTATTTACACGCGTTTGTTGCCGTTCTCTCCCTTTGCTTCTTAAAATGAAAGATTTTAATAGATTGCCAGCGCCATTCTCGCCACAACAATCTCAAAAAAGTTGTAACCTGCTCGAGATTGGAGCCAGCAACCTTCGACCGTTTGTTGAACAGTGGTCTCTAACTGCTGTGCCACCGGCTAAGACCTCTTCTGCATAATTAAAACAAAAATGCCTAAGCGTTTGCATTTACGTAATTTATGATGATCTAGAGATGCATACGGAAGTCATTCAGGCTGCTACACATTTGAATTACTGCCTTTTAATGGGACCCAAGTTGCCGTTAAGGCTAGATTTAAGTGACGTGATTTCCTGTTCGTTTGGTTCTTTTGGTTTTGTTTGATGCCTAGTAGTGTGGAACTCATTCATCATCAAGATTTGCATTCTTCGTTTTAGTCTTACCATGTTTGGAATTGTGTTTATGTTGCGCTCCCAATCTCGGAGTAAAATACGACTGTGAACCTAATATTTAGAAAACACGCTCCAATGGTTGTTTTAAAACATTTCGCTTTGTAAGAAATCTTATACCGTAACTTATTCCAATCGTTTTTTTTATTCATTTGGTTCAAAACGGTTTTTGCCCCCACATTTATTCTCCTTCCGCCATTCTCACTCTTTCGCAACTTGTTTTTAAATATTGTTCGTTTGGAAAATGTGACTCTTACAGCCAATAGGGGTGGCACATGAACTGTCGTCTACGAACGTATTAGTAGTTTTCTTCTCACGGGACTAGTTTCTTCTTCACACCTGTGAGATGAAAGACTGCCAGTGGCGTAATTATGTACTTGACAATGTAGATAATTATAAACATGTTTTCACTTCAAATCATGTAATTTGCTTTATCTATTTATAATAGTTTTAATGAATTAATCTGATTACTTGATTGTTTGTTTTCCCGACTGCGTTTGACTCGTAAGCGTAATGCATTTTTTTTATCGCGGGAGATTGGAGTGATCTTCCACTGCTGGATGACGAGATACGACGCAGACCTACTCGTCGGCTTGCGGGATTTTTTTCAACCACATATCTACCACCAGCGGTGCTCCACCCCAACCGGGACAAGCGCTAAACTCCCGGCTGGCCTCTCGACATGCGTGGTAGTGAAGTGCATCAAAGTATAGAATAGAATATTTACTACTTAGGAATACATAGAATACTTCCGGTGGTAGCGTTTTCAAAGTAATTACTAAAAATACACAAAACAAACATCAAACAACATTAAAATATTTACATGTTACCAAATACAATTTTACAAAATTAATCTATTAACCATTTTTACTTAGTCTAATTTTAAAAGTTTTGACATTCTGAGGGAAGGTCTCCAGCACTGCTGCAGATAATTTGTTCCAATTTTGTATCGTTCTGTTTACAAATGAGAATTTACCTACATCTGTTCTGTTTTCTTTGCCGAATTTTGAAACCATGATCCTTCCGCGCGACGTAAGTTGGTTTTGATAGTCTTTCCCGTACTTCACCCCACGGACGAAATATGAGAGTTTAAGGAGAGAGGAGGATTCAAGGATGAAGAGTAAAAGATCGCGCCCGTGGCACCATTGTTTAGGTATTCCTCCGACTTTCGCGTGGAATTGATCAGGGAAAATACGAAAAACATCCGATGAGAGTAGCCGGCCGCTGTGTCTCCACAATAAATTGATTGAATTCGACCTACTTATCTAGCTAGTGTCGAAAATAACGCCATCATCAACATTCGAACCCAAGGATTTCCCTGACAAAAGAGCTGGAGTTGCAACAACTGTTTCCTTGAGCAACCTCATCCGGAAAGAACGATCTAATGAATTTCTCCATGGAAGTATCATATAAAGCTCTCAGAAAAAAGTCATATCATAGAGGAAAGAGTCTTCTCTCTATGACAGTGAAGTGAAATGGACCACACGAAAAGAAAGAGAAAAAATTAATGAAGAAAAACTTGAAATTGAGACGTGGCTTGCAGTTGACTTAACGGAAAGAAAAACTATAACTTAAATTACTGTGTGTGTGTGTGTGTGTGTGTGTGTGTGTGTGTGTGTGTGTGTGTGTGTTTATTTAAGGTCGTATTAACGGCGACGTCAAATAGTGACCACTACTGATTTAACATTATGGGTACCTGTATACTGAATGAAGTGATATGGTGGTGATGATATATCATGATAATGAAGTGATATGGGGATGAAAGGAGGAACACAAATTCGACCATCCCCAAAGCGGGACTCGAACCCGCGATCCTTAGGCCCGAAATCGCCATCGCAGTACTGCCTTAGCGATCTCGGCCAACCGGTCGGCTTAAATTACTTTGTTTCGTTTAAGAAGGGAGAAAAAAAGTTTTCGTAGGTCCCGGGGTGAAGGCAGGGACACGATTCCTGGAAGCAAAGCCTCACGGTGCCTGCCCTACCTAATAGCGTTTTCCATTCACCGCACTGGTGCGCTCCCAGGGCGCACTCAGGGCAGCTTTCGTGTTCCATTCGACCGCTAGGGCGCACCAGTACAAAGAAGCGCATGTTCCATTCACACAATCACATGGAATCGGTGCGCACTCGGGCGTCCTAAACTGCACTGACGATCGCGTCAGTGCAGTCCAGTGCACAGGGCCATTGTGAGGTTAGGTACGGAAGTTATCCATGCTGATTTGGATTCGTGGTGAAATTGTGAAAGCAATTGAGGATCTTCTGTCACGCAGGGATACTTCGAATGATGGACTATATTATGTTTTGCAAGAAATGTCTTCAAATAATTTTTGTGACTCGCGAAGTTCGGAAAATAAGTTTGTTTTTCTAAAATTTAACCTTGAATAGCTCCATTTTAACAAATCCAGTGCTATTTTGAAGCCAAAGTATAGGTACGTCTCAATTTCGAAACGCAAATAAAGTGAAAATAAAAATAGTGACCCTTACAAAAATCATTCAAATATATGTGCCTAGAAATATTTCTCACACCTCCATACATATACCAGCGGAAATGCTCATGTTAATATTTTATGGTTTTCAATATACTAACAATTCTGCAGAAGCCTTTCGGTTCAAAATCTTGTGTACTACGTCGATCACTGGCAAATCTCGAAAAATGAAATTTCGACACATACGCATTTGAAGTTTTCGTAGTTTTTAAATGAAGAAAGCACAAGTTAATAATTTATGAATTAAGAAGTAAGAATTACCAAAAGACTTCATACAAATTAATGATCAGAATTCAAATTTATTATTTTTCGAGTTCCATCTGTGTGACAGACCAAGAACAGCAGCGTATAATTTTACTGCGTAGCGCATAAGCCCTGACTCAGTTCCGGAATCCGTTTCACACGTAGCTGCCCTTCACGCGTGTGGGGCAGCCTTTCATTTTCCCCTCACCAGTAGCCCTTGTAGCGTCATGCACAAACGCAATTGTACGAACGGCCGCGTGGCATAGGCGACGCCAAGGCACCACGCGTCAGCCTTTGTTTACGAGCGGATGTGACGGCGGCGGGAAACCCTAGGAGGCAGCGTGGTGGGGGGAAGGGCGAGCGTCAGCCCTGGCGAGCGGCGGAACGCTCTCTTGGTTACGGGACGCGGTGCGGCACGGATCGGAGTCTGGGTGGGCGGGCCGCGAGCTGTGCAAGGGCCGGCAATGTGTTGCCGTACAGAGGCTGACTCGATATTGAGTCGTAGGTGGGTTGCGGCGCTTCACGCCATCTAATGCTTGAGATTAGTGCGTAGTGGTGTGGTAGCCTTAACGGGAAATTACTTGACGCGTGGTGCCTTAGCGTCGCCTATGCCACGCGGCCGTTCGTTACAATTGCGTTTGTGCATGACGCTACACCCTGGTGAGGCGGGAGTTAAGTCACATCTTGGGGTTTACATTTGCTCCAGCATTACTGCTTATGGAGCTTGGGGAGGGATTTATCTTAAATAAACTACTTAATTTTCACATTAAAAACTAAAACAAATGCCTCTTTGGGCGATTGGGGCGTGTGGGGTAGCACTGTAGTAGAGCGATGACGTTTCTGCCCCGCACTAGTGTGGGTTTCAGTGCAACGAATGGAAAACGCCATAAGCCTCCCACCAGTCGCCTCCCTGCTACCGGAAAGGAAAGTCGGGGGGCCGAAAGACGGAGTACTCCGTGCGCAGCGTAACGGCGCGGCGCCGCAAGCTGCACGAGACACGTCTGGGCGGCGCGCGGGCGCTGCATGCAGATGGGCCCCCCCCCCCTTCAACCCTACCCCCTTGGCATGGCGCGCGCGTTACAGGAAGCGGCGCCGCGGACGCGAGACGGCGAGTTATCGCTGGGCGCCGCCCTCCCCTGCTGGCGGACGCCAACACCGTTTCGGCAATGCTAGACGTTTTTATCAACACGTAACGGAAATTATAAAAAAAATATGGAAGCCCCATTCTTAATAGGATATTGCTAGATAAATTCGAAATAATGTATATGTAGGGAAATATCTGGCAAGAGCAAACATTTTAAAGAATGATAAATTAGTTGAACGGGTTAATAATTTTAAATATCTTGGTTATATCAAAAAGTATTTAAAAATTTGAAACTATAAAGGTTTGAGTAAATGTAATATTCTGTAGTTCTACCGGCAAACGAAACGGATAACCTTCTCAGGAGAGATGGAAGGAGGAAAACGAAAAAGAGACGGAACAAGTCTGATCTCTGATCTCTTGTTCCGTCCGGAGGCGCCCTCTGGATCGCGAGAACGCTTCTTCTTCTTTTCTTCTTCTTTCTTTTTCTTCTTTACTTCTTCTTCTTTTCTTCTTTTCTTTTTCTTCTTTTCTTCTTCTTCTTCTTCTTCTTCTTCTTCTTCTCCTTCTCCTTTTTCTTCTTCTCCTCCTCCTTCTCCTTTTTCTTCTTCTTCTCATTCTCCTCCTTCTCCTTCTTTTTCTCATTCACATTTTTTTACATTTGATTAGTACAACGTTTCATAATATTAAGCGTTTTACTTCTTCGGGTACTGTCAGTGGTCATAAGATTTTTTTAACGCTCATAAAAAGCTAAAAAATTGAACATTTCATCAACAATCAAAATTTTAGTTCAAAAGATTGTTGGTCAGTTGACTGTTCACTACAACCAATCACAAAAATAGAACTCTTTTGACAACGCGGGTCATCACATATCTCATCATCGACAAGTAGCTAGAAGATGATCGTAGTGCCCTGAAGAAGGTCCCAATTAGAAACGTCGGAACATTGATCTTTATGCCAAGGTCGCACCTTCAGACAGGACAGATACATTTGATGGTATCGCGGTAGTTTGACGCGACATCGCCGTACTTAGCGTCAAAACTCTTGGATCTACCTTCGTGCGAACTGAATCGGTCCATGTCGTTCTCAACCACAGTGCCAGTTTCTACCGCCATCGTTCTCCGGTGGACAACGCTGAACGAAATATCACACTCCGATAAACCACCCTTCTGTTTCAGTGTACACTAGTGTGAATGATGATCTTCCCCACTGATATTTTCCACAGATATATTTCCCTCTGTATCGTTGCTTGTCTACTTCTATTCCATCTCTCTAGCAACTTTCCAGTACTTTCTCCGCCGCCACCGCTGCTACCACTCATTTATTCTTTATTATGTTGCCATTGCTTGAGCTTTAATGCAAATGTACTGCATTAAAGTAATTATCAAGAACGCTTATTAAATTTAATGTACGCATGTACATTAGAATGCAAGAGTCAAAGATTTATGGTCATATCTGAATGAATAATGAAACACAGGGGAAACGGGAGTACTATATTGAATCTATGTATATTAAATCTAAATTGATATCAATTTAGGCATTAAATTCAATGTGCAAATATAATAAGTTCTTTCTGATGTGCAAGGTATATAAAGTGCCATTTACATTAATATATTAATTTAGATCAATGTATACATTAATGTAAATTAAATTTAAAGATATTTCTGTGTACATGACTGTCGTTACGCCTCCACTGTTACTAACTAAATGCGAGCGCTGCCACGGCTGAGCAACCACAGCGCCGAACTGTCACCACTTGATAATTATCGCATTCCACCATCATTCATGACCTCGCCCACTTCCCATCACAACGCCTTCCAACACCGCCGTCGTCGCTTCACTGTTGTCGTCGCCGGCGGCTTATGTTACGAGAATCCACGTCCGGCCTGCCCACCGCCACCGCGCACCGCCACCGCCACCGTCACCGCCACCGCCACCGCCACCGCCACCGCCACCGCCACCGCCACCGCCACCGCCACCGCCACCGCCACCGCCACCGCCACCGCCACCGCCACCGCCACCGCCACCGCCACCGCCACCGCCACCGCCACCGCCACCGCCACCGCCACCGCCACCGCCACCGCCACCGCCACCGCCACCGCCACCGCCACCGCCACCGCCACCGCCACCGCCACCGCCACCGCCACCGCCACCGCCACCGCCACCGCCACCGCCACCGCCACCGCCACCACCACCACCACCCCACCCACTACTACCGCCACCACCCACTGCTACCCCCACCTCTGCTACTCCCACCACTGCTACCACCACCACTGCTACCCCCACCACTGCTACCACCACCACTGCTACCACCACCACCACCACTACCACTGCTACCACCACCGGGAGGACCTAGGTTCGAGTCCTGACGGCGGCAGGATTTTCGACACTAGCTTTTCAGCTTGGTCGAATTCACTCGCTGTCTGGAGGAGAATTCTAGCGGCCGGCTGCGCTGATCGCTAGTTTTCCGTGGTTTCTCCGATCACACCAGGCGAATGCCGGAGCAGTACCCTACCAAACGGGCCACGGACCGCGCGCGATCTGTCCTTCCTCTTCCTTGTCCTATCCTCTCCCCTTACACACACACTTACACTTTACATGTGCACTACACTACCACATATTCCGGGAGAGCGGTTGGAGCTTAGAGCTTGTCCCGGCTGGGGCGGTGCCCCGCTGGAGGGAGAGTCCTGGTTAGGGGGAAACCCCACTAGCCGACGGTAGGTCGGCGCCGGATCTCGCTATCCAGCGGGGGAAGATCACCGTCATCTCCCTAGAAAAAACATGCACTACACTCACGGGACTAATGACCACAGCAGTTGACGCGCCCGGAAACACGAAAAATCAATCAATCAATCAATCAATCAAGCTACCACCAACACCACTGCTCCCAGCACCACTGCTAACACCACCACCACCACTTCTACCACCACCACCACTTCTACCACCACCACCACTGCTACCACCACCACGACTACCACCACCACGACTACTACCACCACGATTACCATCACTACTGCCACCACCATCACCTAACCACCACCACCACCACCTCCACCACCACCACCACCACCACCACCACCGGCGCTCGCGTCGCGACGCCCGCGCCGTTGGAGACGCGCTGGCAGCGCGCCGGGTTCCGCTTCTGTCCCCGCGACGCCCAATTGGCTGCAGCGTCGAGCTTCGCCCCGCCATGTTGACGCTGGGCGCTACTTAATGAAACAGTTTTTTTTCTCGCTGTTGTGAGACTCCGTTGGACGAAAAGGAAAACTCAAATTGTTTCAAAAAAGTTTTAAATTTCCCTTAATTTGCCAGCTTTGTTTGGTATCTTCAAAATATCTTTTTTAAATATTGTCCTGGGCAACATTTAAAATTGAGATTAGTATTGCAATAGCCATGTTTTTTTATATGTCGGTATATGTGCAAAAATACGCGTAAATTGTGACGAAACCTCAATTTTCGCGTTTTAAATACTGGAAGAAAACATGAGACTATTGATAAAAATAGACTGTCTAACGTAGGCGATGTTTGTAATATTTTTATTTTATTATGTGTAATAAAGGATTGCGTTTAGCGATTTCTTTAATCATCCAACGCTCTGTTAAAAACCGTCCATGATTCTCCATGCTCCGAATGTCCCTTGTGAAAAACTAAATATACCGCTCTAGTTGAAGCTGAAAGCGATCTTCAATCGGAAAGTGGCACGTCCTGTCTAGTTGGTGGCTTTCTTCTTGTCCGACAGCGTGTCGCTCTGTCATCGTGTGCCTTGTAATCGTCGCCGCCGCCGCTACGTCGCGACGTCTGTCGCCGCCGCCGTCGCTTCCTCCTGGCTCCTGGCAAGGTGCCGTGCATGCGCTGGCCCTGGCGCCTCGCGGACGCTGCCTCCGCCGCCGCCGCCCGCTCCTCCCTTGCCCTCCCTGCACCGACCCGCCCCCCCCCGACCCGACCCGACTCGTCCTATTTCGTCTCGTCTCGACCCCTCTCTCGGCCCCCCTCTCGGCCCCCCTCTCGGCCCCCCTCTCGGCCCCCCTCTCGGCCCCCCTCTCGGCCCCCCTCTCGGCCCCCCTCTCGGCCCCCCTCTCGGCCCCCCTCTCGGCCCCCCTCTCGGCCCCCCTCTCGGCCCCCCTCTCGGCCCCTCTCGGCCCCCTCTCGGCCTCCCTCTCGGCCCCTCTCGGCCCTCGGCTCCCTCTCGGCCTCCTCTCGGCCCCCTCTCGGCCCCTCTCGGCCCCCTCTCGGCCCCCTCTCGGCCCCCTCTCGGCCCCCTCTCGGCCCCCTCTCGGCCCCCTCTCGACCCCTCTCTCGACCCCTCTCTCGACCCCTCTCTCGACCCCTCTCTCGAACCCTCTCTCGAACCCTCTCTCGAACCCTCTCTCGAACCCTCTCTCGAACCCTCTCGACCCGAACCGTGCCGCCCCGCCGTCGAGTTGTCTCGTCCCGTTCCGAACTGAACCGACCTGACTCCACCGTACCCAGAGGATAGTAATTAAATAGGACTTCGTGTAGCACGTCTGGAGTCACGGAGGCGACGACGCGACGTCGTAGCTGGAAACGGGGCGGTCTAAACACTTTTTTTGTTGGCGGAGGAGAGCGCGGAGGCATTGGCAGCATGGGAGACACTTGTGGAGATAGCGACGGCTCTAACTGGAATGGTAGTGATACCTATCTGTACTTGGGCACGATATTCAATTATTTACAAAAGAGATCATGTGTACTTGGGTCGATGGACCGCGCAACTCCCCTAGTCAAGTATGGAAATTAAGCTGTGCACTGTGGACCTTGATGGTTCTGCTAGCGGCGTTTGCGAGCATTCTAAAATTTGAGAAATTGTAAACATAAATATGGTTTTGTCCCAAAGACACTTATGCAAATGAAGTAATTGAACACATTAAGTTTCAGTTCAATATATTCATAAAACTTTCCAATAAACTAAAAAAGATCGCATTAAAGATAACATTTAGGACAATCTCTTTGAAACGAATTGTTAAGAACCCTTCAAAACATGGAACTGTTCACGTGGAATAAATTAAAATTATGTAAACATTGGCAATAACAAAGGAGACCTTGGTGGAATGAAATTCGAACAAATCGACCACTTTGAGATGACTTTTGTGACTTCTTTGCGGAATCGCTTCTGCATTGTCTTTTATTCTTAAATGGAGGAAGTTCTGTCAACAGAGTTTAATGACAATATCCTGAAAGATTCAACCTTCAAAAATGCTCACTGCCTTTATTTCTCTTCATTCATATCGTGTAAATTCGTATCTAGGTTTGGTTATATTTCCTAATGTTTTGACTATCGAACTCAAAGAGCAATGTTTGCATTCAGTTGATTTTCTTAAGCCCATAAACAGATCCTAAGTCTTAATGAATCACATTCTCATTCAGTATTTAAAAAAATATCATAATTCCCGGAAATCATACAACTGTTCGTGTTTATGAAACACGATACCAGAGGAACAGATAATGATGTAATGATATTGCAGCGTATGATAATTTTGTTAGATGGGCGTGATATCTGTGATTATGCAAATGCTCACTTACAAGTACAATTACAGTTTATTAGTCAAAACATGTAAAAAATCGTTATTTTTCGTAGTGAATAAATGTAAGTATGTTTTAACTGGTCAAAGAGGATTACCACTATGTATTTATCTTATCATGAAAATGAATAGAAACGTATTTGCCTATAGTTCTTTAAATTGAACAAATTGCTAATAAACAGTGTATAAAAACTTATAACTTGCCTTACTACACGTGAATTGATTGTGATTGATTATGATCATAGTATTGCGAAATTGGCCTTTTCGGTTTCATGTTTACGGTTGCAGAAGACCCGGCTGTGGTAGTGAGAATGCTTTTGATGACTTAGGTAACTATGCCAGAACGATGGGTGACTATTGGTACGCGAGAAATATCGAGCGCGACAAATACTTGGACCATAGTCCCGTAGGAGTAGTGCAGGATATTTCCTAGCAGATGGAGGTGTTTCTCTCCTATTGGACCATGAGATCTGGCGATAACCAAATCGTAGCTTGCAGACATTTTTCCCTACACGTATCTTGCTGGGCGGGGCACCTCTCCAGCCGGAACGAGCTTTAAGCTCCCGACAGATGTATTAGCATGCAAGGAAGACTAGTAAATGTGTATGTGTGTGTCGGGGCGAGAAGGAGAGCACGCGAAGGTCCGTGGTCCGTTTCTTATGTTACTACTCCGGATTCTTTTGGTAATGAACGGAAAATCCATGGAAAACCACCAATCAGGGCAGGGATGCCTCAGAGCAGGGCTGCTGTTGAACTTGACACAGCTATTTAGCTACACTGCAGGAGAGTATCGTAACAACTTTTGCACAGAATGATTAACTATACTGTCTGCCAATGTTGAGTCTCAAATGCTACTGAAAACCCCTGAAAAATAAAGAAAAAAAAACTGGACTCGCAGTCAACGAAGCTGCAGAAGCAAAGATGGCCCTGAGCCATCGGATTCGGTGTGACGATGGTGATGATGACAATGCAGTTTGTCACAAGATTTATAATGTCGACGTAGTCGATGTTGACGTGGAAAAAGGTCCCATCTTTGACAGCAACCTCAGTGACATGTTTCGTAGAGGCAGTAGCGGTGGCGATGGCGATTGGGTGGGAGGGTGCGGGCGCGGGCGCGGAGGTGGGGGCGATGGCGGGGGCGATGACGTTGGCTGGGGCGGTGGCGACGAGCCGTCTGTTGACTCGCCCTGCCCGTCGCCGCCCAGTGCCAACACAGGTCTGTGATCCTCGCACGCGCCCGGGTCGAGAATGGATGTTGTGCTTGGAGGCGGCTCGCGTGTTTGTTGTGATACGCGGAGGCAAATGTTTGGGGAGCTGTGTCACGCGCCGCGCGCTGTCGAATCATCTGCTACTGCACCAAGGCGACGCCCCTGCGCTCACGTGCGACTAGTCCACATCGGCGACGCTCGTTGAAAAGGGAAATGGGGGGCGGAGACTATTTTCAGGAGAGGTGGAGAAGAAGGGCTCAGTATGCGGAAGCCAAATGTCTTCAGAATGATGCAATGTCATTACGAGGGTCGAGCGAATGGAAGCGTGAAGCGTTTCTTTTTGTGTTTGGGTTTATGCGAGTTTGTTACAGGCTGTTTTCTTTTTTCTTCAGTATCGAAAATGCGAAATATCGCAATATAGAAACGCACTTCGACTGAAAAAATGTCGGAGTTACAAAGTTAATACTTTCAAAGGAGGTATCTGTCTGTGCAAAATTAGGTACCTCCTCTCATACATCATTACAGAGCCATCTTCCACGAATCGGAAAAGGAGAAGAAAGATGATGATGATGAAGAAGAAGAAGAAGAAGAAGAAGAAGAAGAAGAAGTTACAAATAAAAGTTACGTATGTATCAACATTTATTAAATTAAACAAAATACGGGAAGTTCACATTTAAAATTTCTAACCCATAAGGAGGGATGGAGGGTTGATAAATTAAGTATACCCTTTGAATATTATTAAATTTACATCTCGAACATTTTTTTCGAACGACGCGTAGTTTTCAAACGTCTGAAGTTTAAAAATCACCTATATACAATACGCTACGGAAATATGAAGGTTTTGCCTAATTTAGAATAACCTTCGATAAGAAAAAAGCAACTATCTGTGTTGGGTATGGAATGAACCTTAGGCCTTCATCAAGCAGATTCGTCATGAAAAAATTGACAGTTCTTCGAGGATGAAATAAAAGAGCAAAAACAGGCGCCCAGTTAACCCTCAACCCATAACGCACTGCAACACTTGTTTCTAACTAATATGTTGGCAAACGATAGGCTATTAACACCTTGTTTCTTTTTTACTGATTTGTTGCTTCTTATTGCCTTCGATACGGCGCTTGATATTCATTGCATAACTTACCTGGCTCAAGAGGGCCGTGGTGACGTGGGACATATGACAACAATTGAATGTTGCCACATGTTCTCTTGCGGGGAGAATCATGAAAGGGAATTATGGGAGGGAAGTATGAAAAGAGAAACCGAGTCAAGTCTAGTTAATTAGTCTAATAGTCTAGTCGTCTTCTAATTAGTCTAATTAACTAGTCATCTAGTTAATTAGTACACAAGTAACTCTGATTCAATAAATTGACGAAAGAAGAATATCATGTAAGTACCACGGGCGACAAAAAGCCCAAGGGCCATTCGCCCTAACGGCACAAGAATTATATTTCTGAAGCTTTAATCTAAAAAAGATCTTTTTGATTGTTACATTTTGAGGGGACGTCTACACCGTTGTATGGATTATCAGAATCGTTTCATGTAGGGTTTCGGTATAAATATATTTTCAGTTTAAAACAATGGTCCAAAATGAACGGAATGTTCCGAGAGGTTTGATTCAGTGGAAACTAGACCACGTGTGTTTAGCCAATTTTCGACATTGAATGTTATACTGTTTATTGAAAGAGATACTGCTTTGCATTAGGTTTTAAAACATTCATGCTAAAACGTTTGGATGGAACGTATACTGTATAACTAAAACGCTTCACGGCAATGTGTCGATTAAATCCATAAATAATGACGTAAAGAAAACAACGATACTCAAGTCAAGAGATGAAAACGCGAATGAAATATCAGCAAAATTGCTTAGATAACATAATTTATGGGGCGCGCTAATGAGTTTACTCTTTGGGAGGTCAAAATCGCCGAGGCATAAATGATTCATGACCTTAAGAGGTCAAATAGCGGTCTTTACTTTCAAGATGGTCACTACCGTTTTATCGAAGTTAGGAATTTGCTGGTTTATTTCACAAATTGAAATACATGATGCATCTTGCCCGGATCAAGAGAATAATAGTTTTTATTGGATTTTTAAATCAAATCATGTTTCTCCGTGTTTCGCGTTTCCTATGATTTCAGAGTCTATAAAACGAAGTGTTGGTAGGTTGTTAGTGATTCCGGGAGCGTCAACAGCTACGGTAATTAGTGCCGTAAGTGAAGTGCATGCTTTTTCATTGTGAGATGACGGCGATCTTCCCATGCTGGATGGCGAGATCCGGCGCCGATTTACCGTTGGCTAGCGGAGTTTTACTCAACCAGGTATCTCCCACTAGTAGGGCACCGTCCCAGCCGTGACAACTCTAAGCTTCCGAGCGGTCTCCTGGAATATGTGTTAGTGTAGTGCATGTTAGTGTAAGTGTGTGTTAAAGGGGAGAGGATAGGATAAGGAAGAGGAAGGAAAGATCGCGCGCGGTCCGTGGCCCGTTTGGTAGGATACTACTCCGGCATTCGCCTAGTGTTTATCGGAGAAACCACGGAAAACTACCGATCAGAGCAGCCGGTCGCTAGAATTCTCATCCAGACAGCGACCGAATTCGACCTAGCTGAAAAGCTAGTGTCGAAAATCCTGCCGCCGTCAGGACTCGAACCCAGGACCTCCCGGTTAGAGACGCTGCAGTGACATCAGTTGATGCACTGAGCTACCGTTGCCGGTCAATTTTGAATTGTGCAGTCCAAAACTTACAGCTAAACGGCGTGCCTTGCCGCTTCCTGTAAGAGTCCCTATACTGCGGTTTTCACAGAGTTGCGTTTGAAGGATATCAGCTGTTTCGGTGTCATCCGATCGGAAGGCTGAACGTCACCATTATAACGTCGCTGTAGTGACGTGTAAGGTCCCCATTGGACAAAACGCAAAACAGGCTGATATCTTTCAAACGCAGCTCGGTGAAAACCGCAGTATAGATAGAGATCGAGGGCCTCTACTTCCTGGTGGCGTCGTCGCTTGGAGCAGAACTGCGCAGTGGCCACCGGATGGGCTTCTGGAGCCCTCCTCCGCGCTGCTCCCACGCGCCCTCGGGGCCAATGAGGGCTTCTCTGGGCACGCAAGACGCGCGTGTCACGGGCTCCTCCTCGCACGGGAGGCCAGTGTTTTGTTTTGACCAACAGTTGCTGGAATGGACCCGCTCAGACGGCGTGGGGAATCAATTAATATCACTGTAGCGGGAGCGGGAGCTCAGTGCAGCAACTGATGTCACTACAGCACCTCTGACCGGGAGGATTTTGGACTCTAGCTTTCCAGCTAGGTTGAATTGAGTCGATATCTGGAGGAGAATTCCAGCGGCCGGCTGCTCTGATCGGTAGTTTTCCGTGCTTTTTCCGATCAACACCAGGAGATTGCTGAAGCAGTACCCTATCAAACGGGCCACAAACCGCGCGCGATCTGTCCTTCCTCTTCCTTGTCCTATCCTCTCCCCTCACACACACACTTACACTAACATGCACTACACTACCACATATTCCGGGGAACCGGTCGGGAGCTTAGAGCTTGTCCCGGCTGGGGCGGTGCCCCGCTGGTGGGAGAGTCTTGGTTAGGGGGAAACCCCACTAGCCGACGGTAGGTCGGCGCCGGATCCCGCCATTCAGCGGGGGAAGATCACCGCCATCTCCCGAGAAAAAAATGCACTACACTAACGGGACTAATTACCAAAGCCGTTGACGCGCCCGGTAACACGAAAAATCAATCAATCAATAAAGATACCACTGCAGTACCTCTGGTCGGGAGGTCCGAGGGTTCGAGTTCCGACAGTTGGCAGGATTTTCGACTCTATGTAGATGCATAGCTAGGTCGAATTTCGAATTTAGCCACCGCCTGGAGGAGAACTCCTGCTCTGATAGGTACCTTCGTATATCCGATCAATACCAGGCGAATGCCGGAGCAGAACACTAACAAACGCGTTACGGACCGCGCGTGATATTTCCGTCCCCTTCCTTCTCCTGATCTCACGTCTTACTAACGTAAACTTACTCTTACATGCATTACACTACCACACATATCGGGAGACCAGACGGGAGCGCAGATCATGTCCCGCTTGGGGCGATACCCCGCTAGTGGGAGATGCCTCGTTGTGGAAAATCCAGCTAGCCGACGTGTAGGTCGACCGGATCTTGTCATCCAGCAGAGGAAGATCACTGCCACCTCCCGGGATAAAAACGTGCATTACAATCACGATACTAATGAACTGACAACTGACGCGCCCGGAATCACTAATCAGAAAAATCAATCAAAAAAGAATGACCGGTGCGTCATTAATTGATTAGAAGTATTTTGGTACGCGAGTGAATTGAGTAAAAATTAATCGTGTCTGCACCTTGAGTAAAAAAAATTTCGGAGCTAACATTGCTGAATCCTGCGTACTGACACTTGGTGGAAAACCGCCAAAATAAGTATTCAGGTTGCTATAGAAATGTGGGCGTTTATTTTGTAACTGCACCCATAATTCACTCAGTCATTAGCTCAATCTAATTTTACCGTTTTTCAGCAATAATTACCAAGTTTTTCACGATGAATTGTGGTGTAAAATGCGTTGGAAACTTTACATTGGCTGGACTGAAAGATGTATTATGTTTATCCCAACAATCGAAGTTTCGTTGTTTACTTGCAAATGCCCGTTTTGCCCGTGTGCGAAACGAGGTAGATTAGTCCATCAAATTGGTATTTTTTTCTTAGATGTCCTAACCCAACTACCTTCACACGTATTTCTTTTCGAATTACATTAGAGTACATAGAACATGTGATTCGTTTATCCTTTTGTTTGAATTGTTTGTCAAAAAAGAAAAAAAGGATGAAAAAGTAAAGAGGATGAACAAGTAAACACGAAGAAAAACAAAAAAGGAAGAAAAAGGAAAAGGAAGAAAAAAGTAAAAGAAGAAAAAAGGAAGGACGAAAAAGGAAGAAAATGAAAAAAAGAAAAAAATGGAAATGGAAAAAAGAAGGAAGAAAATTGCATGCGGATTTTTTTTCTTTTCTTTTTTCATTTTCCCCTCGCCAGTTTTCCTGGCAAGGCGGGAATTTATTCCAATGTACGGGATACATTTCTGCTCCAACCGTGAGGTTTGTGGAGCTGCGGGAGGTCTATAACTTAAACTACTTGAAACTAATCTTAACCTAACTAAAACTGAACATGGCCTCTTTGGGCTATTTTGCTTTAAATAAATAATATTAATATGGTAAGTAAAATTCTTGTAAATTGTTCTTTTTACTTCTTTTTTGTTCATTCACTCACTTATTCATGCTTATTCTGTATTTACAAACACATTCATACCGCACTACACTGCACTATCATTACACTATGCGGAATGTCGCTGCCTCTGTGAGTTGCGCCGCCTTCCCCGTGCGCTGCGCAGTTGCGCGGGGCTTCATTGAGGCCGCCCGTGAGGATGCCCACTGCCCTTCTGCAGGCGCGGATGAGCCGCTTCCAGTGGCGCGAGGTCGGGGCCTCCGCCTCCAGCGCCGCCGCCCCTTTTGCCCCCCGGGAAAAACACGATCTGGCTTACGCCACCGTGGTCAAAATTGTGGAGAATATGCTGGTTGAATGTTCTGGATGTTCCTGGTCGGACGGCACGTTCTCATCCTGTCCCGTGACAATCATTCTTCTTAATTAGGCGTTTTGTTTCGTGCGTAGTATGTGGAAATTTTCTGCGCTTAAAGATCTCGCTTGTCACTGTGGTCGTGTTGTCTCTCAATTGTCTTTCAACTCAGTAGCAACGCTTTTCGTGCAGGGTCATTCCCTTCTGATCGTATTTCAAGAAATTAGTACTTTACGTTGGTAGTTTTGTGATTATACATTTTATCGTAGTTTTCCATTCAGGCGGGCGAAGACATCGCTTTTCAAGTGAGATGCATGGACTCGGTTAGTCCCCCATTGAGCAATCTACGGGCACAACCGCGACGAAGCAGCTGAATGTTTCCGGGAGGTTGACTTGTTCTACGAAATTCTTACTTTTCCTTGGTATGCTTGTTAACACACTTTTGTGTTTTCTGCACAAAAAGCTTTCGTCAGACGCACAAGAGATACGATCTCTTAATAGCTTTTATTGACCATTTCATGGTCCAAATTGTGGAGTTGATGCGTTCTGATCCTTTCCTCGAAATTAATATCTCCATTGGTAATTTTGTTCGTGCCCAATTTGTTTGTAATTTTCTGTTAAGAAACCGTTTTTACCTCGTGTATATATGAACACTTTGCTTATTTCATTAATGCCCAACGGAGAATAATGTGGGCCTTCCTGATGGGCCCGCGTGTTCTGATCCCATTGGGAATTCCATTTCTGGTTTTGATAATGCTCATTTTGTGATTTTGTTTTCGGTGAAGAATAAAGATATTGACAGACAAGTGAGATGTTTGGTCTATTTTCTCCGCTGATCCCTTTTGGTGCAAATGACGACGAATCTTCTGAATCTCCTCAGTGGATCTGCAACCCTTTGAACGATATTAACATATGTTTTAATAGTTTGTGTATGAATATTTTGAAGTGATTTTACGTACATTAGGGGCTTATCAGCGGACGATAATGTGACCATTTAATGATAATCGTCTGGATAACGTCATCATGGCTGCTTGTCACGAAAATAGAAAAGCTTCTTTTAAAATTTAAGCTTCATGTAGCATCAAGAAGGAATTTTAATGGCTGACCCAAATTCGAAGTAACTTCCCACTCAGTGCTTTAACTACTTCGTTTTCAACTTCTACTGTCGTTTTCATCTATTTTTCAGAGCCAAAATGTCAGCTTTACATAAAAATATATATTTTAAATAAAAGAAGAATCTTACGTTCATACTATCCTGATACGCAAAATAAAAAAAAGATTCGTTATTATTGTAAACTGTAACTTTTGTCTATGTAATAGACATAAACTGGGCCTTGCGGAAGTACTGCCAAAGTGATTTATTTAAATTCTATTAAGACAAAGCTAAGCGATCTGTTTTCTGCTATACAACCAAAGTGCGACTAATCAGCAAATATTTACTCGGACTGTGGCAAAGTCTGCAACAGAGGTGGCGTGGCGCAGTAATGCTACTTTACGATCTATATCTGCGAACAAACACGCTGATCTTTTGAAGCCGCCCAGCGCGGTTCGCGGTAAAGCTCTGCAATCCACGGGGTGTTGCGGTATTTGCCCTCGGCGGAGACAATGCCGGTGAGGCGCCGTCTCTTGCTTTACAGATCCGCTTTCGAAATCGCCGCTAAGCCTTTGAGACGCAGGAGAATAAGCTCAGTCAGCGGACTACGGGTGGCCGTGAGTTAGTCAGCTAGCGCAAACACGGGGTCTACCTGGATTTACAGATAGAAGTACCAATTGTATAGTTACACATTATGACGGATGCAATATATATATATATATATATATATAAATATATAAATATATATAAATATATAAATATATATATATAAATATATAAATATATATATATAAATATATATATATATAAATATATATATATATATATATATATATATATATATATATATAGAGAGAGAGAGAGAGAGAGAGAGAGAGAGAGAGAAAGAGAAATAGCATTAGAATTGTATTAGGTTCGAAAACGTTTTGGGGTGGATAATAACCTTAACCCGAAAAAACATCTGGCAAGAAGAGCAATGACCACATATTTTAATCGAAATTTTTATTATTTAATTTTAATTATAAAAAGATAGTTTTAACGTACTACGCCCTAGGATGCAAAGCACAGAGAACAATATATTTAATGTTTTGTTTTTACTTGTATAGTAGACATTTTCAAGAAAAGAGAATGTTTTTAAGTCGGTTAACGTTACTTTTGTACTGGTCAGTCCAGAAAAGTGAGCCAAGAGATGCCGATTCATTATTTTGGGGGTAAAACCCATTGGCTGGACTCACACATATCTATGTTAATCGAGAAACCTGAACTGTCACCGTCAACTTGGAAACGCACAAGGGAAACTTTTGAAATTAATGAATCAAAGAGGCAATTTTTTTGCTAAGCTGATTTCACCCAACTTCCTTTATATGTACGTTTTGAATCGCAAGCCATTTATACATCGCATCCCACACATGTTCTATGTACCTATTTGCTTAAACTGTTCGTGACAAAACACATACATACTAGCTTACCTGGCTCGGGGTATCAATTGATGTCACTATAGTGCCCCTGACCAGGATGTCGTAGGCTTCCAGTTCCGACGGTGGCAGGGGTTTTCGACACTAGCTACATAGCTAGGTCGAATTCAGCCGCTGTCTGGAGGAGAATCCTTGCGTCCGGCTGCTCTGATCGGTAGTTTTCCGTGGTTTCTTCGATCAACACAAGGAGAATGCCGGAGCAGTACTCTAAAAATCGGGGCATGGACAGCACGCGACCTTCCCTTCAGTTTCTTTGCCCTAGCCTAATCCTTTTTTTACATACACCTATACTTAAATACATTACACTACCCCACCTTCCGGGAGACCGTTCGGGAGCTTGGAGTTTGTCTCAGCTGGAACGGTGCCCCGTTGATGGCAGATACTTGGTTATGGAACGTCGCAAACCGAAGACTAGGCCGGCACCGGATCTGTCCATTCAGCGGGGGCAGATCACCGCCCCCTCCCGATGAAAAAATATGCACTACACTTACGGAACTAATGACCTTAGCAGTTGACACAGCCGGGATCCCTAATCAATCAATTAAAAGCGAGCTATGCTATTGAAGTTAGCGTATCAAAAAGGCGATATTTTTGCTAAGCTTCACCGAACCATCTTCATGTGTAGTGATGGCAAATTTTACCAAAACATCGATACATCGCTGAAGGGTTTTCGATGTCGATGAAAATATAGATGTTTTAATTATAGACTAATAAACATTTTCCTATCAATTTTTAATTACAGAACTAAAAGGAATATAATTTATTGTTTGGTTACGAGCATTTAGTAGTATGTTAATAAAAATTATTATGGAATGTAAAGAAAAAAATTAACCATAAAGAACATCGTGTTTTGCTACTTCACTCTTTAGTCACTTCCATTCGTACACCATCGAAGTAAAAGCACCTAAAATTCACTGAGATTGCACAGGCGAAATGTGCAGCGTGATGCAGTGGATGACGCAAAACAACGATATTGCTGCTACTCTACAACGTGCCTAAACCCCTTTATTTAAACAAATTTTTAAAAAACATCGATGTTTTTGCAACAAAATATGGATGTGAAGGAAACATAGAAAGCAAAATATCGATGTTAATATATCGATGTTTCTGATGGAAAACATCGCTGTTTTAAAAAGGTCGATGTTTTTGGCCTCTATTCATGTGTACAACGCTTTGGATCGCCAGCTATTTATGCATCGCACCCTACACATGTTCTATTTACCTATTTGCTTTCGCCGTTTGTCTCAAAACACGCACTCACACACACGCACACACACTCACACTCACGCACACGCACACGCACACGCACACTCACACACTCACACTCGAACACACTATCTCTCTCACACACACACTCACACATACACACACACACACTCACTCACTCTCACACACACACTAACATACTCACTCACACACACTCACACTCTCCCACATACACACACACACTCTCACACTCTCTTACTCACACTCACACTCTCCCACGTACATACACACACACACTCTCTCACAGACACACAGACCTCGCGCTCCCGGAGCCGCGTGTCCTGCGGAGGCGGAGCGGTGGCGGGAAGCCGCGCGCTTTGTAGCGGAAGCAGCGGAAGAGAGCTTCCTCACCACATCGCGCTCCCTCGCCCTTTACTGCCTCCCGCAGACGCCACCGCCGCCCCGGGGAAATAATAACAGCGCGGGCCTTGACCCATCTCAGGAACTCCGTTTGGAGTCACGCTGCCCCGCCACGTCCCGCCACGCCCCTCCGCCCCGCCCGCCCGCCCGCCACCCGCCCCGCCCGCCCGCCCCCCTTGACCCCCCCCAGGCCCCGCCACGCCCCGCCCCGTCCCGCCACGTCCCGCCACGTCCCGCCACGTCCCGCCACGTCCCGCCACGTCCCGCCACGTCCCGCCACGTCCGCCACGTCCCGCCCACGTCCCGCCCCCACTCCCGCCACGCCCAGCCACGCCACGCCATGTCACGTCCTGCCGGTCATCACTATTCATCAGACGGGGTTTTTACACGCCCGGTTCCGGCTGGTTCGGAAATATAGCGAAGGTTCGGATGAGTGTGTTGGAAAGTAGGACGTCTTTGTGTAGTGGTTGAAGGATACGCGTATGATGTTGGAGAGAAGCCTTGTTCAATGGAATTGACAAAGAGAATATTTCTTACTGTTGTGACGGTTTCGTCGCTTCATTGTGTGAGATTCCAATTTTCCAAGTTGTGATACTGGCAAAAAAGGAACATCTTTGAGAAAATTGCTCCAGCATTGGAACGTGAAGGATTGTTTAATTCGGTAGACCTTTTGATAGACTGTAATGAAGGACAATTTTGAGAAAATTTCCCCTAATAAAAGAAATATCTACTGAAACTTACAAAAATGGTCCTTTGTCCGTCAAATGTGACAGGAATGCTGTTTTTATTTCTCGGAGATATCGACGTAGATAATCACTGAAAGGGTCCATGAAAACCCTTCCCTAGAATATCGCAAGTTTGCGACCCTCCGTGTTTCGATATTTGTTGGAAGTTGGTGCGTCGGAATTACTACATTGAGAATTGACAGGTTTCAAGCGGAAGAAAATTATTTTATATTAAATTTATTTATATTCTAACGTAATAAAATATATTTTATTGGTGTTGGGTAAACTTGCACTATTGGGATAGGTCAAAATACCTATAGGGTATTTTCGAATAAAATATAAAAACATAGTCGGAAAGGGAAACTATGAGAAAAATAGAAATGAGACATTGAGGATGTCTGGCGTCATTACACACCAAGAAAGACAAGTTCGACTAGATATTTTAAATATTTGAAAAAATAATGCATTATGTTTAATAAAAGCGACATTGTTAGTACAACAAGAGAATTCCGATAACTGTTACAGGAGACAAATTAGCATCGGACTCAAACTGACAATGAGAACATAAGAACAGCAGAAACATGTCGGGTTGGTAAATGAAAATTTTGCGTCCGAATTTGTCCGATTTGTTAGAGTAGGACGTGTGGCCGTGCCTGGCAGAAGAAATTATTTGAAGAAATTTTAAGTTAGAATATGTCGTGATCAGATATATATCATATTGGCGGGCTGTATAAAATTAACAATAAAAAACCGAACGTGTTTGTAGATGCGAATTTGATTCGCGATAACTTGAAGTAGGACGACGGACAGTGAAAAAACGCGTGCTGACACGAAATTAGTGTGGATCTTTAAGAAATATTCGAATGGACGACACTTAATGGACAAATGATTCATCTCATTGCCAAGAGAGCAGTGTTTCCTCAGCAACAGGAAAGTTTACTAATTAAGCATACAAAGACTTTGCAGTATTGAATTGTTCAAGGCCAAGAATGTCATAGTCAAGAAGTTAAAATTATAAAAAGAACTAAGTATCATAAAGTTTCGATGCCCAACATCATTCATTAGGTAAAAAAGAATAAATTTAAAAAAGAACTGAGTTTTATTAAAAATTGACCCCTTTAAAATAAAAAAATAAAATATAAATAAATGGAGGTAATCACCAACCGAATCCTCGTAGAGCGGTATATTTACAGCCCACGAGAAAGAAATAGATGCAACCCTCTGAGATTGTAAGTATAACTGCGCCGAATTATACAACTAAAACTGAGTTAGCCAACCAAATTAATTATATAGTAAAATTAGATAGTCACAGTATAGAGAGCGAATCTCAGTGAAATATGTTTTATGAACTTCTTTAATTTCCTGTAGGACAAGAAGAATCTTAAGAGTCAAGTCAGGTACAGTAGTAATTACTTTCAACACATGGAAAGCCACGCACAAGGTGGGCAATGGTGGGAAAATTGAGCAATGAAAGTGTACAAACTTGAAGTGGCAAGGCCAAAAGAATTTCAACAGATACGAATATATTCGATTTGGGTGTTTTTCCTGTATTGCTGCCTTTTGTGTTCTTTAGTTTCTCTTAACTATGACTTTCTCAAAAACTTCGTTTAAAGAATGTATGTATGTAAGTATCTTATGCTGCTCCCAAATGTTTTAAATTAATTAAATTAAAAACAACTAAATTAAATTAGTAATAAATATCGGAAATGTATATCACGGGGATACATTGTTGTCTATTGTTGATATATAAACGAGAGCAAGAAAGTATTAATAAAATATTCACATTGCCATCAGACGAAAAATGTGACATTGTTTAATATAGCTGTCAAAGAGGCTAAAACACACAGACGAATGTCGACTACGTAAATTCTATTAGCAGATAAATAACACTCCCAGTAGTGGATTAAAACTTTTCAATTCATTCGCTTATGCTATCAAGAACAAATAAATTATGGGGTTGCAAAATTAAGAAAAACGTAACGTTTCAATCAACAGAAAGTCTCAAGTAAGTTTGACTTCCCGTCTAGCGTCTTCTTAAGAGAAATAAAATTATTTTGGTTTTAGTACTTCAACAAAAATTATTTAAGTCTTGTAGTTCCACAACTTACATCAACTTCTTTAAACACTCAGAAGTTATCACTGTATAAATCAAATAATATAAATGTATTAAATGATGATGAACATCGAAATTTTGATACTTAGTTTTCTTTTATAATATTTCTCTCTTAATTTAACTTATTGACATTCTTGGCCTTGAACAATTCAATACTGCAAAGTCTTTGTAGGCTTAAAACCTACAACCTGTGGAACCGAGAAGCTTTCGATCGTGTCTTGACGATCTCACGAAGCATTCTGCTTGTGTATGTGGAGACAAGTGACAGGAACAACCCGCTAGGTTGCAAAAGCGAGCTGCCCAGCTGTGAAGCTCAGTGGCACCATAAGAGGCGCCACTATTCGCGGCGCGTGCGCAGCGCGGGGAGAATGAGATGCCGCCCCCGCCCCCGCGGCGCGCCTGCCTTTGCGATGGGGCTCACGCGCGCGCGCTTGGCGCTGCGAGCCGCCGCCGGCGGTGCGTGGGCGGCGAGAGGGCGCGCTCGGAAGCCAGCCGCTTCTCCTCGCTTCGCTTGTCTCCGCGTGGCGGGAGGAGCGGTACGTGTGTGGCGGAGCACGGGGGCGTGGAGGAGACGGCAAGGGACGGGGCGCGGGGCGTGGAATAGTCCGCAGGGGGCGGGGCCGGAGCCGTGGACGGGGACGAGGACGGGGACCGGGACGTGGACGGGGACGTGGGCGTGGATGTGGACGTGGACGTGGACGGGGCTGGGGCCGGGGACGGGTTAGGGCGGACGGAGGGGGAAGGGACGAGGCGTGCGGGGAAGGGTTCAGCAGGATGCGGGACGGATAAAAGGGGGCGGGGGGGGGGGGCAAGGAGCGGGTCGAGGACGGAGAAAAGCGAGTAACGGTGATGAAGATGGCAAGGAACGGGATGCGAGGGCAGGGAGGATACGGCAAGGAGCGGGGATGGAGATGAGCGGGTGGCGGGCTCGGAAACAGGTGGGGACGGGACGATGGGGTGCGGAGAGGGTCAGGGTGCGGGGACGGAGAAACGCGGGTAGAGGGGACGGTGCATGGGGACGCGAGGGTCGTTGGATGCGGGGGGGAGGAAAGCGCGTTGCGGGGCCGGAGGAACGTACAGGAGTGGAGACGTCTGGGGCGACGTGAGGGAGCATCGCTGCGCCCGGGGGGGGGCGGGGGCGGGGGGGGGGGGGCGGCTGCTCACGTGCCAGCCCACTGGGCAAGCCCGCCGGGCACGTCGCGCCGCGCCTCGCCAGCCGTTAGGCTTCCGTCATACGAGACGCACTTAATAGACCGCCTCCCGCCTCGTGGCGAGCAGCGGGCAACTGCGCGGCGTACTAAGGAACTTCCCGGTGAAATTGGCGGAGGTATGAAATAACGCTATTCTGTGCCTTCACTTGGGGATGAATCACATCCAACTACAATCATTAGGCTACACCATTCCGGGCCACAAATAGTAGTGACAAAGTTATCACCCACAAAAAACGTAAGAAACTTTCGCTCTTCTTATTGTATTAAACCTATTAGTATCTTTATTCTTCACTTAACATGCTGCGTTTACAAATAGTTGCAGAACAACGACAAAACGAAGGCTAACCTGACGTATGGCTCCTGACACTACCATTTTGAAATGCCCCATTGTGCACATAGAGTAAATAACTCAGATACCAGCGTAGACATGCATCTTACATGATTATCTAGATAACGAGTATGCGATATGTTTTCCTAGTCATAATTCCTCCACTACGCAGCATTACACACTAGTAAATAGAGTAAACACCATTAATAACTGTAGCTGAACGTCCTAACATGGGACGTAATTTCCTCAGTTTGTTGTCCTGAGGTAATCCTGTCCTGAGGTCACCCTTGGATGATTCGTGCAGTCGCGATTTAAATGATGTTTATAAGCGTATGTTTTTGTGTTATATGTGTATGTACTGCTTACTGTAAATTATGTAAATAATGTTCGTTGTTAAATTAAGTCAGGATGTAAGACAAAGTAGATTTAGATTAGTTTGCAAGTATCTGTTTATTTATTTATTTATTTATTTATTTTACGTCAAAAAAACAGTTAAAACTGCGTATGACGTGCTATGTGGAAAAGTGAATTGTGTGCACATTTTCAAAATTCTGTGATCCCTACACTAAGTCATATACTACTTAAATTTTGAATTTTGAAAGGGAGAAAAAAAACGAGAAAAAAACTCCCATGTAATAAAGGTTTGTAATCTGGTTTGTAAGCTAGGCCATACGTTAGCTGTGTAAATAGAATTTAAGAATAAATATTAGTTTCATATGCAGGGATATAATATAACGATCTTGGAATACATTACAATACATGTAGTTGTGATAAAGAATGGCAGAGATTTTTCTCGTACTAGTTGGTTTCCTAATCTCCATCGCGAGAACAGGTGGAGAGCTCTTCGGATTTAATGAAGATAAGTGGCCCTTGCTCACAACCATCAGATCTCTTGTTCACAACGCCGCTTCACAATGATGTGAGTCATCATTTAAAGGTTTCCACTGTATTGTCTACGTAGTCTGACAATCTGTCCACATGTTTCTTAGTATTCTATTCTAGGTCGAGTGCTGTTAATAAACAGCTACCTGTTCTGAGAAATCAATAGTACCTGTTCTCTCACAAGCCTACTGTGTAGTGCGTGACGCAATTATTCTAATGCGTTTTGTAATACCACTTCGTGAAATACCGTTACGATAGATTGCTGGCAATCCAGAGTCGCTTTAAAAACAGTAATGTTCAATGGTAAAGACGTTGACGTTTAAATCTCGCAGCATTTGCAGTATGCGGACAAAGACTCACATGTAAAAGATGTTTCTACACCGCATGCATTAATATCTTAATCCTCGTAAAGCACAAGGGAAAGAAAATATCATTTTCTTCTAAAGAATTGTTGAAATGTGATCAAACTTGGCACCATGCTTGATAGTCGTGCGGAAATCACGTTTTCTCTGCATGAAACATAACTTTTACTTTTTGTTAGTGCTTGGTATTTCTCAGGCGACATTTTCTCGGCTTTCTGCTACAAAGTAACTAATCGATAACACTGAAATAACACGGAATTGTATTGCACCAAATTTGCTTGTATTTACGTCTAATACTTGTTGTCCGAAAAGCTGTAAAGCGGTTTTGAGCGGTTTATACGCGCAGTTTCCGTATGTATGTGTTAGGATCATTCTAAAATGTGTTGCGAATTACATTAGCGTTTGCTGCTTTCTACAGAATTCTATATACTTTGTCTTCAATCTGTTTAATGCATCCTTGGGAGTGGGGGAGATTCCCTATCGAGAATAGTAGGTTTATGAGGTTTTGTAATTTATTGTATTGGGCTTCCTGTGTCAACTGCTATGTTATATCCCGAAAGGTGACATTGTTCATCCACCTCCCGCTAGAACGTGAAATTCGGCACCGACTGACATTTCGGCTTGTGGAAAGACTGCTTATCCTTCAGCTCTCTCCGCAGCTGAGCAGCCCCCCCAGCAGCTGGAACAAACTCTAAGCTCTGCAGATAAATTAATGTAGATGCTTGTGCCGCAAATTGATTTTTTTCCTCTGCGACATGAAATGTCAGTTAATATTAATTACATCCGAACGCCTCAACTGTAATGTTTAAAATTGTAAATTAATTAAAGTGGGTAGGCGGAAGTGCAGGCCTTCAGGCCTGAGCCTCGCCACAAATAAAGACATTTATTATTATTATTATTATTATTATTATTATTATTATTATTATTATTATTATTATTATAAGCTCCCAACTGGTCTTCCGACGTGTGTGATTGTCTAGTGCATGTACGTGTGTGAGTAAGAAAGGCCTAAGGATAGGACAAAGAGGAGGAAGGAAAGACCGCGCGCGCTCCGTGGCTCTTTCGTCAGGGTACTGATACTGCATTCGCCTAGCAATCATACTCGATAAAAGAAACCATAGAGAACTATCTACCAGAGCAGTCGACCGCTAGAATTCTCCTCCAAACAGCGATTGAATGTTGCGGTAGCTAACTATACAGTTCGTGGTGAAAAGCTGCTATCGTCGAAACTCGAACTGTAGGTCTTTCCAGTCATAGACCTGCAGGTTTTGTTCTTTTAGGAGTGTTTCAAATGGAACAAAACCGGCAATTTTTGTTTGCGAGCGGCCAAATGCTGTTGAATGCATCATCCTCCGCTCTTGGGATATGCGGCCCCATGGGTGGCGACGCATCAAGCCACACTTCGTAAATCCTGGCCGCTTCCGTGTGGCACGCATACCTCTCCGCCGCTGGCTCGCGTAATTGCTCCGCCGCCCTCGGTGCAGCCGTTGCTCGTCTTCTATTTCCAGCGCCTTACGCCTGACGCTGGCATCCGCGGTTCGGGTCGGCGCGGCGCGGCAGAGGGCGGGAGGGAGCGGGTGAGGGACGGGCAGTGAGGGGACGGTGGGAGGGCAGTGAGGGGACGGTGGGAGGGCAGTGAGGGGACGGTGGGAGGGCAGTGAGGGGACGGTGGGAGGGCAGTGAGGGGACGATGGGCGGGCAGTGAGGGGACGGTGGGCGGGCAGTGAAGGGACGGTGAGCGGGCAGTGAGGGGACGGAGGGTGGGCAGTGAGGGGACGGGGGCGGTGGGCGGGCGGGCGGCGGGAGGGTGAAAGGGGGGCAGGTGATAGGCGGGCAACTGATAGGCGGGCAGTGAGGGGGCGGTACGCGGACGGTGGGCGGGCTGCGAGCGGGTGATGAGCAGCGATGAGCGAACGGTGAGCTGACCTTGAGCGTGTGATAAGCAGGCAGGGGGGAAGGGGGGGGGGGGGGGGGGGGCGGCGGGGGCGTGGGCGACGTGGGCGGCGATGGGCGGCGATGGGCGGACGATGGGCGGACGATGGGCGGACGATGGGCGGACGATGGGCGAGACGATGGGCGGACGATGGGCGGGGGATGGGCGGACGGTGGGGGACGATGGGTGGCGGTGGGCGGGGGATGGGCGGGCGTGGGCGGGCGGGTGGTTGGCGGCGGTGGCGGTGGGACGTGGGTCGGTGGGTGGGCGGTAAGAGGCGCATCCCGCCACCGCCGCCGCGCGTGCAGCTCGCAAAGGTCAGCGGCGCCGAGGCCCCGCCCCGATGCACTTCGCCGGAGGCACGTGCAGCCAGGCGAACGACTCACCAGCTGCCCGCCCTCCCGTCTGCCTCCCGTTTCCCTCCTCTCGCTCTGCCGCTCTCCTTCCAACTCTTCTCTTCTCCGCCTCTATCCTCCTCTCCCTCCTCTCCTCTCCTCTACCTCCTCTCCTCCGCCTCTATCCTCCTCTCCTCCGCACGTCTTATGCCTTTCTCCTGTCATTCCTCCTATTTCTCCTGCAATTTTTTCTGCCATTTCTTCTTCTACTTCTCTTGCCTTCCTTCCTCCCATTTCTCCAGCGTTTTTATTCAGCATTTTCCCCCAACCTTTTCGCCTCCCATTTCTCTAGTCTTTCTCGTATCTTTCCTCCCACCATTCCTTCTGTCACTTCTCCCATTTCTCCCACCATTTCTTTTGTCATTTATCGGACCATTTCACCGACCCTCTATCTCTTTTTGGACATAAAAATGAATTATATATAAAGACAGAATGTTGTACATGCTTCCACATTGGAAAAGTCACTGTTATTTGGAGTAGTTCAATATCAAAACTTTTCCTCTGCATCTTCACAAGGTCAAGATCCGGAAGGTGCTCTGAGATAACATATGTGACAAAAGTGGCTTTTAATAGAAAAGCTCCATTTACAATGATTATTGTAAATTGGTGTACATTGTCTTGTAATATCGAAATATTTAGGTCTTACGTAATAAATTGATACTATAAGTTTAAACAACAAACTTCACTATTCACATTGTAACCTTAGACCAGTGGGCACGGCACGTGCCTGCCAGAATCCCTCATCCGATCTGCACCTACTGTCTCCTCCCGTTTGGCTCCAAACTTCCTCGCTGGCAACTCTTCTCGTGCGCCCCTGCGCCTTCGTTTGGGCTCAGCTGCGCACACACGGCGCTCCTCCTCCGGCGCCGTAAATGTTTTATGCGCGCGATGGGGCTGCATCGCGCTGCGCCCGTAAAAGCGGGCGAGCCTCGCCACGCCCCCCGACCACGCCCCTCCGCCCAGCGCCCCGCACCGCACTCCCAGCGCCGCTCCGCACCTTGTTCATACGGTGGGATAATGGTCAGATCTACGGTGGTACAACGCTTAGCTTATCAGGTTATATTAGTTCGCGGGTTCCAACCCGCTCGAAGCTGTGGATGTTGAAGGGCAAACAAATCCTTCGTACGCCTTTCTTCGGTGGGGATGGGGGAAGTAAATCCGGTAATCCCATGTTGTAGATTCACTGCATGTAAAAAAGATCAAGCCTAAAAGAAGCCTCTGAGCTAAATATAAATTGTCAGCGTGATACTTTCTTTCTCCGCTAGACTCTAAAAGAAGCGTAGTGAAACTTGCGTAGTTAGGCGGAAGAGCAAGCCTGGTGGCAAAATAAAGGCATAATTTAATTGTAGTGCATGTTATATCGCGGGAGGTTTCGGTGTTCCTTCCCCGCTGAAATGTAAGATACGGTACCGCCCTACGTCGACTTGCAGGGGATTTCCTCCTCCAACATCCCTCCCATTGCGGGCACTACCTCGGCCGGGACAAGCTCTAAGCTCCCGAAAGATGTCCCGAAATTTGTGGTAAATGAAAATGTGTCTGCCTAAAAATGAGATAAGACAAGGAAAAGGAAGGAAAGATTGCGCACGGGGCGCTTCTTCCGGCATTTGTCCAGTGTTGATTGGAGAAACCACAGAAAATAACAGGTCAGAGCAGACGGCCGCTAGAATTCTAGACATTTCACCTAGTTGGGAGCTCGTGGACTTTGCTACGGTGCTCTGGCGGTTAACGCGAAGTCTTAGGCTACCGTGACTAGTCTTACGCATGCTTTCGGCAAACAGCTAAAAAGTGGGCAAATGAAACAAATGCGGAATGCAAAGTATAAACCGTTCGTGATTCAGAACGTTGTTCGTGTTGAGGTAGTTGAATTAAATGTACTTAGCAAAATGTTGCATATTCGGTTCGGCTAAATTGACTACCTTCGTTCCCACATTTTCAACTTTACTGCCGGGTCATCGTACAATATTCTCGAGTCCATCAAACTGAAAATTTCCTACGTACTTTACCTCAAATTTCAGGTAATGTGAGCTTACTTCCCTGACAAAACTGCTATTAAATTATTTCTACTCAAATATGCCCGCTGACTACGTGATTATTTATCCATGAACTTCAGCTGTAGCTGTTGGTAAAAAACTGTTTGTAAACTCCCCCCCCCCCAAAAAAAAACCCAACTGGTGTCCAGATGAAGCCTCGTTGAGACTGTGGTGCCGTCATTTCAACCATCAGATCGTGGTCTTCTTCAGGGCTGGAATGCGTCGGGATCGCTGAGAACGATCCAACACAGTACGTTCACCCGAGCTCCAATCAGCTCGGGGCGTTGTAGCCCTGGAGAAGACTAGGCCATGGCGGTCGCACGTCGGCGTTGCAGTTTTCGACAAACTGCAACAAGCAACAAGGGCATTCGCATGACAGCATATTATGTTTGAAGCACAAAATGGCTTTTGGTGTGCAATTTTCGTAAATGTATACTCCGTTCGCCTTCTCCAGAAGTATGCGTATGAGTAACCATGCAAGATCTCTCATTACCAGATCGCATGAAGCAAAAAAGCTCAGCAACTGAATAAGTGAAATTCATCACACAGTACGAAGATTTTTCTTTTTTGCTCCGTAATTATTGCAGAGAACGAGAATGGTGTAAGCCCTGAAGATGGTCGGGGTTTGATGAACGAATCCTGTGTTTTACTTTTTTATTTATTTTGAACGTCAAAAACACAGGAATGTTATGCGATGTCAGAGGAAAGAGGTCCGTAAGTATGGTCCGTAAGTTGGCAACCCTGCTTAGAACGTGACGTCTTCCAAACAGTTTAGATTCCAAAAAAACTTCATTGTCATGTGTGGCATGGTTCACTAGGCGCAGGGGAATGCAGATGAGATGTCTTGGGGAAACAATGAAAGCCACTGAGCAACATGAATTAGCTCCGAGGCAAGCCAGAGATTGCGAGAGATCTAACGTTGTCGTAATGTTAGGTTGCATTGCACAGGATTAGGTTATCACGCAAATGCTGCAGGATTACCACGTCGAGGAACTGGGTTTTACATGCAACAATATAGCCATTACAACTTACAATCCTCAAATAAATATTTGTTTTCTTGCGCCATTCTTCATGAATGTTCTAGTGAATTCCAAAATGTAATGACAAATAATATGTATAATGAAACCATGATCTGTCATTTGATCTAGATTAATGTGATGCCATATTATTTTTGTTGTGTGGTAATTCTAAAAGACAAGAACGAATATTGCAGAACAAAAGCGTGGATAGCAGTCAAGCATTAATTTGATTAACAAATAAATAATTGTATTTTCACTTAATGCCAATACTTTTGTTTGCATTCATCTTGTAGTTCCTAATGAATTACAATTTAACTCGAAACATTTAAATAGTACATAATACCATTAAAGCGTTTTCTATTTTTGTCTTCATATTTTATGTTATTCTTGTTCATTTCACTTTCTGTGCTCGTAAAGTTTTACTGGAATGTCATTTCTCACAATGGCTTATTGAACACGGCTCGTAATTTATTCATGCGATCTGGCTGAAGAGGAAATGAGGAGCCTAAAGCAAGTTACGTCAGCTGCGAGCACACGCTCCGAACTTTTACTGCTTTTGTCATAAAATGTGTTGGCGTTCGTGGAAACTTTGCTTAACCGCTGCCGGGACGTCTTCCCTGGCGAAGGGTTTCTGCGAAGTCCTTCGTACCCCGTGCAAGGGCAGAAGGGCGGGCCGTCGCGCCCCGAGCTTCGTTCTCCGACGTCGGGCGCTGAAGTTAACGACGGCGTGGCTGCCGTGATTTACGCGAATCCTTTCAGAGGGCGCCGCGACGGCGACGGAGAATTACGCGCCGCTCGCAGGCAGCCTCTCGTCGACTCGCGATCCTTCCCAGAAGGTTTTTTACCTCCCCGCCCCCGCCAATAATCCCGGCTGGGGGAGTTTGTTCACATCCGCGGCGGACCGGTGAATGCGCTGCCACAAGTGGCGAAGGGACTTGGAGCCTAGCGGTCGCTCGGGCGTTGGGAAAAACACTATCAATATTTTAAGTATATTTAGTAGTTTTGTTTCAAAATAATTTGTTAATGCCGGCTGACGTAGCTCAGGGCATCAACTGATGTCACTGCAGCGCCACTGATCGGGAGGTCCTTGGTTCCTGACGGCGGCAGGGTTTTCGACACTAGCTTTTCAGCTTGGTCGAATACAGTCGCTGTCTGGAGGAGAATTCTAGCGGCCGGCTGCTCTGATCGGTTGTTTTCCGTGGTTTCTCCGAACAACACCAGGCGAATGCCGGAGCAGTACCATATCAAACGGGCCATGGACCGCGCGCGATCTGTCCTTCCTCTTCATTGTCCTATCCTCTTCCCTTACACACACACTTACACTAACATGCACTACACTACCACGTATTCCGGGAGACCGGTCGGGAGCTTAGAGCTTGTCCCGGCTGGGGCGGTGCCCCGCTGGTGGGAGAGTCCTGGTTAGGGGGAAACCCCACTAGCCGACGGTAGGTCGGCGCCGGAACTCGCCATCCAGCGGGGGAAGATCACCGCCTTCTCCCGAGAAAAAACATGCACTACACTAACGGGACTAATGACCAACGCAAATTAATCAATCAACCGGAAACACGGAATAATCAATAAGTCAATCAATTTTTATTTATTTATTTAAGTAGTATATGAACTAAACTAAATATATCAGTATGCTTTGGGGCAGATGTTAGCTTTGGCTTCGCTCAAACTGGAAACATACTTACTAAGAAATAGCATGATACAGAAATGATTGAATAATGTTTTCATATGCCGCACGGATCTAGATTTGCTGGTTTTCTCAACTAGATAAGTTAGCAGTTAAATCAGCCAGTGTGTATCGCTGGATAATCTTTGCTTCACTCAGAATCACAAAATTGGATAATTAAATATGTCATCTGGAAAGGGACGTTTGTCCGTTTCGTACTGCTGGACCGGGAGACTCGAAAGTTTCCAGCCCCAACTCGACGGGTAAAATCCATTGGTTCCTGAGTTCCTTCAGCGAAGATTCATCTGTGTGAAACAAAAACTCTGTTTGTAGTACGAAAGTGTAGAATAGTTATACAGTTTAGAAGCTATTCACCATTTGACCAGTATATACATCTTTAATGTATTGAAGAGAGTGTAAATTAAAAACCCATAAGTCATTTCAAGCACAAATTTTGAAAACTAGGAATGTGAGACTTCCACTTGATTCAGACTTGTAAACTACAAAAACAAAATAACCGTTAACAATATTGCGAGAAAGTATGTGCTGTTGTAGCACGACTAGTTTATGAGAGTTCCTATGAGATATACACGCATATTATCTTAGTCATTTCTTCTTTTTAACAACGTTCATTCTGTGCATTTTCAATGTGGTTGGGGCTGCGGCACCAGCTGGAATTGCCGCGAAGACGCCGGAGAACGACTTGTGCCCGCGGGCGGTCGCTAGCCACTCATTCGCTTCTCCGCGAAGGAGAAATCCGCGTCCTTAACGCAACCCGGTTGGCTGAGTCGCGGTCGCCGTGGTCGGGGCCTGGCGCACGCGGGGCTTTGGCGATCGTTTATATAACATCATTAGGCCCGGATGACTGACAATGTCACAATCCGAATGGCAGCCGTTGACTACACGGTACGGGAGATGGAGATTGTAGCACGCTCAGGACAAATTGGATGCTACCACTCTATAGGAAATAGTGCTACAGGGCCCTACATAAACTTAAACCGTATGACAGTCAATTGTAAATTATGAAGAAAAAAACAACCTTTTCTCCGCAGAATTCTTCTTGATCTACAGACTTGATCTACTTTAAAAATCTAATTCTGCTTTTAGTGATTCTGCGATTTTCTTTTCATTAAAGGTTTTTAATTTACTCGAAAGGCGAACAAGGATAGTCGGAACACGATGATAGAGAATAGTAGTGAGAATGTTTGTAGCTATTAGATAAATTCAACATAAACAGTTATACCCTTTTCTTGTTAATTTTAACCATGAAAAATAAATGCAGAGAGATGTTAAGCTTTGACCTATTAAAGGTACATAATATAACATATCTTTTCCGAAATAATAATATGTTCTACTCGTGTCAATCGGTATCGCACAAAATTGCAAAGATTGTGTTATTAAGGTTAAAAAGAATACCGTTCTAACACGTCTTTAGAAAGAGTTTATAAATAATACAATCGAAACATTCAAATTCAAAATTCAAAATTTAAGTAGTATATGACTTAGTGTAGGGATCACAGAATTTTGAAAATGTGCACACAATTCACTTTTCCCCATAGCACGTCATACGCAGTTTTAACTGTTTTTTTGACGTAAAATAAATAAATAAATAAATAAATAAAATAAATAAACATGTTTCACGATTCATGTATGTATATTTATTTAATATTGCCATTGTGATAATTTATTTCAAGAAAATGTGCATTTTACAAATATCAGAAGAACGTGAAGTGTGGCTAAATCCAGCAGCGCTCAAGACCAACTAGGTAGCTTTTCCTTCAGCGTCGGTCAGAACCACGAGGAAGTGGCGCCCCCAAACGCCAAGTAAACGGTGCCTTGGACGCGCAGACCGTGCCGAACCCCACGTACACAGCTCATTAACAGAGCTATCTGCTCCCGCATCGCCAGCTGCCGGCGGCGGGTGCCCGCCTGCGGATTTGCAACCGCTCGCCTTCCCACGCGGGACCGCGGGGCGGCGTGGGCGAAGGGAGGGGAGGGGAGGGGGAGGGTGGGAAGTGACTGATCCGGAAAACGCGCTACTCCGCCCCGCGTTTCATTACCTTGCGGCGTTGCGACCGACCGACCCGTGGACCGCGCAACGCGCCAGCCGCGCGGTTTGCGTAAGTGTTGCACGTGCGGCGGCTGGCCTTCCGGACGGCGCGGCGTCGCGACGCAGCTACGCCCTCGGCGATGGATGTGCGTGTGCGATGGAGTCGGATACCGACTTTAAAATAGCAGAAATCCATCTCGCTTGTGTTGACTTTTACTGGAGGGGGGATGAAGTCACAATTTTTTGGATTCCGAATCCATGAATGTACTCGAATATTTATAGTAATAAAGTAATATTATAATGTTATTATTATTATTATTATTATTATTATTATTATTATTATTATATTTTTTCTTGGGTTTTTATCCAGCCAAAAGACGGTTATCCTTTACGTCCCGATGAGACACATATTCGATCATACACTAGACCAACACACTTGCGGGCTCCTCTGATCTGGGGTCAGCAGAACGCGAGGCCCTCCACGACAACACATACAAAGTCAAGGGGCAAACAACCATGCCCAAGGCGGGACTCGAACCCGCGACCCTTCGGACCAAAGCGCTGAGTCGGTACTCGCTCTTAGACGGGTTACACACTGCGGGTTACAGACAATAACTGCAAAATAGACATGTGGTCAAGAAAGGAACTCCATGGACGCCATGCAAATGATCTCAAATAACCTCATGTAGACTCAAAAGCCTCAAACACTGACTAAAATACGGTGATCTATTTGGCGAAACAGAAGGGTTAATGGTCGCCATACAGGATCAAGTGATCAACACTAAAAGTTACAGAAAACATATCCTCAAACAAACAATAGATGACAAATGTAGAAAATGCCGTACAACAATTGAGAGAATACAGCACATCACATCAGGATGCAAATTAATGGCCCATACAGATTATACCTATAGGCACAATCAAGTTGCAAATATTATTCACCAGAATCTGGCGGCGAAATCCAACCTACAAGAAATGACCTGCCCATATTATAAATATGTTCCATAAACTATACTTGAAAATTCAAACTATATGTTGTACAATGATAGAAAAATTATTACAGATAAAGCTATTCATCTTAACAGACCAGACATAACTTTCGTAAACAAAAGGCAAAAGATTGGCTTCCTGATTGACATAACTGTTCCACAAACCGCTATTCTTCAAACAGCACATGCAGAAAAAATTACAAAGTATACAGAACTAGCAGCTGAAGTCGAGGCACTATGGCATTTCCAAAATGTTCATATTGTTCCTCTGGTCACTTCGTGCACAGGGGTTATACCAAATAACAGCCATAAAAATCTGGAACTTATTCAAATGTCAAAATATACCTAGAAAATTATGCAAAAATCGATCATCTTAAACACATGCAGGATTGTTCAAAAATTCCTAAATTGCGACGAAACATGAAGTGACCTGTGTCTTGGTTATTAACCCGACACAAAGTCAAATAAAAACTCGGTGAATACCGAGAAAAACAATGTATAATAATAATATTATCAATAATAATAATAATACCAATAATATTAATAATATTAATAATAATATTAATAATAATATTAATAATAATAATAATAATAATAATAATAATAATAATAATAGTATAATCGTAAATTTGGCCAATATTACACATCAGAAGGGATCCTGATAAAATATAATTGTCTAAAAGAAACATCGGATGACGGGATAGCGATTACTGTCGAGCGTAGAAAATTCGGATTAATTGAAACCGGACGCCTTCTAGATTATCAGTTTGGCTTCATTTTTAAATAAAAAGAATGTGGCCGGTATTCGTATTGAACTTAAAAGAAACATTGCTAAAATCGTTTATAGTGCACTCTGTTGGTTACAGAAGCGAAGCGGATGGATAAAAGTTGAGATGGCGCAATAACTGAAGACATCTTCGTCAATCTACTAACTTACTGCCATGTCGGGGAAGGTGACTTCAGTTATTTCACCATTTAATTGCATCAACAACACCTCATCAGCATTCCCACAAAAGTTGACATATCCATTCTGCATGTCATGGGAAAATCCTTCGAGATTTACGATACCTTCCTTTATACGTAGTTTGATATTTTCAATAATAACTTTTATTTAAATTGTAATAACATAAAATTCTAATTATCTGACGGATTTTGCATCTATGTGTTATATATTTTTAACTTTATTATATTACGTATTTCCTTTATTATATTTTAAATGGCAAAATTTTAATTAAATTATTAAGTCGTGTTGACCCTTTTAAACAGATATGGAGGCCACAACAGTATTTACTTCATTCGATTTCTTGTGAAAATCAAAGGCGAATTATCGGAGGTCCGAACATTTTACGCGCAAATTATTGTACTTTACTGTAATAAAATATATTCTCTACATTAATTTCAATTTAATTGTACGTTAAGAATGTTGTTTTGTGATGTGCAATGAGCAATGAAAAGGGAAAATATCTGAAAGCTGCAGGAACAGATATTATTAATAAGGAATGAGTAAATTACTTTTTGATGAGTCGTCCTGCCTTTATGGCAGGGCGGCTCGGTCTGAAGCGCTCGCCATTTTACGCGGCGTCTGTGATTCGTTGACTACTCCTGTTGCCATTCATCTACTTGTCCTTGACACTTGAACGTGACTGCACGACTGCTGGAGCGCCTGCCTGGGATTGGGAAATTCCCGGCTAGTGCACCGACGCGACGGAGTCTATTTTCCATGGCAGTACATCCCGCAAGGTTTACTGAACTCTTTGTTTGGGGTGAAATTTCAGAGAAGAAAGCTACCTGGATCAATGTTTTCGGAATTTCCACTGCCCTCAAGGACATTATATTAAGCCGGGATACCATCTGCAAGTCTTCCTTTCTACTTATCTACCTCCGCAACCTCTTCATTTGCTTCTTCGGAGGTTTGAATACCCTCGGCGAGGGATTTGCTGGCTTCGGATTTGGAAATTCCCGGTTGGTGCCCTTCTCAAAGCCTGCTTTCGATGCGACGTAATTTACTTCTTTTAGTGAACTCGCTGTTTGAGTCATCGTAATCCTAGAGAAGTGTGGAACTGGAAACTTGGGAATTCTGGTTGCCTGATCATTGAAGTTGCCCATTCGGGGGCTTACTTTCTTCTGAGAAACAGAAAGAAGTCTTTTAATTTCCATAGATATGAGTGACGTACAAAATATCATATTTATTCGTAGTTGGTTATAGAATGGCGCTAAATGAGCATATTAGGGATGATATCCTGTTATCTGGTATTTGCATACTCCTTATGATCCCAAATAGTTTTACGTTACAAATGGGGATGTTCTATAATATATGGAGATGATTTAATAACGTGTGGACGAAGCATCCCATGGTAGATGGGGTTGAAATCCCAGTCGATCTGTGTGGAATATCGGGTGGACAAAACAGGCTCGCGATAGCTTTTCTAGAGGTTGTCCTGTTTCCCTGCCTGTAGTGCTCCATTGTCATCGATTCCATGTCACTCAGTATCATAAGTACTCATTAACCATCGTTAGTATGACCCTCAAGGTTTAGATAGGGCATACTAAGAAGCATAATATGAGCAATGCAATGTATGTAATGTATATACTTTATATTTTACTTGACTGAACTATGAACGGTATATTGGTATTATATCTCAGTTTCTTACATTACCTCATTTCATTAATCTCACCATTACAATTTTCTTACATCGAATTGTATTACATTTCTTTACATCTAATTTTCGCAACATTACATCTCATCTTATTAATCTCAACGAGTCGTCAAAATTTAATTTTTTACGTACCATGAACCTGCCCGTCGTCAATTACTTTCAAAGCACGTACTGAAATTTAAAGTGCAGTACGTAAAATCCTCGTACGGAAAAACGAAGTGTTCTGCAAAATTGCCTAATTGCATTAGCCTCGTGTCAGTTCCAGATTGCATCGCGGGAGACAACGCAGCGACGCGGCAGCACACGCAACCATTGGCATTTTGTGTCGCGTTTGTTTAAGCGCATTACGAAGTTTCAATTGCTCGATGTGCGCCTTCAGATATTCCCACGACTCGGCAGGCACCTGCATCCCAGGCGTCTCGGGAGAAAAAATATCTTCCCAGTTCGTAACGCAAATGAACTGAAAAAGTTACATAACATGAGAGACGAAATAATCGGTCGTTTTCCGCCGGCCACGTGGAGTCTTCCCAGGGATGCAACGCCGCCAACAAAACTTCCATGCTTAATATTCAAATATTGATGTTCAAAATACATCATCTAAAACATCAAGATTTTTAGAGGTATTTTAGTAATCTCTAACATGTGTTCACGTGAGTAGGCACGATATCATTTCACGATGGTCATGTTATTTAATTTATGAACTGAGCTGACGAAAATGTTAGAAAATATCTGAGCAATTTTGTGAAAACATTATCATCCGACTGGATACTTAAAAAATAATTCATTTATCGATAAAAAATCGATAAATGTTTTTTTCTTAATCGGTGTGCTCTGGAAAGTGTTCAATTTATGGATATCTGAAACTTATTATATTTTTAATTATAATTTTTGCCCAAATATAAAATACCAATCATGTGAAAACATCGAGTACAAAATATCGATATTAAAAAACATCGGCTGCGATAAATCGATGATAATTACGTGGATGTTTTTATAAAAATGTCGATGTTTTGAAAAATCGACTTCAATATCACATCTCTATTCCCTATGTTGGTAAATTGGGAACCAGTTTTCTTCCTGCGTGTCTGGAGAGATCATTTCAAGGAACAGTATATCAACTTCGTTCCTTGCGATATTCCCAAAGCATTTAAGATTAAGAAGATTCCGATTTACATTCAATGAACCTGAACAAACCAAAATCTGATACGTGTGCAACTAGATTGGAGAAAATTATATTTATTGGTCGGAGATTACAGAAAGCACAATTTTATATAATGTAGTTTTGTGTCAGAGGACGGTGAAAACTGTTGAAATATCATTGACGATTTTTTCACTTTCATCGCACTAGGCAATATAAATTTCCTGCTAAATGCTTTCTTCACATATATTCAGTTTACAATAAACTAGCGATATTTGTGATTTCTGGATAAATATTTAGAAGTGTATTGGCATCCCTAAATCTCGGAAAAGGCACGATCGTGTTTGTTCTAAGCTGCATATATGCAAACATTTTTTTTCAGCTTCAGCCACAGCCTGTCGTCTCCGCATAAACATCATATATTCCTCTAAGTGTTTTTGAGCTTTGAAAAAAGGATAACCTAAATCTGGAATGTGTGAGCGTTTGCATGCACATCACAATTTAACGCCGACCTATGTTTAGGCTGGTGTGTCGTAATCAATCACGCTGTGAAATCTTCCAAATTCGAGAGCGTAGCTTCCAGTGCAGACACGTAACCTAGAAAGTGCATAACCTGATGAAAACTCTTTACTCACTCCGTGCTGATCGTTAGTGCGTGCGATCGTTTTTACCCATTTCCATCCAAATGCCATGAAGTTCCATGTGCGACGCAGAGACTTAAAACATTCAGCAACAGAAAACGACAATTTTATTTCGTTGTCAGAGCGAAGGAGTTGCTTGTTTGTGACGAAAAAATTCGGAAAATACGGAAGTACAGGTACTTTTTTAATTCAAGAGATTTGCTAGGGATAAAAGAACCAACGAACGAATCTGTCAACCGTGTGCGAGAATTGAGAATGAAAGACGAGAGCTAGGGGCATCGTTTAGCCTTGGTTTTTTGTAGTTAGGAGAAAAGAGAGAGAGATAATTATTTAGAGAATCTTTTGCTCAGACTCAAGATTGTTTAATGCCAATCGTGGGGGCCAAAGGTATGACCGTCGACTGGGAAGTACTTAGTAACGTACAAAACAGAGATAAGGTCGGTTGATTAAGATGCCGTATGTGCGCTTTGTCGTGCTCTGTTTTCTCGAGGAAGGAATCTCGTTTGCGATAAGGAATAACATCCGGGAAACGTACGTGTGTACAAATCTCTTAAAATCATATTTATGTAAAACGTACGACGGAAATGAAATGCTCTGAGACAGCGGATGAAAACTCAATGAAACCAGAATGATGGTATTATACAGTTTGTAAATGGTTCTATTGACAATTGTCCTCTAGAAATAAATCAAAGGAGTATTAACTCTACTTCAGAGCTGAAGTTTTTATTTTTGTTTTCTCTTCACAATAGCTCTATGAGGGCGTGAGTTTATTTTGCGAATGGCACAATCTACAGTGCTGCTACAGTGCGTTTCCAGTAACTAGGGTGAGGTTTTATTTTAAATATAGTAGCCAAAACTAACTTAATTCTAGCTTAAATCGAATGATATAAATAAAACCGATGGACAGCAGTAGTATTTAATTTGAAGTTTCTCTTCTAGGGATTGTCAAAAATTATACGAATACTAGCAATTGTTAAAAATTATATTTCTGATCATTTTTTTTTCTTTTCTTCTCTTCTCACGCAACATTGAATTCCTTCAACGTTGATATTTAATTACATTTATTTCCACAGCGTTCAATCAGCACAGATTCCGCGCCTTGTCTTCAAATGCCCGGCGTCTGAGTCGCCAACCGAGCCCGTGTCCAGCTGAGGGGAAAAACCGTTCGAAACGAAATCTCTCGTTCTCGCATGCAGCTAGCGCACTGGCAGTCGAGGCTCGTGCCCTCCGTGAGTCAGCGTCCGCGGCGCGACCGCCCTTGCCCTTTAGGGCGCGCCCGCCCGAACCCCACGGCCGCGCCCCGCCCCCTCCGCCCCGCCCCGCCCCGCCCCGTGCCCGTGACTCACGCCTCGCGCACGCCGCGCCGCGCCGGTGGGGCCAGCTCTGGCTCCCGCGGTGCAGGTGGTTGGCTGCACGCGTGGTTTCAACTGTAAGTACAGAATGTCCCAGGGAAAATGTTACAAACTTCTAACACTTGAAGAGGAATCGAAATTGATTATTTTTAGCCGATGAACATATTAGTTGGATTGATTGATTTGATTTTTTCGTGTTTCCGGGCGCGTCAACTGCTTTGGTCATTAGTCCCGTTAGTGTAGTGCATGTTTTTGGCGGGAGATGGCGGTGATGGCGGATGGCGAGATACGGCGCCGACCTACCGTCGGCTAGTCGGGTTCCCCCTAACCAGGACTCTCCCACCAGCGGGGCAGCGCCTCAGCCGGGAAAAGCTCTAAGCTCCCTACCGGTCTCCCGGAATATGTGGTAGTGTAGTGCATGTTAGTGTAAGAGTGTGTGTAATGGGAGATGATAGGGCAAGAAAGAGGAAGGAAAGATAGTGCGCGGTCCGTGGCCCGTTTGTTGCTCTGCTCCGGCATTCGCCTGGTGTTGATTGGAGAGGCCACAGAAAACTACCGATCAGAGCAGCCGGCTGCTAGAATTCTCCTCCAGACAGCGACTGAATTCGACCTAGCTGAAAAGCTAGTGTCGAAAATCCTGCCGCCGTCAGGACTCGAACCTAGGACCTCCCGGTCAGAGGGCTGCAGTGACATCAGTTGAGCCTAAGCTGGCCCTCCTGGTCAGAGGCGCTGCCTCCGCTTCCGTCCTCAGCTTCGCCGCCGTGCGTGGCGCTAGTGTAGCACGAGTGCCCTCACCTCGATCCCTACTCCCCGCTGCTTTTGCAAATCCTTTCGGACGGGCTAAGCGCTGCCTGTTTTGTCGTGATATCGACACAATTTCTGATGATAACACTCACACCAGCATCGTCACACTGCAATGAAGACGTTCCTGGCGCACAGTCTAAGCATCTCTATAAGTATCCCATGTTGTTGGACAACCACTATATACAAATGTTCGAGTCGTAAATGAAATCTCCTTGACAGGACAAAACGTAATCTGCTGAATATCTGTGCACAAAGACTTGCCTAAAAACCAGGAGCAAATCTCTCTCACACACACACACACATATATATATATATATATATATATATATATATATATATATATATATATACACACACACACACACGCATATTCCGTTATACAATATTGCCCGTTCGTTCAATGTCATTTTCGACCCTTGTACATGCCCTCGAACTTTGTAACATTTATTATAATTCTGATTCTACTTCTGAACATCCTGTAGGGTACATACAGTGACTTAAGTTCGAGTGATCAATATGATTGTGCTGTAAAGAAGTATAAAAGTACGAGTGAGTAAATTAGTAAAAAAACAGCAAGACTAAGTAAACAACTAAGCCAAAGCTCCGGCTTCTTCTTTAGGGTAGATTGTTAATTAAGAATTAAGTTCACAATTTTAAGTATAGCTCACTTTTTTTGCTTCTCAAATCAAAGAGCTGAGGCTTGTTTTCCCCTTGACCAATAAATGCTCACCTCGCCAGGGCCACTGATGAAACAAAAGGCTACACGCGCAATCGTAAAAGTACTGGCTGCGTGTGAGTCAGCTTTCTTTCGTTTTTTCTTTCTTCATTTTAATCCCTCTGTTGTACATTTGTTAAGGCGCGAGTTTATTAATGGTTTTACTGATACGTTATTGCTTGTTATTGCTTTCAATACGGAGGTCGATACACACTGCATTACTTACTTAGATTGAGAGAATCGTGGTAAAGTTAACATCTAGTTCACTAGTAAATAAGTAAATCTGTATAATTAAAATTAGTTAAAAAATCTTGTATGTACCATGTGAACATTAACTGTTTCTAATTATCTCAGGCGACAAAAAGTCCTAGTTTACAACGCCCTTGGTGGATAAATAACTGTTTCAGACGTACAGCCTTACGTTGCTGCCTTGCGAGTTAAGTATTTAAAGAGCAATTTCTTAGATATAGAAACTAAATCAACTTAATGCTAGCGTGCTAATCTACGTGCTATTCGATTCACCTAATTTGAAATATTTTTTTTTAATATTAAGGGTTGCTCATTGATTTCGATCATCTGATTCATAAGATTTTTTTTTTCATTCGTGAAAGAGTTATACTTTAATAACATTGTATACATACCATTCACTTAAACCATTCACCCGTGTAGCCCTACACTTCACTGTAGATAGTATTTCTTTTCTGACCCATGGCATTGAACTAACTCAAGTATTCTATGGGGGGAAATATTAAACGACTTTGACAGTAAATACCTATTCACAATGAAAACACTTATGTCGCCATGTCGACATTTGTGTGTGGTTTTGTTATGAACATGACTGTTCCATTCAAGATGTCAAGAACGTAGTCGTGAAAATAACCACTCATCAAAACGTGAAGTTGACGATACAATACTGGGCTCAGAAATTCTACATTCAATAGAACGACAGTGAGTAAAAATGTACGAGGTGGTGCTAGTGACAATAATGTTACATCAACGGCCAATGAGCTGTTTTAAGTAAGAAGTGTTTGATGAGTAATGATGAAAAGGAAATGCAAAATACAGTCCTGTGAGCAGTTTTGACTTCTGCTTACATGCTGCACAAAACGTTGCACGTTCCTCGGGCTTAACTGTGATGCGTTTTCCTCGAGTCATAATACGCGAACTTTCATGGTTGACTTATGCATATTCACTTGTACTTTAATCACAACACGGATGGTCCCTTCGAATAATATGGCACAAGGCGTTGTGGTCTCGACATGTTTACACTTGAAAACGTGCATTGAGCCTTAAGTCTTCGTAAGTACAATGTCTTGCCAGCGTGCAGTATATATTTTTTTAATCTTATCCTCCAATTATATGCTCTTCCTTTTCTTAAGATACATATTACAATGTGTATTCAATTTTTTTTCTGCCTCTCGTATTGAGGCAGAGAGAAAGAATAACGAGAAAAATAAAATTGACTGAACAGAGAAGAGGAAGGATCCCAGTCCATATACATGTAATGAAATGTTTTCTTTTTGACTACTTTTCTTAATTTTTTTTTATATTTGTTGTCCATTTCTATTTTAAAATATTAATTCGATCACAATTAAGTTGAAGTATGTTAATGTTACGATGATAAATAACTGTAAAGTAAGAATCTGAATAAAGGTTAGCTGTGACTCCGTCTCCTTCTCCGACAGGTTTCCCTTTGACTACGAATATTGCCCGACTCGCATAATACTTCCCGTAAAGTTAGCCTGGCTCTGCATTCCTTGTAGGGTTGGGCACTGGTCAGCACGGATTTTTACCTGGGTCCTTTGGAATGTTAGGCATGTGAAACGCCAGTTCATCCCCGACGTCCGATGTAACACATTATCTCTCAATACAGTTAGGCAGTAAGCTGGAGAAAGCGCCGTAAGAGAATCTCATTCTTTAACGAGACGAGTGAAAATACATTACGTTCAATGTCATTCAACGTCAAAGCCAATGTCTCAGTGCTGCTCTTTCTTGTCTCAGTGTCAGATTCTGTTTGTTTTAAGCAAAAATTGATTCAGTACTGGTTAACACAAAAGAATTTCGCGATTACTAAACAATTTTGCCACACGCGATATGATTTTTTTCTTCAGTTCGTGGAGCGTTTTAATGTAAGTTTTGTTTACAGTCAGTATTAAATATGACGTTATGAGAGAACCAAAATGTATATTTCTTTTAATCAGTCATAAATCTATTTATTTTCGTTTGACAATTAAAGCAGTCAACTTTTGAAATCAATATAAAAGTCAGTTTGTGAAAGATATTCTAGTAGATATTATCTAATGTCCTCTGACGTAGGCGAAGCTAAAAACTTGATTCATGTATTTTTATAATGTCCAAGTAACGTTAATGAAACAGACTCTGGCATGTACATGAAGCAATCAAAAACGGTACCTCATGGTATCTTTTTCATTCTATTCTAAAATGGAGAATATATCAGAGAGAGATCAGAATTATAGAATATATATTACATAATTCCTAGTTTCCAGGACGTACTGCAAGTTCTAAAAGTGTCAAACAAATATTTTTTTAAATATTTTATTGATAAATGAAATTGAGGCGTAGTTTTGTCGTATATGTTTATTTTGCTAAAATAGATGCTTGCTTATTATTACCTTCGATACGGAACTCTATATACACTGCGTACCTAGGTCGGGAGGATCGTGGTTACGAAGGAAATATGAAGACAGTTGAATGACGCTACATGTCCTCTTACGAAGGAAATTATGGAAGGGAAATATGACAAGAGAAACTGAGTGATGTTAACATTTAGTTAATTACTGAATCTGAATCATTAAAATTATGTAAAAATAGGACTTTGTATGTAGCAAGGGGGAGTGGTTCAAATGATCTGGCGACAAAGGTCTTCGGTTTCTTTGTCGCCGCGCAATCATTAGAACCCTTATAACACCCTTAGTGCATAAATAACTATTAATCTTTTCACAACACCACTGTTAACGGTTTTTTGTTTCAATTTCTTAATGGTTTATTGTTCGCAATAACGATTTTTTTGTTTCAATAACGATTTTTTTTGTTTCAATAACGATTTTTTTGTTTCAATTTTTAATGATTTTTTGTTTGTTTCAGTTGTGTGATTGCATTGAATGTGATAACGACATGTTTCGATCTAACCTCGTGCGTTTTTCTTGTGTGCAGGGTAAGCAGCTGGGCTTTCGCAAGGCGGCGGCGTCTGTTTGGGCGCGCGGGCGATGGAGACCAGGCGGCGCCCGACGCTGGCGCCGTCGCCGCCCGTGAGTCTGCCTCCTCCTGCTCCGCGTCTCGCCTCTGCCCCGCCCCCTTTCCCGCCCCGCGCCTTCACGAGCGCTCGCTAACCGCCGCCCGCGCCCGTCGCGTGCAGTGGGCGCACAGCGGAGCCTGAACCAGTGTGGGTTCCAGGGCCACCGATTTCTGTTCGAAACCTCAAAAAAAATTTTGAATTTTTTGTTGTTGAAATTGTTAGCTGGAAATACTATGGTTTCAGTACGTCCTCTTGGCGTTGGATTTGAATATTTTTGAAATGAACCAGTGGGGTTTCAGGGCCACCGATTTCTGTTCGAAACCTCAAAAAAATTTTTGAATTTTTTGTTGTTGAAATTGTTAGCTGGAAATACTATGGTTTCAGTACGTCCTCTTGGCGTTGGACGTTGATTTGAATATTTTTGAAATGAACCAGAGCGGGTTTCAGGACCAGCGATTTCTATTCGAACACTCACAAAAATTTTTGAAAAATTTTCTTTCTTTTTTTGTTGAAATTGTTAGCTGGAAATACTATTGTTTCAGTACACCCTCTTGGCGTTAACGTTTTCACTCGGAAGGGCCGTGAACGTGTGTGGAGTGTACGAAAACTTAAATCGCTCCGTTTCAATATTTCTTTTAAGTTTTTAAAAATATTTTTTGTGTAAAGTCACCTTCATTATTGAAATAGGCCTCCTTATATGTATTTCTCCTTTACAACTCGGAAGTAAAAATCTTAATATTGTCTCGAAGTATCTTCAATATTCGACTTATTTCGTGGAGGATGGACACTTTTATTTTACAGATTTTTCATTGCCTTTATTACCATTCCATGAGCAGAAAAACAATCTATTTCAAAATGTTTAAAAATGTATCGTGTAAAAATTAATGCGATAAAATTCGTTGATGTATCAAAATTTTAACTGTTTAAAAATCTGTAAAATAAAATGTATCCATCCGGACGTTCACACGTTTCTCGTGCATGAACGATTTGGACGTGTTAATGATTCGGAGAAATTTTATTATGTCATTCTCAAGGCCAAAACTTCCATGCTGAAACATTCCAGCAAGGGATTTTCCCTTCCAAATTCTCGTCAAGATGTTAATTTCAACGTGTGCCGATCTTACCTTATAGCTTTAGCTATAATTAAAGATATACTGAATAAGAATTTCGTGATTGCAGATATTTTATTTTACTGAAAATATAGTATGAAGGGTTCCTAATAATAAGGAAGTACTTGCTGGTTCCCCATATACTTTTTTCTGAAGCTATGAATATACCAATAAAAGTGTTATCGTAAAATAAAATTACTCTGAAACAGCCTGGGTCAGTTAGAAGGCTAATTTTCTCAAAAATGGGACTCAAAGATATCCTATATTGTTGTGGAAACCAGTTTAAATATTTTTCCTTTTGTATGTGTTCGCCTTTTGGCCCATTTGGGACCATTGTGCTGCGGTGGCGGTGGCGGCGGCGGCGGCGGCGGCAGCAGCAGCTAGTCCGGTCCGCCTGCCACCCACTTACCTGCTTACCCACTGCTATACCTGCCGCCGGCCCGGCCCGCGCCGCGCGCTCCGTGATCTGCCGCGCCGTGTCGGGTCGGCAGCGCCCGCCGGCAAGTACTGTTATCCGCGCCATTATTTTTAGTCTCGGGCGCCCGCACGGCTCTGCGGCGCTGTGCACTTGTGGGACGGGGGATGGGGAGGGGGAGGGGGGAGGGAGAGGGGTGTGGCAGCCCTCGATCGGGGCACCGCCTCGCCGCGTGGCGACAGATCACCAAACAAAGGGCGTTCCCCAGGGATTTCGCGCGTTTTGGTCGCTCAAAAAATGTATGCCGCTTAATGGTGTTTGCATCGTAGCCAAGAACGAGGGCAAATAGTGAGTGCTCACTGGATCTTTCACGCTCATCTACGTTTTATCTTGCTTTATTCTTTCTTAATTTTACTTTTTTCTCCTTTTTTCGTTTTCGTTCTACCTTCTGCTCCTCCTTTTTCTTCTTCTTTTTCTTCTTCTTCATTATTATTATTATTATTATTATTATTATTATTATAATTATCATTATCATTATCATTATCATTATTTTGTAGTTACTGTTGTTGTGGTGAATCCTACGTGAAGTTATTTCTGTATCCAATTGCATTTATATTGAGAAAGAATTATTCATTCAGAGTGTTGTTAAAATAAAGATACTTGTTTTATGCAACGTTTCTTTAAACGAGATAAAATAAAGGAATCTGAACTCATTGCGTCTGAAGGAAAGTGTATTCTCAGGAGTCACAATTTCATTCATACTTCAATATTAAGAGCACTTATAATCTTGAAAATAGCAATCAAATTTACAGGATATGTTCTTCTGTGATGACAAATATCTTCTCCAGAACTCACAGTTATCATCACCTTTCAATCAGCAATTCCATATTAAGAAACTTATTTAATGATTGTTTTTCCGAAAATATTGACGTGATCAATGTATTCGGAGACAGTGACGTAAAGAAAGTTCGGTATGCGGATGGACCCGGGATGATCCATTTTAGCCAGGGCACCTAAATCGTCCAAGTCAGCGGAAGATGATAGCGACTAAAAATATTGAGGTAGCGCCTGCACGTTTGGCAACCCACCACTCGCGTGGGGCGAAGAACGAACTCATGCACGCACCGCACCGATAATAATATCCAACCACCTCCTGAGCGAGTTATTGAATTAGGGTTCGGGTCACGTTTTCGTGCTGCGGCCAGAATTATTTTCTTTTGGCGCGGAGAAATGCGGGGATGAAGCAGGATCTGTACCCCTCCCCATTTGAAAGGGAGCTTCCTTGCCTTACATAATAAAAAAATCGTAAATTTGTTCAATATCTTTTAAAAATTTCATTTTAGGAATTATAGTGGCATGTTAGTGTTTACAGCGACGATAACTAGTGAACTCATTATCTACTCATCTGTAATGAAATGTCGTATAGAAATGTTCGAGTTCAGAGTGGGTAATAATTCCACTATAATCGTATGTTTTATGTGCTTACTATTAAAATTTGTCTGATACAAATAAACAAATTTAAAGAAAAAGGGTGCCCAGAATTGTCGTCCCTCTTGTTTTAGATTGTGCTCACCTGCCCTTGGAAGCAAAATAGTCTCCTAGTCATGCTACTGTAGCCATAGCGTACTACTTTAAATTATTCCCATGGGATGCTTATATTCACATAGCACATTTCAGGTCAAAATGATGGAAGCAACCTGCACAGTTCTCCGCTAATCATTCTCGAGATATCCTCTATTCGAATTGTTGAATTAAATGTACTTTACGTACTCTAAAACAATATTCAATTGTTTGCGTTTTTTTCCCAGAAAGTACTTCTAATGACAAGGACGCAAACTCGAATTTTTTTAGAATAATGAAACCTTCAATAATAACAAGATCTGTATTGAAGCTCGTCCACTTGAAAGCTGCTGTCGATGCTTATGTCATCACACACTTTCGTCTCAAGAATTTCACTGTAGAGGGTTCGTGCATGCATAAGAAACCTCAAGAACTTGATTGAGGTTTGTTCAAAACACCTATTAGAGCGCTGTAATGTAGACTTCATGTTTGCTCACTTTGATGTTTTTCAGAAACTAGAAAAGGTGTGCTTCGAATACAGATAACTGTCAAATACCGAACAAGTTAGGTTCTTTAAAAACGTCCGTAAATAAAAAATGGAATAACCATAATTAATATAACTCATATTAGTCTCGACAACTTGTAACTCTGATCCTTCTCAAGGTGATTTATTTAATCTAATTTCAATTCATTTGATATTGACATTTTGTCTTCATCGAGGTCCAAAAATGTTATGCATATTAACGTTTTCCGCTTCTCTTAAGAAACAATTAGAACAGCCTGAATATGACTCTTGCGACTTGTAAACAAGGCGTTACAACTGTGCCAAGAATTGCTTATTTTATTTATTGGTTTGCTTGTCAAAAAAAAAATAACTCTGCATCTGACACTTTTGAAAAGAGTTGATAAAACCACATTTAACAGTCAAGAAGCAGGGTAAGAAACCATTTGCCCTATGGGAATGTTCAAGGGAAATTGGGTTAGAATCTGATTGAAATAGGATTGAAATAAATGAAATTAGGTTGATAATTACATGATGGTCTGTGGGTGGTGTGAGAAAAAAATGATTAATGTTGCTGATGTATAATTTTCTTCTTTAAATTAATTTCAACCGTGTATCTACTAGGTATATGCATCTCTTTCCGTTGGTAAAGTAAAGCAGCACCTCATGTCAAATGATGATCAGTACCGCCATAGACAAAGACAACTGAAGTTAAATATTGCCATCTGATAATGAAACGAGAAGTACACGCTAAAGCGGTCGTCTTTTCACTATATAACTCGAAAACAGGAATTAGCACTGCCCTTTCCATCTCGCTCTGATTGGAAGTTTTGGTATGAAGTATGAAGCCTAATATCAGGCGAACACTATCGTAAATTTAATTGCTCAACCAGAAGCTGTGGGGGTCCAGAACGCGCCAGTCACATTTTTAATGTAGGGGCTGAATTACCAAACGTCACGTCAAAATATGATCAGGGTGTAATCCAGAAACTATCATAACTAAACCATTGACACATCGTAAAGAAAAGAAACGGTGTAAAAAAGTTAGAAAAGTGCTATATTTTAATATGCGGTAAACAGAAAATTCCAATCTGTGGACCGGAAGCGGTTGCTCAGTGAATCAACTGATGTCACTGCAGTGCCTCTGACTGGGAGGTCCTAGGTTCGAGTCCCGACGGCGGCAGGGTTTTCGACACCAGCTTGTAGCTAGGTCGATTCAGCCGCTGTCTGGAGGAGAATTCTAGAGGCCGGCTACTCTGATTGATAGTGTTCAATGGTATTACCCATCAATAACAGGCGAATGTCGGACCAGTAATACAAAAGGATCACGGACCGATCGCTATTTTTCGTTCCTCTTCCTTGTCCCATCCACTCTCCTTGCACACACTTCCACTTCTACTCACAGTAGCATGCACATTAATACCACACATGTCGGGAGACCGGAAGGGACCTTGGAGCTTGTCGCGACTGGGCGGTGCTCCGCTGGAGAGTGATGCCGGAGGGCAAAATCCCTCGTATGTCGACGTGTACCTAGGCGCCCGGATCTCACCATCTGGGCGTAAAAATATTCACAGGAGTAATGCGACTCATGACCAAAATAGTTGACGTGCTGCGAATCATTAATCCATGAATTGCATACACCCAAAATAATGTATTCTATCGTCCAGTACTTATTTTTAAAGAATAATGAAACGAATTAAAATATGTTTTTCTGAATTAAACATGTTTCTGAAAATATAATTGAAATGCAAATATTTATACCAAGTAATGTATATTGCAATTAACTGTAGCAAGAAATTTTGCTGCCCACTTTTTCTTAGAAAGTAATATATCAGATTTAATTATAATAAATTTTTCTGAAGGCACGTACATTGTGTTAGACGATTACTGGCCCTTGGTTTATTTACACTCTCTAATATTTGCTTGTAAAAATTCTCTTCGAACTTGAACTCGCTATTTTCGCTTCGCTAAATATAACTTCACACTGACGTGTTTGCTCGCGCTAGAAGACGAAAAGTTTGTTTTCAACAGATCGCTTCTAACGCGCAGAATAAAATAATGAACAAATGACGACGGATACGCGTTCATTCTATAGATTTTAAGATATTCTTGAAACTGAGTGTTTACATTATATATTATATAAAAGCGGTTAATAAGAGCAGGCGATAACACATGTAGGGGCCCACTATTATTAAAGCCAAAATCACGCAATTTGGTTGAATACAAAGCCTAAATTTATTTCTATACGAAAATTTGTTGTATAATTGTCACCTACATATATACAAGGAGTGATAACCGCGCTCGTGAAAACTATTCAAATTGTTGGTTGTCTCGGTAGCTTAGTAGTTAGAGCAGCTGGGCGTAAACCAGGAGGCCCGGGTTTGAATCCCGGTCGGGGTGGCCAATTCTTTGAATTAATTTAATTATGAAAGTTATTGGGAATTTAAACATAAAAACTGACGTCTCGTGCGTTAAAACAAATTTACATGAAACAAAGTCATAGGCTTCCGCGGCCAGAGTCAATATTACAATCTTGGCTGTCCGGGTGACGACGCATTAATTGATGTGGTGCCGACGTTTCGCTCATCATGTCGTGATCTTCATCAGGGCTCGTAATGTTCTTGTTTATTTACAATAATAACAATCGCCAGTCGTAGCTAGAGGGCTGCCTGTCAACCGCGGGATGGCACACGTGCACACGAGCGGACGGCAGGAAGCGGCCGCAGCGGACACGCGCGGGCCAGACCGGAGTCGGACGGGCGTCGCGGTCCGCGGCCAGACGGCACGGCGCGAACATTACGAGCCCTGATGGAGATCACGACATGATCGAAACGTCGGCACCACATCAATTAACGCGTCGTCACCCGGACAGCCGAGATTGTAATATTACATAAAACGAGTTACCAATTTAGTTGTTTATTTCGTCACCTCGCAGCAGCACGCTGCGGATCTTCGTGGAGCCGAGACAAGCGGTGCAGCGTAACCTTCACCCCACAGCGCGTCTGTCCTGTGTAGAACCGGTGTTTTCCATGGGAATCCTCGACATTCAGCTCTCGCCGCGCTCCGCCCTGAATGTAGGTCACGCGGGATTATTTCTGTCCCACTCCACGGGCCTTTCTACCTCTCCAGACCCGTCTTCCGCTGTCTCACCCGCATCATCGCTCTTTTATTATTCTCCTTTTCGACGTTCCGTGAATCCAGACCTTGCGGCCTCGGGTTTCTACCCACAAAAAAGGGCGAAACGATGGCCGTGAGGCTGACCGCGAAACAGGTTCCTTTTTTTTAGTGTGATCACCGGCGACCGTGGGGAGGTGAAAGGATAAGCAAGACGGCAATGATCGCTGCACTGGGAGATCCTGTGCAGGAGTAGATTCTTCTGGCTGCTGTTGCTATATTTTTGCGCGAGGGAATATTAACTAGTACATGCGGACGCAGGAACTGCCTTAAAGGAAAGTCGCTTCGGGGTATACACCTGCTGCTTTACGGGAAGGCTTAATTTCTGAGAATGGCTATCCATCTGTTGTAAAGTGTAAATAATCAGTTTCGTAATGTTACTCAGTAAAGTATAAATTTTAAATCATAAATCGCAGTGCCTCTCACCGGGAGGTCCTAGGTTTCAAATCCTGACGGTGACAGGATTTCCGATACTAGCTGGACAGCTGGGTCAAGTTCAGCTGCTGCCTGGGGGAGAATGCTTGCGGTCGACTGCTCTGATCGTTAGTTTTCCGTGATTTCTCCGAACAACACCAGGTGATTGCCGGAGCACTACCCTAACAAACGATATGTGCCGCGCGCAATATTTACTTCCTCTTCCTTGCCCTGTACTCACTCCTTACTTGCACACATACGTACACTCACATAAACGTCACTACCACACTTGTTGGAATACCAGTCGGGAGCTTAGAGCTTGTCCTGGCTGGGGCGGCGCCCCGCTGGTGGGAGATACTTGGTTGAGGAAAATTCTCGCAAGGCAACGTAGGACGGCAGACGATCTCGCCATCCAACGGGGGAAGATTACCGGCTCCTTCCCATATACAAACATGCACTACAATTACGGGACTAATGACCTTAGCCGATGTCGCGCCCCGAATCACTAATCAATCATTGGGTTTTAAAATTAATTATTTTCATTGTAACGTTTGGAGTTCACCGAGAAACCCTGGCGTGAGTTCGCTTTGTCAACTAAAAGTTCAGAATGGATTCGCCTGCGATCGGACTGTCGGCGTCAGTGGTGGAAGACAAACGCTCTAGCCATTACGTCAAGACCTCCCCCTTCCACTCTCGCCCCTCTTCCTCCCTTTCCCACCTTTCCTTGTGCCTCACTCCCCTCTTTTTGCCACTTTCTCCCCTCCCCTCTCCCTCCCTGAAATTCCCCCCTCCCATCCTCACTTCTCCTGAATCCCCCTTTCCCCATACCACCATTTTTCTTCCTCTACCTTCGCACTCTTCTTCCGACCCCTGCCTCCACCAACCTCCCTACGCCATGAGTTTGTCTTTTCTGGCAAGGATTACTTTAATAGGAAGTAGTCATTCTTATAGTGTAGTGAGTGTAGAAATATTTCCTTCGCATCAGTATGAATGCTCTTCAAAATTGTTTTCTTTTTCAATTTCTTTGATTTGAAAATTTGAAGATTTGAAAATCATGAATGTGCCGCCTAGAAGTGGATCAATTTCATTCCTAGTACAGAACGTACTCATTAATACGTTTCTAGCAGAGGACGTCAACCTCTCTCGATGTGGACAATTTGTGGCATTCCCTACCTGTGGATTCGCATCGTGCTTATCGGTGCCACCGCAAACATCGCGAAGAAACTCCCCTTCTCAGTTGTTTTTGTTTTCTGCATCTTCAGCTGCCTCGACTCGGCGTGTTACGTTCCGTCTCGTCGATTCATTGATTGACTGATTTTTTCGTGTTTCCGAGCGAGTCAACTGCTTTGGTCATTACTCCCGTTAGTGTAGTGCATGTCTTTTTTCTCGGGAGATGGAAGTGATCTTCCCCTGCTGGATGGCGAGATCCGGCGCCGACCTACCGTCGGCTAGTGGGGTTTCCCCTAACCAGGACTCTCCCACCAGCGGGGCACTGCCCCAGCCGGGACAAGCTCTAAGCTCCCGACAGGTCTCCCAAAGAATGTAGTGGTGTAGTGCGTGTTAGTGTAAGTGTGTGTGTGTGTGTGTGTGTACTTCTTCCGGATGTGATTTAAAACTTAATACATAATAAAACAGCCATAAATACTTAATAAAATACATCAAAAGAAATATGTTATATTGATTGATTTTTTCGTGTTTCCGGACGCATCAACTGCATTGGTCATTAGTCACGTTAGTGTAGTGCATGTTTTTTCTTGGGAGATGGCGGTGATCTTCCCCCGCTGGATGGCGAGATCCGGCGCCAACCTACAGTCGGCTAGTAGGGTTCCCCCTAACCAGGACTCTCCCACCAACGGGGCACCACCCCAGTCGGGACAAGCTCTAAACTCCCGCCGGTCTCCCGGAATATGTGGTAGTGTAGTGCATGTTAGTGTGTGTGTGTGTGTGTGTGTGTGTGTGTAAGGGGGGAGGACAGGGCAGGGAAGAGGAAGGACAGATCGCGCGCGGTGGCCCGTTTGGTAGGGTACTGCTCCGGCATTCGCCTGGTGTTGATCGGAGAAACCACGGAAAACTACCGATCAGAGCAGCCGGCCTCTAGAATTCTCCTCCAGAGAGCGACTGAATTCGACCTATCTGAAAAGCTAGTGTCGAAAATCCTCCCGCCGTTAGCACTCGAACCTAGGACCTCCCGGTCAGAGACACTAGTGACATGAGTTGATGCACTGAGCTCCCGCTCCCGGTCCCGTCTCGTCGAGCGACGTGGGTTTGTGTCGTCTGTGCTAATCGCCGCCGCGCCTTTTATTTGATGATTTACTGAGATAACGTTGCGCCCCATTTCGTAACGCCATCTCCCGGCGAGGAGCCAAGTGGAAAAGTTTCAGCAGCGAAAAGAGGTTTGGCCGCTCTGCGGGATGGCACAAAGCTCGGACAAGAGGAACTGCCAAGGAGTAGGAGTTTCATTCACGCAATCTCGTAAAGAGTTCGCCGAGATCTAGGTTCAATTTTCTACAAAAGAGTAGGTCGGGAGCTTGGCAATAGAATGCTGTGACTGATCAAATTGAATATTGTTTCTATTTCTCCAATGCAGCGGAGATGGCTGACTTCTGTTGTTTTTTTGAGGGAGGGTAATAATTTTAATTTTTTGACAATACGAATTACCGATAAGTCAATAGTAGTAAAATTGTGTATTTGTTTCATGAAGAATTGTTTCAAATAATTGTTTTGCCAATTTCTGATATCTTCGGGACTTTTTTCAGTTGATTCATTTTTTTCTTAAAAGCGAAAAAACGTCAACTTCAGGGTATTTAGTTTTGAAAAATGTCGACATGCATGGGAACCACGTTTATCCCTGGGATTCCAAACATGACCTCCTAGAATTTTATGTCGACAGACTTCGGAAGAAAGTAGCCACGACGTTGAGAGGGGAGTCAGCCTTGTAGGGTTCGTAGGCAATCCAATGTCCTGCCACAAACCCTAAACCGCACCCGCTACAAAAGCCACAGAGATTGCGAGCTCCCTGGATAGGAACCGGTGGGCACCGATATCTTGTGCACGTAAAGGTTTCACGTCCACTCTCATTAGACGTGGCTCAGCTTTGGATGTGATATGGTTGGACAGAAGTGTAACGAGATGTCTTCATGAATTATGTACTTTCCCTTTGTGCTATTAATTTCCAAAAATAACATCGAATTTGGAACAGAAGGGTCATTACGAAACTGAGGGGTGATGTCAGAAATAATGTATAACCTACTTCTTGATGAAAGAGAATGTTCACGACAATTAAATTAAGAAAAAATAAATCAGTCTTAGGAATGTGATGGGGCGAAAGATCCTCGCCACAAATAATGATTTCTTCTTCTTCTTCTTCTTCTTCTTCTTCTTCTTCTTATTATTATTATTATTATTATTATTATTATTATTGTTGTTGTTGTTGTTGTTTTTGTTACAAGAATTCGTTTACAATTGCAAAGTAAACTCAGCAGATATTCTCAATAAATTTCCTTAAAACGAGATCTGTATCTAGTAGTAAGAGTAGCATGTTGACGAACATACGGAAAAAAACAGCGCTTAGAAAGCAGAATATATTGCGCACATCAATTTCCGTTGTGTCTTTCCTCAGGGTTGCTCTAAAATATACACTCCCTGAAAATACTCTAGTAACTGCTTCTGAAGATAGAGTTAATGATTTCACTCTTTCGCCCGTCCGGGTACACTTTTAGATAGCCAAAATGCAAAAGTCACGAGTAATTTCCGTCTCAGACTTCTCCGCAGCTGGTACAAATTCGCTACCCGGATACTCCCCGATATTTTTAAAATGGCGGGCTGCACCCAAGATGATCTGTATGTCAGCAGCATCCGGCACTTTTCGGCCGACGGCACTGGAAGAACCGTCTCGCGGCCAACGAAGACACCCCACTGCTGTCACCGCCTGTCTACGCCTGTCTCCGCCCCCCCTGCTCCCTAGCCAGCACCACTTCAACCACATCCGTACCTCCCGTCCTTGCTTCACCCCCATGTCACAACGTGAACCACAGGCATTTATAGCTATTACGTATTCCTCACTTCTGTCCAAGATTCGCAAGAGTTATCTGGCATCTTCTCCCTGACTTTGTCCGCTTCCCCCACACATCACTTATCACTATTACCACTTCCTTTACTGCCTCCACGATTATCTTTATACCTCCACAATCAAAATCTCCATGCCGTTTATACACTTTAAAGACCATTATCTAAATCGTCACGAACACTAAAACCACCACCACCACCACCACCACCACCACCACCACCACCACCAACACGAACAAGTCTCGGCTTCAGAATCACGATGCAGCATTTACGTGGAAAGGACTACTGTCAACTTTTGATGTGTGTTCGAGCTTCTGGTTTAACTACGCGGTGCTTTTCACCCCCCCCCTAATTCATTGTCTTCTCTACGCGGCAATCCGCGTAAAATGGAAAGATCCAATTGTCAGTATGGATTCATTGGAAGGATTCATTTGTCACTGCTTCTAAAAGACTGAATACCATTCCACATAAAAAAGGATACACGCCCACACACTCATGTGCGCACATAGACATTTTCATTCTCTTTCCACACCACCGCTCCCAGTCTCTGCCATTCACATCTCCCCTCTACCTCGCCGCCGCCGCCACGGCGCGGCCGTCCAGAATCCATGGCTGTCGATTTGTCTGTCAGCTGCCGTCGCGCCGCCCTGCCGCTCCTCCCCTCCCCGCCTGCGACCTCCACCCCCACCGTCCGCCCCTTCGCGGTCATTGCTGCCTTCTCCTCTCGCCAGTGTCTCCCCCATCATCACCTCCGCCATCCGCGCCGTCACCTCACCGTTAGCACCGCCTCCGCCGCCGCTACCACCACCACCACCACCACCACCACCACCACCACCACCAACAACAACAACAACAACAACAACAACAACAACAACAACAACAACAGCAGCAACAACAACTTTGCGATTATTTCCACTCCCACCACCATCAAGGCTGCCACAACCATCACCGCCGCCACCAGCGTCACCGCTGTCACCGTCACATACATCGACAACAACTTCGCCATTACTTCCACCACCATCACCATCACCTCTTCCACCAGCGCCACAGCTGTCACTATTGCCATCACCCCCCCCCCAACAACCACCACCACCACCACCAACAACAACAACAACAACAACAACAACACCAACAACACCAACACCAACAACAACAACACCAACAACAACAACACCAACAACAACAACAACAACAACAACACCAACAACAACAACACCAACAACAACAACACAAACAACAACAACAACAACAACAACAACACCTCTTCCTCCTCCTCTTCGTCTTCCTCCTCCTCCTCTACGTCTTCCTCCTCCTCCTCTTCGTCTTCCTCCTCCTCCTCTTCGTCTTCCTCCTCCTCCTCTTCGTCTTCCTCCTCCTCCTCTTCGTCTTCCTCCTCCTCCTCTTCGTCTTCCTCCTCCTCCTCTTCGTCTTTATCCTCCTCATCCTCCTCCTCATCCTCCTCCTCATCCTCATCCTCATCCTCCTCCTCCTCCTCCTTCTCCTCATCCTCTTCATCCTCCTCCCCTTCTCTTCCTCCTCCTCTTCCTTTTCTCCTCCTCTCCTCCTCTCCTCCTCCTCCTCCTCCTCCTCCTCCCTACCACCACCAGTACTCACACCATCACCAACTCCCCCACCACCCCCACCACCCCCAACCCCCACCACCATTGCCACTCCCTCCCACTTTCCCAGCCACCGCCAGCGCCAGCGCCGTCGCCGTCGCCTCGGCGCCCCGGCCGTGTGAGAGACGCTCTAAATAGCGTCTCCGCGGGGCGTCGTCGCCGTCGTGACGTCGCCGCGCCGCGCCGTGACGCCAGCGCTTACATCCGCCGCCGCCCCCTGGCCCGTGGCGCGTGGCGCGTGGCCCGTGGCCCCGCCGACACACGCGTCGTTTGCCGCCCGCGCGCCCGCCACGCCACACGCCACACGTAGGCGCTTAATGGAAACGAAGGGAGTGAAGAACGAATTATCCCACGTGGCTAACAGGCGACTGGACGTCATCAATCGCGCGCGGCCTACGAGGGCGTTGTTCCAAAGGGATGGACCTTCAACTAACACAATTTTCCAGGAAGTGAAAGCATTCAAATTTGGACTTACAGGATGCGGTTCAATTGTTTTCGGGAGGCGTTTAGCATAGCGGAAACGCCATTTTTAATCACACTATTTGGCAACATGATGGAGAAACGTCTTAAAACAACTATCGTGTTATAAAATAGAAGACACATGGAAATAGTGATTCGTCGCATTGTAAATAACTCTTCTGTACATAGGTACAGAAATTCAAATTTAGAACTAAGAAAATGCGTCGTAAGCAAATGTAGGTTGACGCACGTAAAAGTTAATTAAAGTGGGTCAGGTATTGAAAGAGCGTATTTTGGTTTGTTTTAATTACTTTTACAGAATATAACTGTAGTATTGTGGAAGTTATTAGGCGAGGTGGATAAATAGTTTGACCGAGATACTAAAATTATGTAAATGAATGATTATTTACTGGCGTGAACAAGCTTTGCAGTGTTCATTTTTGCAATTGATGAAGCGTCCCAGCTCAGAAAATGGCAATGCAAAAGGACCGTAAAAGTAAGTTCTCTTCATTTTAAACAAACAAGTGAAAAAACGAAATAATTTGAGAAATTAAATCCTGAGACATCGTTTATTGGATCAAATAAGAATTGCATGTAATAATAATGCTGTTATAACCAGTATGATTCCTTGCTCAACGAAGAGGGGCTTTCAGGTCTCACTTAGACATTAGTTCATTATTCATAAATTTTTTCTGCATTCTAAAAATTTGGGTACTGTGGGATACATTTCCTTTTAATATTATGCTATATCTCAGGCGGGAATGTAATTTTGCCAAATACATGCAACGAGCTGCATGAAGGCTGACTGAATTAGAAAGTATTCTGAATGTGTAGCATAATGCATTTCATTGAGAGTTCAGTTCATTTATCTGGATATTCCACTTCAAGCTTGACTGAATTAAGATATCCAGAAATATTGTTACCAGCACATCAACCAATTGCGTATTGATTATTTTTAATGACGTAGGCCTTGCAAGGCCGCCTTGAATGCAACAAGCTGCATTCTTCGTTTACTATTGATTTGTCGTCTACATGTTTAAACTGTTGTAATTTGGTTTTGGTTTTATGTTGCTTTTCGTAATTTCGTTGCTTCATTTTCATTCTTATAGAATTCATTGGGAAATGTAATTATTTAAATTATCGTTTTCATGTTGTTGCGGCAGAAAGTATTATTCCTTGACGAAGGACATCATGGATAAGAGCCCAAAATTTATTGCTTATTTATCCTTCAAAATAGATTTTATTACATGAGAGCTTTTTTTTCAAAATTCATGTAGTATATGACTTAGTGTAGGGATCACAGAATTTTGAAAATGTGCACAGAATCAACTTCTCCCCATAGCACGTTTCAACTGTTTTCTGACGTAAAACAAATAAACAAATAAATAAATAAATAAATAAATAAATAAATAAATAAATAAATAAATAAATAAATAAATAAATAAATGTCCGTTGTTAGGGCAGAGCTATTTTTCTACATATTCTAGTTCTAGTTGCATCATCATTCGTAGTCTACGCACAAGGCGTCCGTTTCTATGCCAATGCGGCCTCCTTCGACGAGAGAATTATTGTCTGACGTCTGTGGCGAGCGTCACTGCTTCAAAATGGGAAGACCATTGGACATCTGGCTTGAATCCTAGACCAATCAACAGACTTCTCGTCCTCTATTTCAAGCAACCGCGTCACTATGGTTTGTTACCACTGCACTAATTCATGTCTAGGGTTACCTCACTTTATCCCCCACATGGAAAATGTTCTATAAGATATTGCGCTTGGCTATGATGTTCCAGACTACTGTTGAGACATTTCTTCAGACGCATGTGAAAATAAAAAAAAAGGCTCATTGGCGTCCTGGTAAGGACGTAATGCTTCTTCGAAAGTCATAGCACCATTATCACCTTTGGATCAGTGAGAGAGAGAATTTTTTTTTTTCAAATCATTGATTTTTCTCTTCACAGCTTCACGAAGTATTTCGATCAGTTGATGTGTTATGGTTTTTTACTTTCTCGCCTCATGACTTTTTTTTGTTTGTTTTTTCTTATTCCATGTGTTCATAAAATTATGCGCGTTTTTGTAACTACGAATTACGACTAACGAAATACAGACAGACAGTTTGATAATGAACCAAAGAAATTGGTTTGCGAAAAGCAGAATTATGTGTATTAAGGTGGCACCGTCAAGAGCATGGCAGAATCGTTAGTGTCATTGTGTTCATTCGCTTTCTGGGTAAAAAAAAAATTGGTAGTATGTGTCAGAGCAAACAGTACAGAAGTGTTATAATAAGAAATAAGATTACTCACCCGTGTAGGTATATCACTATTCATAATGTGTGCATCCATCAAATATTTGTAAAGTGGACCACAAAATAAGATATAGGAAGCTTGTCCGCAAGGAAAATATGTTGATACCCGTTTACAATTGTCGTATTTTTATCTCATTGGACTTTCGTCAATAGTTGAGACACTCATTGTTGTTCCAACATACAGTCTTCAACGCTAGAAGTCCAGGTGTTCCCTATTTTCAAGTTTCAAAGTATCGCTATGTATTTTCATTCCTGGCTTTGAAAAGTCTTTGAGTAAGCGATGATTGCTCATTATCTTCCAATCGTAAGGTTTCATAACGGCTGTCTTGGTTTCCAGGACACCAAACTCTATGCCTCTCCGTTAGCTTTCATTTAAACTTCTGAATGTCACTGCGTTCCCACACCCACCAACAGAGTCCATTAATACCTTCCTCCCGTCAAACGCATCTATTTCAGCTGCACTGGTCGCGTGGATGTGCATCACGTGCGGTTGATGCCATTGCAGCGTGAAATACTGTGGGAGTGTTGCAGGAGCGGTGACAGCCGGATCAGGCACATCGCCCGTTGAAGGAAGAGGGGAGGGTGAGTCATTGCGGGGGGGGGGCACGCGCCGTGTCCAAACACACCTAGGTGGAAGAGGTGGGGGACGAAGCTGAAGTGCGGGTGTCCGAAACGGTACCCTCAGACTAACCAATGGTCCCACCACAATGGAGACCGTCTGGGGTTCTGATGGAAATGTAATCGTTACCTTATTAAATCACTTATTTGTAACATATTTCTTTTCATGTATTTTATTAAGTAATATTCGGTATTAAGTTTTAAATCACAGCCGGAAGAAGTAATAGACATTAACATTAGTGCGCTCATTGTCAATTCTCACTAACAACTTCTGGCTCATCGTATATGGGACCAGCAAAACCCAAAGACACTTAACGACCCAGCACACAGTTCCTCTTAACCTAAGCGACTTTCGTGAATACCCAGGCCATGAGTTGTTTGTCCTGATTGTACTGAGCAGGAAAGCTGGGAATAATCACGACATTTGCTCAAAGAGTAGCCGCAATATTCTCAGGAGAAAGAGTCCTCGCAAATACATTTTCTCATTACTAATATCGGGAACGTATGTAGAAATAGCTAATTTGTAATCACAAGGCTAAGTAATTACAAGTTCTGTAGAAATAATGCGTAAACTTTTCTGTGATTTATTTTCAACATGAAAAAATGAATTTTGTATTTTTTCTCCTTATTTTATCAGAAAGAATAATTTAAACTGAGATTAGTGTTTATTTGTTGAAGAACAGTATGTTTTGTAAATTGTGATGGATTTTTTCCGGCATTTATTGATCAACTGTATACTATGCCACACCTAAGGCAGATAACTGTCTACTAGAACTGAACGGCAACACGTATTGTTAAATGTCCAATTTCCCATTGAAGATTTCCTAGTTATTTTTTGTCCAGTTTTATTTTGTATTGAGAATCCAGTGCTGGTCAGGGTGTAGTATTATCTTCGTTGTTTTTACTGAGTTTGTGTTTTCTATTATTTTATTCATCATTGTTGTGTTGAAGTATCGGAGATATTTTGTTATTTTCCTCTTGATTATTTCATTCATTTCGTTGAATGTTGACGATAAATCTGGTAAATGTCTAAAGACGTATTTTTCCTCTCTCGTCTATAACTTGTAAAGTAGTTTCTTTAAACTTTCGGTTCCTTTGCATCTTGGACATGTTGGGGAAGCTTCTTTACCACATGAGATAATGAATCTTTTTAGTTGTTCTTGATTTTTTTCTACAAGCAGTATTATCACTTAATTAATAAATAATTTAATTATCAAATAAACATAAACTAATAAATGCTAATATCAAATAGTAAGGGATATGAATTAGGTGATAACCTGTAGATTTTTCAACTCCTTCATTCTGCTTCATCTAGTTCATTTAAAATTAATTTTAATTGAAATAATAATTGTTATTGTTTAAAGACTTCGCAGCTTAAAAGGAAAACCGTGCTATACACTAACTCTGAAGTTCGGAATCGCGCCAAATGTAAAGACGGCTCCACACATTCGGCATTCACCGAGCAGTGAGCTAGTGCTCGCCCAATCCCGAGCAGCTGACGTGTTAGGCGAATGTTCGCTCCCTTTGAGGTGTCCAAAAAACCGACACGCGGTGGGTAGGGCGAGCACCTAATGTTCGTCACTCGGCAAATAGGAAGCAACTCATCCACACTACTCGGGATTCGGCGAGCGGTTGCTCGGTGTTCGCCGAATAACGAATGTGTGGAGCCACCTTTAGTCTAAAAGCGGCTCCTTACATTCGGCATTCGCTGTGTAGCGAGCTACTGCTCGCCCAATCCCGAACAGCCGATGTGTTCGGCGAATGTTCGCTTCCGTTGATGTGTCCAAAAAACCGACACGCGGTGGGTAGGGCGAGCACCGAATGTTCGTCGCTCGGCAAATAGCAAGCAACTCATCTACACTACTCGGGATTCGGCGAGCGGTTGCTCGCTGTTCGTCGAAAGACGAATGTGAGGAGCCGCCTGTAGGAAACAGTGCGCGCGCAGTCCTTCTGAATCAGTTGATTCACGGACAAGGCTTCGCCCAACGGGATCCTTGGCGCGTAGCAGGAACCAGGATGTGCGCTTCCGGCGCCCGACGCGGCTGGGCGCTCCAGTTTCCACGGGCGCGCGGTTGCTCCACCTCGCTGCATTTCACCGGCGCGGCGCTGCTGTGCACGCCTCTAAATGTCAAGAGCAACGCTGCTTGAAGTTGCTTCAGCTGCACCGAAAATATTCGCTTCCGAAAGCGAGACCGGAAGCGGCGTCTGGCGGGGGGCGGGGCGCGAGTCCCTCGCCGGTTCCGGTCGCAATGAAATCAAAATCACCGTCCCCCCTCTTCCCCCCCCCCAGCGTCTCAGTCATTGAAGCGGTGCCGGTCGAGTGGGCACCGCGGGGGCCTTCCGGGTGCCGATTGCGGGGCGACTATTTTAGATCGCGGTTGAGCCGTTTGGCAGGTCGAGGGTAACCACACACACACACACACACACACACACACACACACAAACGCAGACGCTCAATCTCACACACACACACACACACACACACACACAAACACGCACACACTCAGTTGCACACACATACACATACATGCACACACACACACGCACATACAAACGCACATACATGCACATACACACAAACTCCCAGGCCCGGAAAATATGGAGAAGTACCCAAAAATGCGTGACTGCTCAGAGCTGGTGAGATTAGAAGCACAAGAAGTCAAATTTGGCCTTGTCACCATTCCAATCCAAACTTCTCATTTTGTTGATAGTACCTAGTTAATAGTTCGAGGACTGGTGGAATATTAATGAACAGTCTTTATTGTTGACGACATATGTCAGTGCTTCGTCATTTTCTTTCTTAATTTCTCACAATTTTGGATTCAACCACTAACTTCTCATTCTGAGCATGTTTTTAAATGCTAGTTATATACATACACCCTTCGTGTTGATGATGAATGAGACGATTTATTTGTGAAAAACTTTCGTAGACGTAAACACTGTAAAAATAGATAAAAATCTTTTGTAAATATCTCATTCTGCAAAAGTGCTGGAAGTGTTAATGAACTACATCTCAATATTAAAATAACTTCAAAGCAAGAAAAGGAAACAACCCAGACGTGTGTGTTCTTGATAATATTGATGAGGTGATGGGTATAATTGATGGAAAGCATAATCAATTCATTATTTGAATCCCTTTGTAAATATCACGCACGGTGCTGATTTCTGACACGGGATCGGGATCGAATCAAGCTCAGACACGGTTGTTTACTCTAGTGTGCACCTAGTGTTACCCTAGTGGGCCCCAAAATGCAAATAGCATTGTCAGCCCCCCGCCCACTACCCATTGCCATTCTAATTTCAACCCTTCTTTTCTGATCAGTCCGAACGACGTAGATGCATTGCATATGCGCCATGTGCATGTTCCATTTGTAGACCCCCTAACTTAACAGCTTGTCTCCCCGCTTAAAATGGGGTTGGAGCTGCCAGGTCGCATGCAGGAGTCGGTTTTCATTTTTTTTTATTTACATCGTTAAGCACATGTTTATATTATTTTGATTAGTGATATCGCCTAAGTCCTGGAATTTAGGCAAACCACGTTTTTCAATTATTACGTTTTTTAAATTAAGCCAGAACAGTGAACATGCATATGAAGAATCCGTCTTTGAACTAGTTTTTTTTTCACAGAAATATTACATATTAAAGTATGTAGAAGAATTTTTAAATGCCATCGAGATTAAAATATTGCATATACAAAATTAACAGAATCAACTTGAACTTGATTTATCTCGAAACACGTGTTTTGCACTTCGCAAGTCTCATTTGAATTGCGACGATATTAACGCCGATATACATATTCACACATACAAACATATATTGATTGATTCATTTTTTCGTGTTTGCGGGTACGTCGAGTGCTTCGGTCATTAGTCCCGTCAGTGTAATGCATGTTTGTGTTCTCGGGAGATGGCTGTGATGTTTCCCCGCTGGATGGCGAGATCCGGCGCCGACCTACCGTCGGCTAGTGGGGTTTCCCCCTAACCAGGACTCTCCCACCAGCGGGGCACCGCCCCAGCCAGGACAAGCTCTAAGTTCCCGACCGGTCTCCCGGAATATGTGCTAGTGTAGTGCATGTTAGTGTAAGTTTGTGTGTAATGGGAGAGGATAGGACAAGGAAGAGGAAGGAAAGATCGCACGCGGTCCGTTGCCCGTTTGATGGGGTTCCGCTCCGGCATTCGCGTGGTGTTGATCGGAGAAACCACGGAAAACTACCGATCAGGGCAGCTGGCCGCTAGAATTCTCCTCCAGACAGCGACTGAAACTGTTCAAATTCCAGTATACATACAAAAATACACATTAATTTCCGTGATTAAATTGCGAGCTAAAAACAATGAACGTGCGTTTTTGTCGCCGCCTCGGGCCACGTGCGGTGGAGGCCGCGCCTGCGGCCAGCGAGGCGTGACGTTGCGCGGTGACCGGGGCCCTCCGGCGCCGCAACCCTCCAGATCCGGGGTGCGTGCGTCAGCGGCCCGCGCCGCGCCTCGCGCCAGCCGGGCGCTATATGGGTCGCCCGCCGCTGACGGGCACGCCCACGCCCACGCCATCGCCCCTGCCGCCGCGGATCCGCCCACGCGTCGCGCCCGCCGCCTGGAGCGCCTCTCCGCGCGGCACGGGGCCCCGCCCCCCTTGGGTAATCCCTTCCGGCACAGGGAACCGGCTGAGATGTAGAACGAATTTCCTAAGGATGAGCCAAATGACAGCTAGTGCTGGCAACATGACTGAAGGTTCTGTGGTCGTTGTGCCCTCGAGCCCATCAGACTCCCTCCCTGCATTCATTCGTTTGCAGTTGGCTAACTTGTACATGGCTTCGACACTTCATTTTGTGATGTCCTCGTCCGACAAAAATATAGAGCGCCGCGAGAAATAATTGAAATTAGGAAGTGTAGTGTTATGTGCTCTTCCCTAAATTTTTTTTTCTTTATATATTACATTAAATTTACTTTTTGTGTGATAAATATTGTTTATTTTAAAACCCAGGCTTGAATGCGAGATGCGTACCGGTGCACGTGTTTCTGGCTTAAAATCATTTTTCTTTCTATTTACATGCGTGGCAGTTTTCTTTTAATGATTGTGAGAGCGTGTTAAAATATTTTCTTCATACGTAATTAAATTTAAATATTTCCCGGAGTCGCGTACGTGCATATACTTCAGCGAAATTCTTAGGCTTCTGCATAGGGGTGTTTTCACAGGAGCCATTAGCACTTTACGAAGGGGTGTGGCTGAACAGCTGTCGCGGCGGAGGGATACTTCTCTGAATTACATGTGATGTTCACTTGTTACGCGAACTGCCACTTTGGCTCATCCTTATGAAAATCCTTCTATAGCGCTCGGCAGCAACTGTGCCCAATGCTGTGATGGTGATCGGGAGGCTCTAGGACTCGAGTCTTGATTGATTAGTGCTTGCGGGCGCGTCAACTGCTAAGGTCACTTGTCCCGTAAGTGTTGTGCATGTTTTTGTCGCAAGCGGTAGTGGTGATCTTATTCCGCCGAGTGATTAGATTCGGCTCCGACCTACAATTTGTCTTGCGGCGTTTTGCCCAGCAGAAATCTCCCACCAGCGAAGCATTGTCCCAGCCGGCACAAAATCTAATAAGCTCCCGACATGTGTGGTGGAGTAATACTTGTAAGTTACGGGTGCGGGTAGGATAAGGAAGAAGAAAAAATATCGCGTGCGGTCCTTGGACGTTTGTTAGGGCACTCTCCGGCATGGATCTGATGTTAATCGGAGTAACCATCGCAAACGACTGATCAGAGCAGCTGGTCTCTAGAATTTTCCTCCAAACAGCGGCTGAACTTGACCTAGCTTAGAGTCCCCATACTGCCGACTTTTCGACACTAGCTACATACTAAGTTGAACACAGCATCCGTCTGGAGAATAATTCCAGCGGCCGGCTGCTCTCATCGGTAGTTTTCCGAGCTTTCTCAGGTGAATTCGAGATGAATACCGAGGGAGTTACTTAACAAACGGGCTACGGACCACGCGAGATCTTTCCTTTCTCATTCTTGTCCTATCCTCTCGCCTTAAACACACTCTTATATGCACTGTACAATATGCTATCACACATGTCGGGATACCCGATGGAGCGGTACCCAGTTGGCAGAGATATCCCGTTAGCTGACATGTAGGTCGTCACTGAATCTCACATTCGAGCAAGGGAGGAACACCACCACCTCCCATAATATGGACCAGTGACAATGGCAACTGATGGGCCCGGAAACACGAAGTGATGAATCATGCTACATAGGTTGATTTAAAAGTGCCTCAGGCCCACAAGGCGGGGCTTGTGTTTTCCACGATAATGTAATTTTTGCGAAGCGAAATTTGGAAATCTCTGTAGTTTTACAGTTATCAAAGAAAGTTTGGCAGGAATGCGGTCAGAAGCTTATGAAACCCCACTGTATGACAGAATGGATTGTTAAGTCTCAAAGGCGGTGAAAATTAGTTGACACAATAATGTACGTAGGGTACAGCGCGTGACTCTTTCGACGTCTGTAAGGTACAGCATGCGGCACTTTAAGTGCGAAGCGCACGATAATGAAGTCAGAATTACGAAAAGGTCAGTCGTCCAGTTAACGCTAAAGGCATCACTTTCGCTCTTCGTCCAAGGTCTTCGCTTTCCTAGTTTTACTACCTTGGGGCGCGAAATTTTTCCTCCTGTGGCGGAAATACGCTTACTGTTTCCCAAGAACGGAATATCTCATACAACTTTTCATCCCATGAAACAGTTGACATTCATAGGTCGAAGGAATCATTCTACACATAATACGTTAAAGAAATTTGACGTATTTGATTTTTAAGATTTAAAAACTAAATAAATATTAAAAATAAGTACAAATAAATAAAGAAAGAAAGCAGCGTTTATTGATGGTGAGGCTTGAGCCATAGGATCTGCTCCTCTACCTGACAACTTTCAAAACTGTATTACAAATAAATAGATAATTAAAAAAATGAGGACGTTTTACGAAGAAGAATGACAAGAGGTAGTGGTGCAAGAGAAAAAGTGAGGGAGGAGAGTTTAATGAATAATCAACGTTCAGGCAACGTTTTCGTGATAACGCACATCTACTATTTATAAGACCATCACATCACATACTTAGCCACCAACTTTTATTATTATTTACCTCAAATCTCTTCCCTTGGAACCTTTAGACTCGCTAAAAACCCGAACCATACCAGAATAAAAAACAAATATCCCTACAATATATTCCTCAAAACCTTCTCCGAATTTCAACCAGAATAGAGGACCCAATAGGGCATCCTCAACCTTGTTAGATTTAAGTCTTAGAAATAAGTTTTAAATATACGTTAGTAAGTAAGCCTATCAAACATACGTAAAGTTTATACTAAAACTGACCTATGTACATCCAACATAAGCAACAAAAATAAATAAAAAACTATTTATGAGCCAGTGTGGTTGAGGCGTTGGCCTCGCGGAGTCAGAGCGCCATTTCGGTGCTTCTCGCGAGCTCCCCATCTCGATCAGGATTTTCGTCCAGTTTCCCTGATCCATTGAGCAAATGCTGAGATGGCCCCCTTGTGTTGCTTGTGGACATAAATGTGACTTCATTTTCTGTGCACGTCTGCTAGAATTCAGTGGGAAATACAATTATTCAATATATCGTTTCCATGTTGTCGCGGCAGGAAGTATTATTCCGAAGGACAACATGGATAAGAGCCAAAATTTATTGCCTTTTTATCCTTGGAAATAAATTTTATTACATGGGAGCTTTTTTTCCTCTCAAAATTTATGTAGTATATGACTTAGTGTAGGCATCACAGAATTTTGAAAATGTGCACACAATTCACTTTTCCCCATAGCACGTCATACGCAGTTTTTAACTGCTTTTTTGGCGTAAAAATAAATAAATAAAAATAGCTCCGTGATGATCTTCGTCTGCATGCCGCGATATTTTGGGTTTCATGTTCACGGGCGTGAATCATGGAACGCCAATTCACACGCCCACAACGTCTCTAAGCTGGACTACGGACGTCGCTTACAGTAGGGACGATTCGTAAGTTTTTCTCTTATGACTCCTACAGGATTCTCCCAAATTTATAATTTCGTACCCTTTGAATCATTTATAACAATGTTCGAGTTAACAATAAGGTAAATGAAGCTATTAAGATCGGAAAGAAAGATAAAATAACCGTGTTTTCACGTCTTTGTCTTCTTCACAACCATATTTTAATGTTTTTTAAAAAATCTAATTCATTTTCGTACAACTTTGTACATGTGAAATTCATTGTATTAGTAGCCTGCAGCAGCAACAATGCTGCTGAACAAAACCACAAAATGGTTTTCCAAAAAGACGCACATACTCTGCTCAAGAGCAACAAATAAAATAGTCATGCACACGGTAATAAAGTAAATATTTTAATAAAAACTGTCTCCACAAATACTGCAATAATTTAGTATAGTATGTGTAGCTACGCAATATTACAGCTCTTTACACACTAAGGATGTGAAAAATATTGTTCCGTAACGCAATACGTGAATAGCAAATATTAAATGGAGGGTGGTCTCTTCCTTGGAGCCTTGTGTCGTACAAATTGCCGTAGTGATGCACTGAGTATGAGAATTCAGTTAGTGGTTCGAGAACAGGTGGAAAAGCAAATCATAAATTTGCATTTTACTGTAAAAATATGTTTCAATGTTTTTGGATTTTTGGAGATCCTGGGTATCTAATGAAACATAAACATTTCTCATAAAGGCCGGAGGAAGCATAATCCTCTTATTTCTGCATTTCAGCGGGGATTGGAAATTAGTAAAACAGTAAAACTGAGGCGGTTCTTAAAACATAAAACGATTATTCAATCAATCGAATGCTACATTATTTCATTTGCTTCATTTCAATATAATCTTAATATACATTCTGTGACCTCAATTTAATGATCTTTCCGAATAATCGATTATCAGAAATGTATGGTGAAATAAATATAAAGTAATGGTTGAATTCTCTTTAAGATTTCACCTTTTTGAACAGATAATAATATTTACATTTCTATTCTCAAATACATAAACACAATAGGAAACGTTATGTTTTGACACATGTTTTGACCCTCATTGAAGGTTTGAATTCAGCAGAGTCGATTTTTTGGAGATCCTGGGTATAAATGGTTATTACAAGAATTGAGTTCCTAGGATTCGTTAGGATTCGCATGACGAAAATATACTGAAGTTTCTATATTTCTAACATCGAATCCTTCTTAAGAATCAAAATTTTCGGAATTTTCATGTCCTTGACCTTGCTCTTTCCTCTAGCTCTCTTCCCCTCTCATCCCTTCCCGCACCACACAGTCCACTCCCTCCCTCTCTCTCCCTCGCCTCTTTTGTACCCCGCCTCCATCCCCGTGCTCCATCCTGCAGTTTCCTACTCATCCATTCAGTTCTGTATTTCTCGGTACCCCCGAGGTGCCGTCACCAGACAATCGCTTCTCGGACCTGCACAAATACCTGGCATATCGTGTCACCAGAGCTCAGATTAAGCATCCAGAGCTCCCCAAGACCGTGCTGTGTTGTCATTCGCCTCGCCACCTACGCTTCTCAACAGATCCTTCCCCATCCGGCGTTGACTCAGCACACTCAGCCTCCCGCTTTTGCATGTCTCGTGTTCGCCATCGGATTATTTTTTCGCGGCGGCGACGGGCAGGCGGCGCTCCGTGGCGTGTCATCTCAGCCTCAATTTGCTACCGCCTGGCAATCGATTACTCAGCCTCTTTTCAAAGACTGTGAAACATCTCCACACTCGCGCTTCCGACATAGCACGGCCTCTTTTGGCACGATGATCCCATATATTTATGAACCCACTTACATTAAGAAAAAAAATCTTCCTTACGCTTTTCATTAGGACCGGAATCGGAGGCAATTAAAAGTTGGTCCACCCCCTCTTTTCGGTCATTTAGCAGAAGAATAACTTTCTATAAAATCTTTAGATATACACGTTAGAAAATACTACATAATGATGTCAGGTGTGGTGCGAAAGAAACGAACAGTTTAGACGCTAACGTTGTGAAAAGACGGATAGACACGTGTTGTCGTCAATCGATTTTTCGGTGTCAAGGACTCACAAAACATAGATTCTGGTTACACCACGTGTTAGAGGAATTAATTGACTATACATAGGAATAAGATGTATCCATTTTTCGTTACCAGATCCCGACAATAAGAGTATTTCTGTCGAAAAATTACCAGGACCCGACAATAAGAGTTTTCCGGCCCACGATTACAATACTTTGCCTTCTTACGAAGTAAGGGAGACGAAGTGAAAACGAAATATTACAATATAAATTATCCAAGCGTGGCTATAATCAGCCATTTTCTAGTTTATTTCGAAAATTAGTCCTTAATTGCCATTTCGTATACCTTTTGTTCCATGAACGCGACTCCTTTCCAAGGTTGTGGCCCAATATAAAACCTCGGTTTGCCATGGCTGAAGTTAATCGCTGCTCTTGATTTCGTCTACGGCATGTCCCCCAACTTAGGCTGGACTACACCTTTCTGTATGCCCTTTTCCTTAGGTTTGCCTTTCCTTTCATTGTGCGAAGGTTGATAAAGAACACGAGAGTTAAATGATTATGATGTAGAGATGAATTCGTATATGCTATGATCTCTCAATCAACCAAAACACCGAGGCAGATCGCGGCGGTGTGAATGAGCCGATGCAATAGCCGACGCACAGGGACGCTGAGGGATGATTTGTTAGCTAGCGGGGTACTTGGACTCTCGGTTTCGACTATCGATCAAATAACCGTATGTTGTGGCATCGTAGGTTTACGAACCAAAACCCTTTCCACGATATTGTTTCATTCTTGAACCGTCCCTATGAGGAAGGTGGAACGACCCAATCAACACGCACCGTTCTGGGCAGACTTGCGAGATGGTGAGAGGACAGGGGATGGTAGAGCTGTTGACGGCTAAAAGGCCATGATCCAGACATACTACATACACTCGTACATATTAGTAGTTGCTGCACTAGTAGCGAGGTGAAGGGTAGGTTGGGGATCATGTCACCTACTCTACGATTGTTACCGAACCCGAGCGTACCTGAATTCGATAATTGTCGGAATCACTCGTCAAAGAGAGTTGAGATTGTAGAATTGTGGGAATTCTGATTTTATTTCTTCTGAGATTGTAGAACTCTTCAATCGTCGTTGAGATTGTAAATTATCGCTTGTTGGGATAGCTTTTAAGGTTCAGTCGTTTCTCTGTGATGGCGGTAAGTGTTTCACTCATTTAGATGTTTTATTTGTAGTTTTACATTTTGATCCTCGACAAAAAGGACTCCAGAGTATCAGTTGCTTCGTATCCGAGATCGTTTCTGTCCCAGTTGGCTCGGATAATAGCGAATGTACTGTACTCTACTTAGACGAACGTACTTGTACTGCATCACCAAGTTCTGGACCATTCTGTATATACCATTTTACGTTCTCATTTGATCGACTGATGATTCCGGAAATGACAACTGCTTAAGTCATTAGTCTCGTAAGTGTCTGTTTTATCGCGTAAGGTGGAAGTGATCTTCTACTGTTGGATGACTCGATCCGGCGCCGAACCACGGCGTCGGCTTGCAACGTTTTCCCCCAAATGGGTATCTCCCACCAGCGAGGCACCACTCCAGCCGGCACAAGCCCTAAGCTCCTGACTGGTCTCCCGACAAATGTGGTAGTGAAGTGGATGTTAATGTAAGTGATTATAAGTAAGGGGTGATGATATGACAAGGAAGAGGAAGAAAAGATCGCGCGCGGCCCGTGGCCCGTTTGTTAGGGTGCTGCTCCAGCACTCGCCTTGTTGATCGGAGAAACCACAGAAAACTACTGATCAGAGAAACCGGCCGCTAGAATTCTCCAGACAACAGTCGAATTCGGTCTAGCTGTGATTCTAATGTTGAAAATCCTGCCATCCACCGTCGGGACTCGAACCCTAGAATCTCCCAGACACATGAATTTGAGTGACATCAATTGATTCCCTGAGCCACCTAAGCCGGTTTTGCGTTCTTGTCCCTTTCAACATTCTTCAACTTTCACGACACGTTCGTGCTCAACCCATCGCTTGCCTGTCTCGTGGAATTGCTTTTGGCGTCATTTCCTCGACGTCTCGCTCGCAATTATCCACTGTAGTAGTTTTCACGAGACTTTAATTCCTGTGACGTCACTTGAGTTGATGTCACCCGCGCGGTAGTAGTTCAGTGCCGACGCCTTCCCTCCATCCACCTGCTTCTTGACGTAGTATCCCGAAATCAGACTAGTCTCTACGATGTTACTTTTACTCTCGAACTCTAAACAGAAAAACTATTTGAGAATTAGTTTAAATTTGAAATCTTTCTTTAACATTATTGTATATAATAATAAAGTGTAAACTCAATAATGCTTTTTAAATGTTGAGTAAAATGCATCGTGACGTTACGCTTTTGATAGGAACTTCCGATAGGAACCACCTCGCTCCCCGCTACTCAGGGGAACTCGTTGCTTAATTCATGTATTATTTAGGAACATAAAGGTTTCAAAACACACTGAAATTAGGAATAAAATGTCTAATACATGAAATATTTTGAAAATAATGTATTCTTCACGCCTTATTTTCTTTTGTCTCTCCGCACCATTTCCACTGCATAATTGAACTGCGTAAAAAGTGCGTTGTTTGTGACATGAGTCATGGGTTTCAAGTTGCCACAAAACTTCACGGTCAAACTGGATTCCGATCTTTCTTAATCCTCCTTTTCCTGCCCCTACAACGAACGTTCCTTCTTTCCTCAATGTCTTGGATACCACGTATTAAATTCTCGGTGCAATTGTCCCAATAAATTAGGTATTTAATTTATTGATGTTATTTAATCCCTTATAAAGTAGAAATATAAATAGCTCTTATTTGTTGACTTTTATCTTATAAAAGTTGTTTAGATGTCAACTGGCCAAGATCATTCCCAAACATTACTACTTGGATTACTTTTTAATTTAAATCAACAAGAATTACAACAAAATGGTGACATAATTCTGGAAAAAAAGAATCAAAGCTTGATGAGGAATTTTATTTTTATTTGTAAGAATCTTAGTTGTGTTACTTCATATGGACCATAAAAAGTGTTGGAAAATTAATTTTAGAATTTACAATCCACTTGCAGTGTAGCGAAATAATACTTGAAATGTAATCGTATAAGTTCGAAAAATTTAAAATGGCATTGCTGTTCCACGAGTTTGTCCATCAGTATTGTTATTGTTTGCAAATTTGCATGGGAAACCGGAATAACACGAGACAACCTGCCGTGAATTCGCCTCCACCATTAATTCACAAAGGTAGACCGGGATTTGATCCCCAGAACCCCAGAGGTAGGTGAGTAACCTGTTCACTACCCCAAGTGTACAAATTGCTCTGTGATAGGACGTTACCCAATTTGCTATGTGATATCGGCTGAGATGTCTTTGTCAGATCTGTTGCACCGTCTATAACCGGGAGGTCCCAGGGTTCGAGTCCCGAAGAGACTCGAACAGCAGCCGTATAGCTCGACAGCAGCTGTCGTTTTTTCGAGTCGAGTTTTCACTTCCCACACTCCTTTCGCCGATTCGAAGCTCGCAGGAAGCTTCGTGGCACCTCTGTGCAGCATAGGCTGAGTTCGCTCAGAATGAGCATTGCTGTTGTCTCTGCAACGATTTTGCCGGAGGTCCTAGGGTTTGAGTCCCGATGTTGGCGGATTTTCGACACTGGCTATACCATTGAATCGAATTCGTCTGTCTGGAGGGGAATTCTAGAGGAGCCGCAGCCTGCCACAACGTCCACGAACCACGCGCGTTTTTCTCTTCTTCATCCTCAACACTTCCTCTCCCCTAACACACAACCACACACACTTTCCCCCTCGTACGCTACACCACCCCACATGTATGGAGACCAGTCGGGGGCGTCGTGCTTATCCCGGCAGGGGTGGTGCCCCGCTGGGGGAGATGCTTAAACCGGAAAACTCGTAAGCCGACTTGCAGGTCTGCGCCGGTTCTCACATTCCTTAGGCGGAGGAATACCGCCACCTCCAGGCATTAAACATGCACTACATTTTCGGGACTAATAGACATACCTGTTAACGCGTGAATCAATAAATTAACAACGGGGAAATGGTGGAATATGGGACAGGGGAAACGGGAGAAAAATCCATATTACCTGCCGCCAACACGCATTCTCTACCTAAATTCCTTTCGAACAGATTTGAAGCGCGGCACCTGAGAGGTGGAAGGTGACCAAGCTGACCACTACATCATGAGTCGGGCCCGGAGTTGGTTCATTGCCTTCAAATGTTGCGGCATTTCCAGGAATTATATCACTAATTTTGCACATTGTAGAATATGCAGGATTTTGCTGAAGAACACTCAGCAATTTGTTGTACACATTCAGCCGCATGACCACGAGCTCGACCCAACTCACTCTGTTCAGGTTCACTGAAGTTTCAAATAATCCTTTGTGGTATATTTGTGACAATATCACCTGATACATTGTCATGCGAGACACATTTTTAAGCTTTTTATTCTCGTGTCCTTAAAAATATGACATATGTATGCATTTTGGGCAAAATTTGGCCAAAATATGACCTTTTACTAAAAACTGTTCCTACAAATATAACAAATATATGCATTTATGGCCAAATTTGGCCAAAATATGACCTTTTTCCAAAAACCATATAAATATGACTTTATATGCACAATAAAAGTACATTTCTCTAATAGACAATACATGGATTCGTGCATAAATTGTTATGAAATTCACCCGAAGGTTCAGAAAAAATATATGACTTATTAAAATCCGGGCCCTAATCATGAGTCGGCCGAATCGCCCCTTCCGTCGTTGGGTGATTGGGGCGCGCGATAGGAATTTCCACGCGGCCCGCGCCCGCGCCCGCTGGCGGCGAAAGCCGGACCCACGCGCCGCCTCCCAGGCCCTCGCGAGCACTTGTTTGTAAACACGCGCCTTCTGTAATCGACTCCTCCCCGAGTGCCGTATCGCAGCCGAATCTCTTGATATTTCCGGCAGGCGCGGCAGTGGAAACGCATGCACCGTTAGGTTGCAGTGGTTATTGTGTTGCCTGGAAAATACCTCGATGCACTGGAATAATTTCACATTCGATTTGGATGGATTTATCTATTTATTTATCTATTTATTTATGTATTTTACGTCAAAAACAATTAAAACTGTCTATGACGTGCTATGAGGAGAAGTGAATTCTTGCACGTGCAAGTTTTCAAAATTCTGTGATCCCTACACTAAGTCATATACTACTTGAATTTTGAATTTAAAAAAGCGATCCCATTTTTGGGTTCTTATCCATGATGTCCTGGATAACAGGGTCGTAGGCTTCCGCGGCCGGAGTCGTTGAATTCTTGGCTGTCCGGGATTAGCCGCGTCATGGATAACAGATTTTAAAAAAAAAAGAATAACATGAATATTCTAATTCTGAGGGTTTTCGTCATTTGAATCCTAAGAAAAATTTCTTTATTTTTCTAAGCTTCTTAACTTTTATTTTAGTATACATTGCACGAGTCTCATTACAACATAACTTCGCTTAACATGTTTTCAAACTTATAAACATAATTTACTATCTCTTAACTGATGTAATTGTGGTGAGGCCATCCCGGAATTCATTAGTACTTGCACAGTATCTTCCGTCTCTGTGGGTTTCCTTCTTTTTGCCTTGTTTCAAGTAGATATTCTAAGTTTCTTCACACCTGTGTTTTTTACCCCCGTTTTTTTCCTTCTATTTCTGAGGGCTGTGTGCGTCGATACCCAGCACTCCACTGATTGGCGTCTTCTGACAAAAGGTCATGACGTGACATTTTCACTAAAGGTTTTGTTATTGTACGCGACATTTTGATGGAAGAACCTCAAGTGCAAAACCTTTTCAAAGTGGTCTTCTCAAAATTGTATTCCTGACATTCTACTGATATTTTACATATAGAAAATTTATCTTAAGGATGTAAGTTCGTGCCACTCGCTAGTAAAGAACTCACCAAATAATTAAATAGATATATTAACAATAGATACGTGTAAATGCAAATGGAGCATTAAGGTAATTATTTTTAAATAGTTAACACATAAGTATAGAATTGTTGCTCTCTAAATACAATGTTCTCATTAATACATTTAGTCTATCTTATTATTTTTATTTTCATAAATTGGTAATTCCTAACGTAGGTTAGGTTGACTTCGACTCCCGCAATTTTCTTTCTTCGTGCGTTAAATACCATTTTCATCGAAACTGAATTATCGACAAATAGTTTGTAGTTGAGTGTTTTACAATATTTTTAATTTGCACGGTTTTCAATATTACGCGAAGAGAAACAGTGCTGAGAATAGCATGATTTGTGCAGCATAATTCCTAGGCCGACAGGCAGTACCTACAGTTGCAATGAATTTCCCAGCAGTTTTTTATTAATTCCTCCTCGTAATTCCCAGTGCGGTTTGTTACATGTAATATAATCTGATTCTTCAAAACCTGTACCAGGATTTGAAGAAAAGAAAGGGATACTTTGGCATATAACTTTTTCCGTAATCTTAAAAAAAGGTGTTCGCAAAGGTTTTTCCACAAACGGCTTCACTATTTTATACTTATTTTATTAAAAATTAGACCGGTAAGGGCAAAATTTTTATACTATCTTCAAAAACAGAAATATTACTTTCATTTAAAATATGTTATGTTGATGGTCAACCGAACGAGCGCTTTACTTCAAGCCTTGAAACCGTGAATGAATATTTTTAACAAGTAATAATACTTGCATAATCACAGTCAAAAATAAGCAATGACAAAAATTATTTGCTGCTTTAATAGCATGTTATGTCGACGAATGTATTACGGTGATAATTCACTAAATTTGATTTACTTGACAGATCCAAATAATAGAACACACATCCTCATGTGAGTATTACTAACGCATTAGCACCAATAGTTATGACACGATTATAGAAACGATAAGAAACAAAAAGGGAGACTATTGATTCCCACTATATACTCTTCTCTGACATTAAGTACCACTACGAACGATTGAAAAATATTTCAACTTGTAGCAGCTGGGTGACCTATTCCGCGGTAAATGCGGAAGAAAGAAATCGGAATTGTTCTGATTGAATGTACTTATGACACATGTGTTAGGTTTTCTCCCACGTTTTTTGCTAGCCAGAGCGCCAGCTGATCGCGTACGGAAGTATGCCAGTTGTTCTTGCTGGAGAACCTCCTCCAGCCGCTCTGCATTGCGGGCGCCCCGCGGGAGTGGCTTGTTGAAGTCAACACAGCGTTACGCAGTGCTTGTGTCATGTCACTATCTGGGGTCACGAGGAACGCCTGAGATGCGCCGCTCTTATGGAATGGGATTGGGCTCCTGGAAAGCAAAGTTCAATCTCATGCTTCATTGACGTCCACAAACGAAAGATTCCGAAAGGCCGCCGTACGATTGTTTGAAAAAACAAAACAAAAATCGAACTTCTTTTTTTTCTTTTTTTCTCCTTTTTTTCTTCTTTTTTCTTCTTTTTCTTCTTTTTTCTTCTTTTTCTTCTTTTTTCTTTTCTTCTTCTTTTTATTTTCTTCTTCTTTTTCTTCTTTTTCTTTTCTTCTTTTTCTTTTCTTCTTCTTTTTTCTTCTTTTTTATTTTCTTCTTCTTTTTTCTTCTTTTTTATTTTCTTCTTCTTTTTTCTTCTTTTTTCTTTTCTTCTTTTTTCTTTTCTTCTTCTTTTTTTTTCTTTTTTTTTTCTTTTTTTTTTCTTCTTTTTTCTTTTTTTCTTCTTATTTTCTTCTTATTTTCTTCTTATTTTCTTCTTATTTTCTTCTTATTTTCTTCTTATTTTCTTCTTATTTTCTTCTTATTTTCTTCTTATTTTCTTCTTATTTTCTTCTTATTTTCTTCTTATTTTCTTCTTATTTTCTTCTTATTTTCTTCTTATTTTCTTCTTATTTTCTTCTTATTTTCTTCTTATTTTCTTCTTATTTTCTTCTTCTTTTCTTCTTCTTTTTCTTCTTTTTCTTCTTTTTCTTCTTTTTTTAGATCTGCTTGTTTATTTGACACAAGTATTCATGAAAGAGAAAGTGTCCAATTATTCTTGTTACATTCTATATTATCTTATTTTCTACATCATTACAATGCTCTGCATTAATGCATATGTGGCTCTGTATTATTGCATATATTAAAATGCGTTAAGAAGCTGGACGTTCATATAGAGTCATCCGATATTGGAATCTATTTTCTCAAGTATTTTTTATGTTATAAAATTTGCATTTTCTCCTATTATTCTCATTACTTTTTACCTAATATTTTTTTTACAAATACTGTCTTTATTATTCGTACTTTCGTATTTGTTGTATTTTCTAGTAAAACGAACTAAAAGTAGCGTAACATCTTCATCTTTAACCCCTAAAAACACGCATTTTATCATGCAACCTGTATTAGATTACAAATAAATTCCAAGAAATGTTCATAAAGGTTTCATCCCCTGCCTTTACCCACATAGTAATTTCAAAATTAAGTTTTTGATGTAGAATTCAATATTTAGTGTCTGAGGAAGTGCGTGAAGATAGTGCGCGGTCTGAGTCGAATTATTTAAGGTACTTGCCCCATCATCCGCTTGACGTTGGTCGGACGCCAGAGAGCAGCGGGTCTCTAGTACAATTGAATCTCTTGATGCAGAAATCCCTAATATCAACTCCTTACGATTTTCAGAAAAACGAAGAAAATTAGTTACTTTACACCCGGTTTTGCACCAAACGAAAACTTTGGCCCAGATCTTTCTCACACAGTTCGCAGCGTTCATGAGGGGTTTTTATACCAGTAAATGCGTCAATACATATTGTATCATGTGATCAGTATAACTCAAAATCTGTTAAAAACGGACATGAGCGATTTCTGCACCAAGCAATTCAATTCACATCCAAAGCATTGGGTGCAAAGACGCCGCGCTTCTGAACAGGCCTGGGCACCGCCCGCGAAAACTTGGAGGGAAAGTAGTGCTGGGACTAGGGATGGCAAAAAAACATCGATGTTTTCCATCAGAAACATCGGTATATTAATATCGATATTTTGCTTTCGATGTTTTCTTCAAATCGATATTTGGTTGCAAAAACATCGACCTTTTTTAAAAATTTTAAATTTTTTTAATAAAGGATTTTAAGCACGTTGAAGAGTAGCAGGAATCCATTGCAATATCGTTGTTTTGCGTTATCCTCTTTATCACGCTGCACATTTCGGCTGTGCAATCGGAGGAAGTTTGGGAGCTGTTCGGGTTATGAATGTATGTTATCGCTAGGCTCATTGCCTGAATCGGCAGTGAAACACGAAATCGATAGAAAAACACAATGTTCTTTATTGTTAATGTTATTCTTTCCATTCGATAATACTTTTACAAACTACTAACAGAACGGTAACGAAACAATAAAATGTATCTCTTTTACGCACTGTAATTAAAAATGGATAGGAAAATATCATGTTTATTAGTCTATAATGAAAACATCGCGGTTTTAAACATCGATGTTTTCTCATCAATGTTTTCATCGACATCGAAAAACCTTCAGCGATGTATCGAAACATGGATGTCTTGATGTTTTTGTAAAATTTGCTATCACTAGCTGGGACAACGGAAGCCAAGAGGGAGAAAACGGGTTGAATGAGTAATTAGGTATATGAATAAATAAAGGATGAATATTGTGAATATTCACAAAAGAGAAATCTTCTACCTTATCTCTGAAAAGTAAAATTATTGAAAATTTCGTATTAATACATTTTTTTTAAATTTCAAATTAGGTAAACTAAAGTGTACACTGTTGAATCCGCACGGTTATTTTCTGCTTGTATATTTAAGAACCCTCTGTCTAGCTATTCACGCATCAAGATACTAGCATAAGTCTGTGCACACTAGAATCAATCTATAAATTCTCGCTCCCACAGGTGCTCTGTGGCAGGGATTCTCTAGAAGTGATCGACTCCGACACAGCTATTCAGCCTGTGTCGAAAATCCACCACGTGTTTCGAGTCTAGGAGTTGCATGTTTACCAAGATTCCTTTACGAACTTTGTTTCATCGAAACAAGAACCGGGAGCGGTAGCTCAGTGCATCAACTGATGTCACTGCATCGCCTCTGACCGGGAGGTCCTAGGTTCGAGTCCTGACGGCGTCAGGATTTTCGACACTAGCTTTTCAGCTAGATCGAATTCAGTCGCTGCGTGGAGGAGAATTCTAGCGGCCGGCTGCTCTGATCGGTAGTTTTACGTGGTTCCTGCGATCAACACCAGGCGAATGCCGGAGCATTACCTTACGAAACGGGCCACGGACCGCGCGCGATCTGTCCTTCCTCTTCCCTGTCCTATCCTCTTCCCTTACACACACACACTAACATGCTCTACACTACCACATGTTCCGGGAGATCGGTTTGGAGTTTAGAGCTTGTCCCAGCTGAGGCGGTGCCCCGCTGGTGGGAGAGACCTGGTTAGGGGGAAACCCCACTAGCCGACGGTAGGTCGGAGCCGGATCTCGCCATCCAGTGGGGGAAGACCACCGCCATCTCCCGAGAAACAAACATGCAGTACACTAACGGGACTAATGACCAAAGCAGATGATGCGCCCGGAAACACGAAAAAACCAAACCAAACCAATCGAAACAAGATATTGTCGCTCCATTTCCTCCATTCGGGATCATTGTGCGTCGGCCTGCTGCAGCGGCGAGCCATTCCTCTGCACGAGGAGGTGCGGTAAGCGCGTGATTCAATCCTTAGCCAATCCCGAAACGCCCGGCGCTTAATCACGGCGTTCGTGAATGGAACCGCGCGTTCTTTCCGCGTGCGTTCACAGGAGGATTTTTAGCGAACATTGCGGCGCCTGCAGGTGAGTCAGCGGTCCAGGCGACAGACACACGAGAACCCTCGCAGCCTCACGGCGCTGGTTCCGTGCGGAGCTGACTCCCCGCATTTCTTCCCTTCGGGGAAGTCTCCGGTCGCACGCGTACACGTCAGCGTCTACCCCCCTCTTCACCCCCCCTAGGGGGGACTGCTCGTCGGATCGCACAGTGGGGGGTCAAGGGCGCAATACGGGACGGGAATTTTTTTTTCTAGGGCTTTTATCCAGCCAACAGCCGGTTACCCTTTACGTCCCGATGAGACACATTTTCGATCAAACACTAGACCAACACACTTGCGGGCTCCTCTGGTCTGGGGTCAGCGCAACGCGAGGCCCTCCGCGACAACACATACACAGTCAAGGGACAAACAACCGTTCCCAAGGCGGGACTTGAACCCGCGACCCTTCGGACCGAAGCGCTGAGTCGGTACTCGCTTTTAGCCACCTCGACCATCCAGGTCGGCAGTAATAAAGTCAAATAATAATAATAATAATAATAATAATAATAATAATAATAATAATAATAATAATAATAATAATAATAAAAATTTTCTTGGGTTTTTATCCAGCCAAAAGCCGGTTACCCTTTACGTCCCGATGGGACACATATTCGACCATACACTAGACCAACACACTTGCGGGCTCCTCTGATCTGGGGTCAGCAGAATGCGAGGCCCTCCGCGATAACACATACACAGTCAAGAGACAAACAACCATGCCCAAGGCGGGACTCGAACCCGCGACCCTTCGGACCGAAGCGCTGAGTCGGTTCTTGCTCTTAGCCACCTCGGCGTGACGGGAATTCGTTGTCTAAAATTGAAATTGCGGAAGCGTTTTTCATAGTCTAACTGATCGTGTCTCCTTCGGTAGCGCAGTTGTTTGATGCAGGGACCAAGCACGCCGTACCGGTCTTGCGGGTCAAGTACGTCATTGGTGCTTTCACATGTCATTGATGGTTATGGCACGGTTGGTTTTTAATTCAACCACGCGTCTCATTTGAACTACAGTTCCAACCGTTATTAATAGTCATTCAACATTCATCCGTCATAATCACCCCCCCCAATCATTATCCTTCAAGTGGATGACTGTGACAATCTATCCCTGCGATCATCTGCTCCCTCATGCGAGATCCTAGTGAAGCTAAATATTTTTCATTTCGACCTCACCCTTGTGGGTTCCTTACACTCTTGAGCGGCCTGTGAATCAACGTGTCAGTTTCTTGGCGCTCTGCGAACGCGAGTGCAAAGACGCTCTCCCGAGTGCACCTTCGCCGAAGACGCTTTATTGATCGCTCCCCACCCCCACCCCCTCCCACTCCCACCCCACCCCCAGTCTGTTCGTGATGCTCTCGCTGCAAGAGGCCAAGCACGGAGGGAAGGTTTCGGCGGAATTGCATGACAGAGTGCTCGTAAAAAAAAGAGGAGCGAACGCCAACGAACCGGTATTACCAGAATTTGCATGAGCTGACACGGCGATTTTTTTCTACGTCGAATTGCATTTCATGTCGAATAAATTTCCTCTCCTCTTTTCCTATTTCCTCAAGAGCTGTTGCCGACCTAAGTATCAACGAACTGATGCTTGTCTTTTCCTGGCGGTTGGTGTAGAGGGATGGTGGACGAAATCACGTTGAGGGATGAGTAGTGTGTTGTCTTTGCTTTCCTCGTTATTGTTATAACGAGAAGATACTCGTATTTACGTCTTCCGTGAGCCCAAAAGCAAAGCAGATGCATCGGTTTGTGCAATTGAGGTCGAATTTTAATGTTTATAAAATGCTTTTTTTGTCTTGTAGAAACCATTGCTGATTTAATTTGAATTTATGTTCTCTGACCAATATCTCGAAGGGCCTGGTATTACTAATATATTAATGTTTATATTTTGTCAGAAATGTAACTGTTTTAGTAGATTTTCAGGGCGTTTTTGATCCATTGTGCTGATAATATTAATTTGTTATGGCAAAGGAAAAAGTGCGTATAATGTAAACAGACACTATCGTATCTTGTAAACTTGTCTCCTTTTCTTAACTAGTGATTTCAATGTTGACTCGCCAGGCATTTCTCAAATTATCAAATGTTATTTTAACCTCCAAATATTTATTTTACTCGATTTCAAGCTTCACATTATCACGAAAATAGAACACCAGCCTAGTTCGGCGCCTATTCTACTTCCTCTATAGAATATAAAATTCCTGAAATCCTAACGATTTTGTGCAGAATTAATAGACACACCAAAGTGGAGAAGGTGAAATATACAAAAATAGATAAAATCCCAACCATCATGTATTGTGTACGTTATGTAGTCAATTAACAACGTTATACAATTGTATACGTTATGTAGTCAAACAGTAAAACTTTGTATTTGTTTATTGACATAAACGAATGAGAACAAGAGAATGACGATTTCTATAGAAGAGAAGAGATTTCAAGTACACAATTTGTATGTAAAAGTACAACAATGTTATGTTATTAAGCCACATGCCGGAATACGATGCTGTGAATGAGGATTAAAAAAGATATAATAACAGATATTTATTTATTAATTCTTACTATTTTAATTTGTCTTTTCTTTGAATGTAGCTGAGTTGAATTGTAGTTAGCGCTTGTACCGGCAATATCCCGTGTGCCGCTCTCGAGGAAGTGAAACGGCACCCTTGAATCAGCCAGAAGGTCGCTTTTTCATGGTCGAAACGGCATCGTTCATTGTTCCCTCGGGCTCTGCGGCAGTTGCCAGAGGGCTTTTGCGGGTATGCAATATGCAAAGTGTATTCTTCCTTAGTCCCGCTACTACATCGATCTCGAGCCTTTGAGGTCGAGGTGGCGGAAATAACACTGTTTCATCACGGTGTCGTGAAATTTGTGGTTCCATGAATGTGTGAAAGACTTATAGCTCTCTCAAACGAGTGGTACTGACTTTTACATTGGTCTGAAAACAGAAAGTATCGTTTTTATTCAGCATAATTTATCTTAAATTTAGTTATTACATTTTATATTATAATTATCAAAATGAATATATTTTTTTTTAGTTTCTGATCTTAAAATAATTTCAATTAGTAGTTGTCACAGATTTTTTCATCACAAAATATCAAAATGAGCACGTTACTGCTGACTTTTTTGACACAGTATTTCACACTAGCAACTTTTACATCCAAAAGGATGCTGATATTTCTGGGATCAACACAAACTGTTTTTCTCAAAGAGCGAGAAATGGAATTCTGTGTACAATTGCAATGGGTCCCATCAATGCATTTGCCGCTTTCATATTCCATGAATTTGTAAGCTAAGCATCGTTTCGCATCAGTATTGCGGGTAACCGATAGTAGTTGGTGTGTCCGGGCACGCCAAATGCATGACCGTCTGAATTTGCTTCAGAGCCAGCATTGTCGCTATCTCTGCAGCAACACTGAAGGGGAGGTATAGAACGATTTTCCTAAGGATGAGCCAAAGTGACAGTTCGCGAAAACAAGCGAACATCACATGTATTTCAGAGAAGTATCCCTCGACCGCGACAGCTGTTCAGTCACGCCCCTTCGTAAAGTGATAATGGCTCCTGTGAAAACATCCCTACACAGAATTCTAAGAGTTTCGCTGTGGTATATGCGCGTACGCGAGTTCGGGAAATATTTAAATTTAATTTCTTATGTGAAAAATCTCTTAACATGCCCTCACAATCAGCAAAAGAAAACTGCCACCAATGTAAATAGAAAGCTCTCAATCAGAGCTCGCCACACAACAGCACAAAGCCCGGAACCACGTGCATCGGTATGCATCTCGCATTCAAGTCTCGGTTTTAAAATAAACATAATATTTATCAAAAAAACTAAATTCAATGTAATATATAAAGAAAAAAAGAATTTTTACAGAAGAGCACACAACACTGCACTTCCTAATTTCAATTATTTCTCACGGCGCACTATATTTTTGTCGGACGAGGACATCACAAAAGGAAGCGTCGAAGCCATTTACAAGTTAGCCAACTGCAAACGAACGAATGCAGGAAGGGAGTCTAATGGGCTCGAGGTCAAAACGATCACAGAACCTTCAGTTATGTTACCAGCACTAACTGTTACTTTGGCTCATCCTTAGGAAAATCGTTCTATACTAGGGTTCTCGCTAAAATTCTCCTCCAGACACCAGCTGAATAACTGTGAAGTTAAGCGACCAAAATGCTCGGCCGTTGGGACTCAACCCTAGACAACAATGCAGAGAGATAATATAGCCATTGGATGGTCCGGAGAACGAAAATTCCACGAAATGAAAGTGTTGCACAACCCTCGCCGCCTAGCAATCCCAATCGGAGAGGAGAACAAATGGCGTTCGGTAAGCGAGGAAAGTTGAGCTTCGCGAGATCCGAACAAAATGTGTTCTGGTTTCGCTCCTTCCCCCGCTTCGCCACGCCACGCCCCTCCCCGCCCCGTCTCTCCCCGTCCCGCGGCGTAAAGGTACAGAGCAGATTGCCGCCAGTCCGCCGCTCGCAGCCACGGCGAGTTTTCACTTCGCGCTCTCCCTTCGCCGATTAGAGGCCGCAGAAAGTCTCCGGCGACCTCGCTCCGTGGCGCCTCTGCGCCGCACCTGAATCAGCTCTAAACCCACCAAATAACCCCGTTAAATATTTAGGACTAAACATGGACACCAGATTGTATTGAAAACAATTCGTCTTTTGCCAATGTATTTCACGCAGACGAACTTTATCTATTGGAGGTATACTATTTACATAAATAAAACAAAAACATGTAGAATTTGAAATAAAATCATGTAGTATGTACAAATTCTACATGTTTTTGTTTCATTTATGTAAATGGTATACCCCCAATGGATAACGTTTGTCTGTTTGAAATACATTGGCCAAATATGAACTTGTGTGTGTGTGTGTATATGTGTGTGTATATATATATATATATATATATATATATATATATATATATATATAAACAATAGGAGTTGACGTGCCCCGAAACACCAGTCTGTCAATGAAGCCGCTGGTCGCTCTCCCGCTCGTGGCCTTTGGCGAATGTTGATCCAAGTCTCATTGAAGGTCTCAAGATTCCAGGACCAATGAGCGCTGACTCTCTCTGGTGGATCTCCGCTATGGCTATGAGTTTTTTGTTCCACCAGTACCCCTGGTGGGTTGCTCATTCATTACTCCAGGGAGATTACACGAGCCATTGCTCTTTGGCTTTTGCGGTAAAAACGGGAGTGAGAGAGCGGTACTTAAATTAATTATTTTGAAATTTCTCATGAAATGTTGGTCAGTTGACCTAAAGAGAAATTGCAAATTACTCAATGGCCGTAAATACCTGAGATTAAGAACCTGAGATTAAGAACTCTCTTGAAGAAACTGGTGCTTTGACCGGCAATCTATTTTTGTAGCACTAAAGGTTTTTCTTACAAACTTTTAGATAATGTTCAAGTGTTAATAGTATTACTGATTTTTCTCCTTCCCCATCCATTCACACACTCATACTCAATAATAACTCTGCAAACATATACTTAATCCAATCATATCACCAGACTGTCCCGCTGTAAGGAAAGAGTATTTGGCTATGGGTTGTGAACACGCGAACTTGTTGTAGAGGCTGCACGAAGAATTGAGAAGCGGCTACGGAGTTTGAGTGCCTTGGTGTGAGATGTGGCAATCCGCAAGTGAAGTTTCGTAGACAGAGAGACCTGGGGTTCGACGCCCGACGATGGCGGACTTTCGACACAAAGTGAGCCGAAGTTATTGGATCGGACGAGATGGGAATTCTTCGACTGCTTAGTCATTTCCGGTTTTCTTTCGATCAATCTAAATTCAGGTCCGCTTCCCTCGCACCTAGCTTCCATGGATCCTGTTGATTGAGGTCTCGCCGCAATCATCTCCTGTATTACTTCAGTAGTATTCAATCATACCTTTTGCAGCTCTCACAAGCAACCAATCTTTACAAATGAGATGTTTAGAGAAAGAGAATTTCATGGACACGTGACGAATTGCACTTTGACTTTAAAAATAAGGAGGAGTTGTTGAAAAAATAAAAGTAGCTAAATATCCATGTCAAATGCAACCCGCAACACCCGACCGCATTTTTTTTAAACCTATATCGTTAAATAACTTCTAAACGAAGCGTTTTAGGGCCTTAAAAACTAAAATTATGAGGCCAAAATCTCAAAAAATGTTTCTCACACCGTAATCTACAGGATCGTCTTGAACAGTCTATTATATTTTTACTGGATCGACGCTTCTCGTTTCTATCCCATCTGCTCAGAGCCTGTAGATTCTGCAACTATATGAGAAATTAAACTAATCACTTGATATTCTACGCGATTGAATTACACGGGTGTACCTCTCTGCTCGGTAATAAAGTTAAATAAAACAGTTCGTATTGAAAAGGATGTATTGTATTGTTTTGTTATCAATTACAAGGAGACATATTACAAGTGACTGAGGTTAAGAGGGTCTTGAAGAAAAATATATATTACAGGCGTCATTTGGAAATGAAAAAATAGGGAAGAGGATGGAATTTAATATGAGAGAGTTGTCGAATGGGTCTTTAATATTCGAAGGCCGATGAGTGACCGATACTCTCTCCAGAAGCTTCTTTTTGCTTCAACGTGCTCAGAGCCCTCGACTTTTACTGTTTCTCGTCGTGCTTATGTTCGGTGTACACAGCGGAGGAAATTGCCGAATATTATATCTTTTCCTGGTGCATCAGTGTAAGTACAAATTGTGCTTGTACAAATAATACAGCAGCGTATATATGAGTGATGCATTAGTGCCTGTATGCGTGATGCATTAGTGCCTGTATGAGTGTTGCATTAGTGCATGCATTGTATTAGTGCATGCATGAGTGTTGCATTAGTGCATGCATGAGTAGTGTATTAGATTATGTACGAATAGTGCATTAGTGATGTACGAATTATTCATTATCGTGTGTACGAATTATTCATTATCGTGTGTACGAATCGTGCATTAAAGTATGTACAAGTAATACGTGCGAGAAGTGCATTGATGTATGTACAAGTTTTACGAAGGCCGAAACTCAAGGTCCAAGTATCGACTGGCCAAAGGTTCAAGTTGGGACGGAGTCCGTTATTCCTCTCCATCTAATAACATAATCGAATCGTTGAGAATTCTAGAGGCACGCTGCTCTGATCGCTCTTTTCTGTGGTTCCTATCAATCTGGCCCTTCGGATCGCCTTCTTGATTGCTTCTGATGTTCCAGGCCTCATTGCAGCCCTCAGGTCTCGAGATTCACTGAATGCTAACTCTCCCGTGGCTCTTCATTCCTAAAGCGTTGTCTGTGGCCTCGACTTTCACTATTGTTTGATCGTGCTTATGGTTCGGCACATACCGCTCTGCCGTGCGTATATTTGTACTAGTTGGGGTTCTGTATGTTAAAATTGTGGATAAAAAGGCCCCTAGTCCTAGTGTCGATAGATACGAACAAATAAAAACCAATGCCTTACTAAATTGATCTATTATATGATATGTTAGTTTAAAGCAATATTACAGTTTACTACATTTATTATTTATTTTGAACATTACGGTGTGTTTGGGAACACGTTCTGGTTTTAATCCACCACTTCATCACTCGTTTGAAAGTAAATAAACAAATTTATTAACGCGGGACATTGTCTGTATTTTGGTAACTTCGAGTGTCATCTAGGTCAGGCAATTAGAATTCCAGAGCCCGACTGCTCTGATCACTCGATTCCGTGATTCCTTGCGATTACTCTGGACCTCTATTTTCGCTAGCACTTTTTCTCTGAATCCTTTTTCAGACGTCAGAACTGCAAGCTTTGTTGGTATATTCATCATTCAACTATTTATAGTTAAAAGGTGGCGAAGAGATTCTAGAGCTCAAGAAAACGTGCGAAGTTTGTAATTCTCCCCCCATGTCACATACATTTTTGCTGTTAATTGACAAAATAAATCCAATCAAAAAGGTTGATTCAATGCACTCATCTGCTGGCTTTTTGTTGCTGCGAAGTTGCCTGGCCGCGCGACCTTCACTATACTCCGATTTAAACAGAGTGAAATTTCAAAGTGTAAAGCTGGAAGGAACGGGTACATTAACATCCAATCAGAAGCTTCGTTACGACTTAAATGTTTGGTGTTGGAGCTCCCGATTGCATGACAATGTCCCCCTTTCCTTCCAGCACCTGACTTTTAAGTGCCACTCTGTTGTAATCTGAGTATAGCCTTGGTTTACAGAGCTCTTAAATGTTGTAAGGGAATTCCTGGGATTAATGCGAAATTAGTACGCGTTCACTTGCTGAACCCGAAGATTTCTTTCAAAAGTCTTACGTTTCGAACTGACTGCGTTGTCTCAGCGGCTACACCGTTGCCTTTGCAGCATCGTTGATCTGGTGGACGAGTTCGACTGCTGACGGTGCTGGGGAATTTTTTACCCTACCTACGTAGCTGCATTGAAAAAAGTGCCGGGTAGAGAATTCTAGCGACCAGATTTTCCGCGGTTTCTTCGGTCTACATACGGCGAATTTCGGAGAATATTAACGGATCACGGAGCGGGCGCGATCTTTCCCTTCTTATAATGTCCTCTTCCGTTACGTTAACCGGTGGCTCACATCACCTGATGTCGTTGCAGCACCTCTGACCGGCAGGTCCTAGGCGCCTCTGACCGGAAGGTTCGAGTGCTGACGGCGGCAGGACTTTCGACACTAGCTTTTCTGCTCGATCGAATCCAATCGCTGCTTGGAGAAGAATTCTAGCGGCCGGCTGCTCTGATCAGTAGTTTTCCGTGATTTCTCCGGTCAATATCAGGCGAATGCCAGAGCTGTACCCTACCAAACGGGCCACGGACCGCGCGCGATCTTTCCTTCCTCTTCCTTGTCCTATCGTCACCCCTCACTCACACTCACACTTACACTAACATGCACTACACTACCACACATGCCGGGAGACCGGTCGGGGACTTAGATCTTGTCCCGGTAGGGGCGGTGCCCCGCTGGTGGGAGATACTTGATTGGGAAAAACCTCGTTAGCCGACGGTAGGTCGGCGCCGGATATGGCCATCCAGCGGGGGAAGAGCCCAGCCATAACCCGAGCAAAAACACGCACTACACTTACGGGAATAATGGCCATCCAGCGGGGGAAGAGCCCAGCCATAACCCGAGCAAAAGCACGCACTACACTTACGGGGGCCATCCAGCGGGGGAAGAGCCCAGCCATAACCCGAGCAAAAGCACGCACTACACTTACGGGAATAATGGCCATAGTAGTTGACGCGCCCTGAATCACTAACATTCATTCAATCAATCGTTACGTTACACACACACACACACACACACACACACACACACCAAACACGCAGATGTATGCACTACCCCCACGACGCCAGTCAGGAGCTTCGAGTTTCTCCCGGTTGGGGCATTGTCCCGCTGGAAAAGATACCTCGAGAGAGAAGCAACTCTGTAGCCATGTAGGTCGCTGCCGCAACTCACGTTCCAGCGAGAGAGGATCATCGCCACCTCCCAAGATCCAATAACTGCTACACTTACGAGAACAACGAATTAAATAGTTGGCGCGCCCAGAAACAGTCAATACTCGCTCTTGCAATTCGAAGGATTCGCTATTTATTACTTCATCCCGCAATACAATTCTAGCATTCATCTGCACGTTCTCGCTCAAGTGTAAAACATTGGCGGCTTCTCCTTGAAAACGCTTTCAACATTACGCCTGTGAAAATTGATTATGATTTAAATCATTATGTAATGTTTTATAGGGCATTCAAGAAGGCCACATGGCGGCCGCGAGAGTTCTCTGCCAGTGCAGTAATTAATGGTCCGACTATATCTTCTCGTTCACTTCATTTATTTCGGACGTAATATTCTTAGAATGAACACATCTCAGGCCCTATAAACCCACATAAGTCTTGGAGGATGCTCGCATCTCCTGTTCTACCGTGCGTGTCTATTTTCTCTCTTCCTCTTTATTAGCGAGTGTGCCATTTACTTTATTTAGTGCACAATTTTAACGAAGAAGCGGAAGAAGAGGAAGAGAAAATAGGACTTAAAATACAGTTTATCTAAAAAGTAATATAATATTCATATTGTAATAGTTGTCATTATTGGGCGTTTCTTATTGTTGGTTGATTTCGATATATTGCTGGATCTCTTTGACATAAGTAAAATTGGCTGAGATAAATTAGAGCAACAACGATTGTCAGCGCAGGGTCTCTTACCGGAAGGTTCAGAATTCGATTCTCAACGCTGCTTAATTTTGCTCCTGAGTAGATAGCTAGATCGATTTGAGTCACTGCTCTTATCGGTAGTTTTCCGTGGTTTCTCCGATCAACATCAGGCGAATGCCAGAGCAGTACCCTACCAAACGGGCCACGGACCGCGCGCGATCTGTCCTTGCTCTTCCTTGTCCTATCCTCTTCTCTTACACACACTTATACTAGCATGCACTACACTACCACATATTCCGGGAAATCGGTCGGGAGCTTAGAGCTTGTTCCGACTGGGGCGCTGCCCCGCTGGTGAGATAGTCCTGGTGAGGGGGAAGCCCCACTAGCTGACCGTAGGACGGTGCCGAATCTTGCCACCCAGAGGGGGAAGATCCCCGCCATCTCCCGAGGAACAAAAACATGCAATACAGTAATGGGATTAATGACCAAAGCAGTTGACGCGCCCGGAAACACGAAAAATCAATCAATCAATCAATCAATATAAGGCAGGTGTAACAATGACCTCATGTTATCGGGCACTTTAAAAAAAATCGAAGTATAACCATGAACGTCGCGTGCCTCGACCTAGTTCTTCAGCGTTCGACACAGACTCCATTCCCACCCACGCCCCGCCCCTTATCCCACCCCGCCACATCCCCACCCCCCGCTGCCGCCCCCCCCCCCCCGCGCCCTTATCCCACCCCCACATCTCTGCCACCAGCAACGCCCCCCGCCCCCCCGCCCTCCTCCCGCGCCCCTTATCCCAGCCCACCCACGCCCCCGCCCCCGCCCACGCCCCGCTCCCGCTGCATGGCGAGCAACCTCATCCGCACGGCTGCAGCAGCCGCCGCCGATAGCATCGCCGTCTCCCCCGAACGCGCGACCTGATCTGATAGAGACCTCCCGGCGTAACGCGTCCGGCCAGATGATGTAACGGGGTCGCTCTGTCTATCGGCATGTGCGTGCGTGCGTGCGTGTGTGTGTACAAGTGTGTTAGTGCGATGGAAACCGCCGCGAGCGCTGGCTCGCACGCGCACGTGCGCGCGTGTGTATGCTGATGATGTGGCCTCGGAGGAGGGGGTGAGTAGGTCCAGGTCGCCAAGGAAGTGGGTGATGACATACATGGGAAGGAATGGAATTCAGTTAGTAAATGTCTCATTTCCTTTTATTATTACGTGTTCCTCTCTGGCTGTCATAAGAAGACTCCAAGATTTGCTGAGATATTACTAGCTAACCAGGTTTGCGGGCGGAAGGATAAATATTGTGATAAACGTCGATAAAAAAAATTTGATGAACGGTTGTTGAACAGTGGTGGAACGGGAGACACGTGAAACTAGAAGACCTTCCATCCTCCATGTTACTAGCATTGAGCCCAATCTCCTCGTTAGTTGGCCGGGATTCAAACCACTGTCCCTCTTCGAAAGCTACCAGTATAACAATGAGCTAACTCTTAAAATTTTAAACCGGGAGCGGTAGCTCAGTGCATCAACTGATGTCACTGCAGCGCCTCTGACCGGGAGGTCCTAGGTTCCAGTCCTGATGGCAGCAGGATTTTCTACACTAACTTTCCAGCTAGGTCGAATTCAGTCGCTGTCTGGAGAAGAATTCTGGCGGCCGGCTGCTCTGATCGGTAGTTTTCCATGGTTTCTTCGATCAACACCAGGCGAGTGCCGGAGCAGTACCCCAACAAACGGGTCACGGACCGCGCGTGATCTTTCCGTCCTCTTCCTTGTCCTATTCTCTCCCCTTACACACACACTTACACTATCATACACTACACTACCACATATTCCGGGAGACCGGTCGGGAGCTTAGAGCTTGTCCCGGCTGGGGCGGTGCCACGCTGGTGAGAGAGTCCTGGTTAGGGGGAAACCCCACTAGCCGACGGTAGGTCGGCGCCGGATCTCGCCATCCACCGGGGAATGATCACCGCGCATATCCCGAGAAAAACATGCACTACACTAACGGGACTAATGACCAAAGCAGTTGACGTGCCCGGAAACATGAAAAAATCAAATCAAATTAAAATTTTAATGTTTTCGACCAAACTAGCTTGTGTCGAAAACACTCCCTCTCATATCCAGAATCTATATTCAACATGCTATGTTTATTCTACATCAGAAGTATTTGCAGACTACATAAGCACTTGCGGTTCTATAGCTCGTAGAAGACTTCATTCATGAGATCAGAAGAGATCTTACTGGAACCGATCCATTCTCCAGATGGAATTGGCAGGCCGCCGTCTTGAATTGCTAACACTTTCACAACGCAAGGAGTTGAAAGAGTTTTTATTTTTAGCCGTTTCGTTTTGGGCACAACTGCACACCACTCAACCTGCCTCGTCCTGCTTGTGGGAGTGCCCGTTCAAGTTCGTTCGTGCAGGCCTACCACTTGCGGAAATGTAAACATGTACCTGCCTGTTGGTCCACCGTTGACTGACCTTTCTTCTTTTAAACTCCCTCAACTATTGTCAGTAGCTTTTGTTTGGAGAACGAGAGTTGTTTCTAAACCTCGTCCTTTCATTGAAAATTCAACTGATAATTCATTCCAGTTTCTCTCGTTTTTTACTGTTTTCTCTTATTTCCAATGCTCTTGCGTTCTCTAACTTGCATCCATATGCAGTTTTACAATCTTATATTTTCTTCTTTCGTTTCGTTTTGTTTGCATCTGATTCTTGTAATCTCTGTGACCTTTGCGAGCATTAACATCCCCAGCACATGTGCACGCACGCCCATACCTTCTCCGACCGCAGGAGACGCGCGGCGGCGTGTCCACGTTTTTTTGTGCGTCACGGTCGGGGAAGAAAGGAGAAGAGGTCGTCAAACCCGCGCCGCTGGCGTGTGGTGTGTTTGCGCCGCGTCGCGTTGGATCCCACTCAGCTTAATAACTCGCCCTGTGAACTACACGCCCCTCTTCTGTGTTTCTCGACCACCCCGCGCTCTCCCAGCCATTTTTTGTCAAAGCGTCCCGTTCGGTGCCAATTTAAAATTGACGCGTGTAGTTGAATCAGTCTCCCCATCTCTATTCTTCTTTCTTCGCCTGTTTGTTCAATCTCCTCCATCTCGGTCTCGCTCGGTTGTTGCCCGTCGCAACCCGACCTGTCCCGTCACGTCCCGTCACGTCACGTCACGTCCCGTCACGTCCCCTCACGTCCCGTCACGGCCCGTTACGTCCCGTTACGTCCGGTCACGTTCCGTCACGTCCCGTCACGTTTCGTCACGTCCAGTCACGTCCGTCCAGTCCCGTCACGTCCCGTCACGTCCCGTCACGTCCCGTCCGTCCCTCACGTCACGTCCCGTCCCACTGCCCCTTTTTATTACATCCGTCCCTTTCCTTGACCTCCTCCCACTCCGATTTTCCCCGCCCCTCTCTTCCCTCTGCTCCTTGACCCATTTCCTTGCCTTCCTCTTCCGACATCTTTCCCCTTTTAATTTCCTCTCTCGCTTTTTCCTGTTATTCCCCTTTTCTTCTTTCTTTTCCCTTTCAGTTTCCTTTCGTCTTCTCCTTCTTCCTATCTTTTTCCGTCCTTTTTCGTCGCGTCCACCTCGTCTCGTCCCCTCCATTACCGCCCCGTTCCGGTGTGAGGCCGCGAGCGCAATCGCCGCTCGCAACGCCTTGCACCCGCAGCGCCAAGGCCCCCTGCAACCCTCGCCCCCCCTTACTTCCGTCCATAGTAACCCAGGAAGTCTGGAGGTGGGAATTTTTTTTATTTACAGTGACTCAAAACACTGATCGTATACATCTATTAGCAGAAAAATTTTTAATTTACTATATGGAATTTTTATTTTTTTACATTATGTTATACTTCACGTTATGTTTTAAAGTACGTACTGACTTCAAAAATACTAAATGCATCACGGTTTTACTCACTTGAAACTAAATAAATAAAATTAATAATAAACTTTTAAACAATAGGCGTTTTCTGCGACACAAAATTGATATTTGATCAAATTTAATCAAAATTGATCTGCTTTGTTTTAAATAAAATATTGTTTAAATACAAATAAAATAAATAAATTGTAGTGAGAAGATACCTGAAGGAAATGGGATTGGAAAATCAGATTTTCCGATGGCGCAAATGCCTTCTATGTGCACGAAATGAAAGAAGTTTTGTTCAGAAGGTGAGGTTTGAGAATTTACCCTCTCTAGAGAATATCCATTCTCATTCAGAATATCGACCATCGGCAGATGTATCCTCGTTGAAATCGTCCGAATGACACCAAAGAGTTCGTGAGGACGTGTCTTTAAAGAAACCCTGAATTAGACGCGTAAATCAAAAGAAGCGGTTAGGTTTTGCTTTGAATCATTAAGATTACCCTCCAGATATTTAAAATTATATTAAAGGTTATCATTATAACCTTTACGAATCGAATGGTCGGAAGTTTGCTTGCTGTAATCTTATTCCAACACAGAACCTGTGGTGGAAAATAGAAAAAAGTGTCCACGAACATCAGCCAACTACCAAGGCATGTTTGAAGTGAATAATGAGGAGGAGGAGGAGGAGAAGTGAAACAGAATTTTCCCTACCCAGACAAGGTAGCTCGTGCATTCCATGCCATCAAGACTCACTCCGACGAAATATTGGAGATTACGTTTTTATTTTATTTTACTTCGGTATTTTATTTCAAACAGTGTATGATCAATTTTGTGACGCAGAAAACCCCATGTTGATAGTTTGTTAATAATGTTGTTTTATTTAGTTTCAAACAGTCGTAAAGGTGATGTATTGAAGTCAATAACTTTCAAAACATAGTGTGATAAAAATTAAATTTTTAGCAAACTGTTATATTATTTTATTTCTGTTAGCATATCGTATTGATCAGTTTCGTGAGTCACTGCATTTGGGGCGTAAGCTTAATTCTACTAACTTAAAGTTGAAATATTAGTAGACCGAGGTAGGGCTTCCTGTTAAATCTACTTGCTGAAAATAACTTAATTCTATCTTAAACCTATATACAATAAACGGTGTGTTCTTTGGCAAACCTGTATTGAAGTAAAAAAATTCTTAATGCCAAAGATAGTTCGAAACTTCTCTTTAATTATTTGTATTATTCTGTTCTCATTCACGTAACGTTCATTCTGAATTAATATTTGAATTAACATCGTTAAAGTCTCTTCATTCCTTTCCTCAGCATCCGTCGTATTCACTGAGAATCGCGTACTACTCATAAAGAATCGCTCTCGCGAGATGAACTGCACAAACTCTGAGGAAGTCGGCTCCGAAGGAGTTTAAAATCATCCTGGAAAATGAGTTTCTCTTCTGGAAAATCCCAAAAAATGGAACTCAGCTCGAAAAATCATGACCTGAGATCATCGATCTACAATCGGTGCTAGCCATGCTTTTTGAGTGCGCCTTGATGGTCCTCAATCAGCTTGAAAAATTGCTGCAAAGGAAATTGCAAAGAATAGGGGAGAGGGTGGTCCGTCACGAAATCCAAAGACTTGGTTTCTACTGAAGGAACCTGCCATTCTCGCGGTTTTGTCGTTTACGACAAAGGAGTTCATAGCTTACACGTCATTATCGCGCAGCCACTCAAACGAATTGATTAGGAATATTCTGTTATTATCGAAACAACTGCATTCTCTTTTGCACTACTATTAATTTTAATTCTTATTAATTGCAAAATACTCATTTATGATTTGTAAGTTGTGCGTAGGCTATATTGAAGGTATTGTTCATTACTGAACAAAATTAAATTATTCAGGATAGCTGAAATGGTCTTGCATTTGCAAACGTAATTCCTACATTATAGTAGTTTTTATAATGAAACTGTCAGTTACAGGAAATATCAAGTTCTATTATTTTTATATATGTAATTTGTAATGGGAATAAAAGCATTTCAATATTATTGTTTTATAACTATGGTTCGTATTGTTTCATCAAATTGAGTGGTCTTAACTTTGGAGCAATGCATCGTAATACTTTTTCGGTTATGAAGTTATGATTTTGAAAACAACAGAGAATGGATTATTCTTCGACACATACAAGTAAATTACTAAACTTTAAAATTTTAAAGATTTTATCTTGAAATCTTGTGACTTTGCTTCAAGTAAGTGAAGTTGTATGAAACTTGAGCAACGCGCAGAGTAATGTTTTGCCGGAACAATAAAGATAAGCAGTGTAGGACCTCAGTTTGGCAGTCGTTGAAATACATTCTTGAAAAGAACCACTAATGATAAATGGTTTCGGCCTACGAACGCTTTACCTAATATTGTGCCCCTGCCCTGTTCCTTCTACAATTCCCTGCCATAATGCGAAGCGCCCAGCACTTTACCTGTTTTCCTCAGCTGCCTTCAGACCGTTACAAAGGCGAAAAAAGGTTCGGTCACTGCTGCACAAATCCCACGCTCTTCGCTCTACCTTTGTTGTCTTCCAAACTGCAGCGCGCAGCAAGTGGATGGGAATTGCTTCTGCTTTTTCTTTCTTTTTTTCTTTGTTTCCCCTCCACAGTAACCCTGAGGAGGCGGGAATTTATTTAACTACGGCAATACAATGTGCGCTGCTGCCTTGCGGCTTAAGCAGCTAAGAGGGAGAGGTAAAAAAAAGCTAATACTAACTAAAGCTAACTTAATTCTGGCTTAAATCTATTGAATAATTATGTAATAGCACTTTGGCATACGTAACTTACACGCTTCTGCTTATGCTATATGATTTAGGTCACGTGAATATCTCAGAAAGATGGGTACATTTGGTGATGCGCTGGTAGGCTTCCAGATTCCCACAAGCTTATTTCTAGAATACGTCTTCGAGGGAAATTGTCGTTAAAATTTAATTGATATATCACATGTCAGAAAAAAAAATACTATTTAGTCGCACATTTACGTAGTTATCACTGTCAAATATATATCGTTAGTATACTTTTGTTGTATTTTACTTCTTATTTTTCCAGCTGGCGTAAACAATCGTTAAAATGAGTCAAATAAATAATGAAATTATACTTCTTTAACAATTTATGGGACTTTGCGAATTTACTCAGTTCAATAATAATATTTGAACTGAATGAGGAGTACACATCCGAACTATATTCATTCTAATTATATTCTAAGATGTATACATGGGTTATTCGAACAACACTTTTTGTATTAGATCTTTCAAGGAATAATAGTTTTTCGCAATTGTATTGGATTAAATGTAAATCACCAGATACATTTTTGTTTGTGTCAACAATAAGACGCTATTCTCAGTTCACAATCTTTGGAAGTCTTTTAGACATTGCGTGAATGGCTGCCATGAGATTTGAAGAAATTCACTTCACTGAAAAGGCAGTATGTAGTACGCTTTGTTACTGTGTCAAAGCATAGAGAAGAATTTAATTAATAAAAAACCTTTTAAGGGTTCCTTTCCTTTTTTTGTTGACTATGCGAAAATAAGAGTTTTTTCGCATAGTTGATAAACAAACAAAATAAAAATGGAGTAGCAATTTAGCTACATAATACTTAAAACCCGTCTTGTAGTAATGTTTCATCTCAGGGTACATTAAAAATTAACCTTGAGGTAAAAGGCACTATGCCAAATTCTTGTCAAAACGGGATAATAGCTTCATTCTATTGCTTTTCTTGGAAGTATTGATATTTATGCCCAAACATCCATTAATATCGAAGTTAGAAGCAATGTCAAGTCCATTTAGTAACAAAGGAACATAACGTAGCGACTTTAAATTGTTTTCCTTAAAAGTTAGATAAATGTGAAGTAGTGCCATCCTCCTCCCTCCGATAAATAGATTTAGTCAGTCATGCTGGGAGGTACCATCTAAAACTTAAGAACATGTTCACTCACACGACTGAAGATTTTTAAATAAAATCGTTCTAATCCACTATGTATTCGTAAAGATCGAATATATGATTCTTGCATTCTTACGTACAATCAGCAAGCTTTGAATTCCTTGTTTACATGCTACGTAATTGTTCTAAATAATTGTACCGCGAGTTCGTTGCCCGTTAATTAAGACGGAAGAGAGGGCCCACGATGATTGCAGATGATAACGCCTAAGAACAGGTTGTACTTGTGCACCTGGACAGTAATTTTCGCTTCCGTTTGTGACGAGTCAGCACACCTCTGACAGGCTGTGACTGCACCTTGCAGTTTCGCTGCGGAGCATAACGCTCCAAAACATCCGCATAAAGATGTTCATTCTACTTCCTGGAAAATATATTTAGTATTCTTATGGTGTGTACAGTTAAAAGGTTTTACTCTTGAGTTTGCGGTGCTGTAGTAATTTACAGGGAAATTCCTTCGCTACGGTTTCTCTATAGATCCGAAATTAGCGCGTAAGAATACCCATGCTGATTTACAAATTTCAGCCGTCACATTTTATTCCATTTTGGATGTGTTAATGTGTTTAAATGTGCAAAACAATTCCCTTGTAGAGAGCGAAATGTCGGACACACTGAGTGCAAAATAAAATAAATCGTCACAGAATCGATGGAATATTTCAACGGCTCGCCAAGTAATAGTAGATAGATGTTGAGAGGGTTAACAAAATATTTGTTCCACAGGGAAATACCTTAATTTTGGTGATTTTATAATAATGCGTTGTTTTTTAAATTGCGGATTGAAGTTTTAAAATGTTCCTTTTTGTGTTAAATTTATCTCGACAAGTGAAGAAGCACCTTCATGCAGACAAGAAGCACTTGAATATATTGCACAAGGTCACAGTGCCATTTGTGTAACAGCACTCAAAAAGTCGAAACATTCCATTTTTAACAATTAACTTGCGAGTGAAAATAGCTTTTTAGATGGACTTTTTGAAAACTTTTGTCAGAAGACTTACTTTGATCGTTCATTCGAAGATTTTATGAGGGATTGCGTCATTTGGACTTCAAACACATCACGTCTTATAATAAGAACCATTCTCTTCTCATAGACTTACTGTATCAACATTCATTTAAAGAATTTTGACTAATGGTTTCCCTGAAATAGCGCCGGATACGTAGCTAACTCATAAAGGTACATTCGTTTCCCCTTGTCGTGATATTACGCCGTTAATTACGGCATTGAGGAATTGCTCCCATCTGAATAAATAACGGAGCTGAAAAAATAATGATCCAGCACACGGGAAACTTGGAAACACAGGGTTCTCGCAGCCTCCAGGTCTCGGGTTCCGTGTCAATACTGCACACAGTGCTCCAACCTTGATCTCGTTGTAATTGGGTTTAGGAATTCGACGCAAAAACCCAAACAAGAGACTAGGGCGAAACTCAGTGGCGCTTTGTGTTACTGCTTCCACGCCCCGCCCAGCCCCTCCCCACCCCACCCACCCCGCCCAACACTGCCCCCCGCTCCGTCCGGCCTTTCCCCGCCCCGCCCCGCCCCGCCCCTCCCCCCCCCCCCCCCCGCCCAACACTGCCCCCCGCTCCGCCCGCGCCCCCCCCCCCGCCCCGCCCCGCCCCTCCCCTCCCCGCCCCCCCCGCCCCCCCCCCCCGCCACGAAACGAACCTCTCTGTTTTGTAACACCACAAAGCTTCGCACGCACAGCTTTTTTCTTTTCCTTCTGCAACACGAGCGGGGAGAGGACGGAGAGGGCCGGCGCCAAGGCGAGAACGGAAAAGAACCGAATCGCCTCACTAGAAGAATCGACGTCTGTATCGGTGTTGTGGCCAGGCACTGGTCGTCTTTTATCTTCCCTCGCGGGGGATATACTTGGAGATCCAATCTAAACACACACACGCGCCCCGCGCCCCGCTGCTGCCGCGGACAGTTGGCACACACTTCTCCGACGCGCGACACGAGAGCCTGGGCAGCTGCACCCAACCCGAGGCCCGTGGAGGGCAGACTTGGGATGTTACTGCCCTCTTTCTGGCTTCCACGTTTAAAAAGATTATTTCGAAAATAACATATCAACTTCCGTTTAAAGGTTTACGTGGCTCAGGGTATGAACTGATGTCACTGCAGTGCCTCTGACCGGGAGGTCCTACTGTTCTAGTGCCGACAGTGGCAGGATTTTCGGCACTAGCTACATAATTGCTAGATCAAGTTCAGCCGCTGCCTGGAGGAGAATTCTAGCGGCCTGCTACTCTGATCGGTAGCTTTCCGTGGTTTCTCCAATCAGTATCACGCAAATGTCGGAGCAGTATCCTAAACAAGCGCGGCACGGACCGCGCGCGATCTTTTCTTCCCCTTCTTTATCCTATCCTCAACACTTATTTACACACACTTACACCATGCACTACAATACCACACATTTCGGGATACCAGTAGGGAGGTTAGAGCATGTCCCGGCTGGGGCAGTGCACGGCTGGTGGGAGGTACCTGGTTGAGGAGAAACCTAGCTGACGGTAGGTTGGCGTCGGATCTCACGCTTTAGCGGGGGAAGATCACCGCCACCTCCCAGGGAAACATGCACCACACTTACAGAGCTAATAACCTTAGCAGTTGACCCCCCTCGGAATCGCCAATCAATCAATCAATCAATCAATTTCTACATATTTTCTTGTTTTATTTATTAATACATTCTTAAGCTTCTCCATCATAATACCAAATATGGTGTTAATAATTATTCGATAGTTAAATGGTATTCGACAACCGTTCAATACCTCATTAAATTCTTAGGTTGATTCTTAGGCTGGGTACCTTCTCTACCTGAAGAAAATGTTTTATGAAGATACGTCAATTTGGAAGTAAGTTCTTGATGTCTTCACAGAACGCTACAACCTCTGACACTGCGTTGCAACGTTGACTTAAAAGACCGCTCAGTAACGAGACATATTCTCTGTGACTCGTTCTCTGGTGTCTAGGAGACTGGTATTTCTCAAAAGATATTTGGATGTTTGTGGCAGAGCTGTGGTTGAACACTGCACGCAGCAAAAAGCGGAAGATTAGCGATGAGTGTCGCTTATTTCTGGAGAATTGTTTCTTGCAAAAATGGTTATAAAATTCTCATTAAATTTTCACCAAAAAGTTTAAAAAGAAAATTCAAAGAATTATTTATTTTGTTGTACATTTCCTTGTTGGTTGAGACAATGTGAGAAAACGATGCTGTATGTCGTTTCTGTGGCCCTCCTCTCTACCCCTGAGAAGGCGAAAAATTCATTATGTACTTTTGCTCATGTAAACTTCTGCTACTGCTGTACGCCTTGGGAAGCTAGAAGAGGGATTTGTCTTATGACATCCTAAAGTAACATAATTCTAGCGTAATATAAGTGTACATATTAAAGAGTTTGCTTTTTGGCGTACATAATTTGAATTTTACAAAATTCTTCTTAATACTATGAGACTGTTCATGTTTTAATACTAAGTAACTATGAACATTTTCAGATTAGATATGACTTTTTTTGACACAACATCCATAATTTATTTACATAATGTGTACATAACCATTCATTGAACGGGAATCACTTCGTATTAAGGCAAAAATTATGCAAATTAGATATCCCTAAGAGCACTCTCTTAATTTGTACAATTAAACAAAGCAAGAAATAAGTTAGCTTAGTTTCCTACAAAAGTCACCCTTGTCCCCTTTAGCTCATAAAGTCGCAAGACAGTAGCTAAAGTGTACGTCTAAACTTTAAATAAATTACAGCCTCCTCGGAAATGTATATATGTACCTAACGTAATAAGTAAAAATGATGCGTGAATGAAAAAAAAAAGAAAAAAAGGAAGAAAGAAAAAACAAGAAGAAAGAAGGAAATAAATGAACAATACTTAATATTAAGAAACAAAATGTTCAGTGTAGGTATGCCAAACTGCTATCGTAATAATTCTTAAATTAGATTTAAGTCGAAATGAAGAGAGTTTTAGTTCGTTATTAAGAAACCCCCTCTCTAGCTGCTAGGCAGTAGTTCAGTGTTTCAAAATTATGATAATAAATTCCCGCCTTCACAAGGGTTCCGTGGAGGGGAAATTGTTAAAAGCCTCCTCGTGGAGTTCCGCGGAGGGGATTAAATGGACGGGTTGTTGGGAGCTGTGAGGCGAGGAGCGAGCGAGCGGTGGGCGGTCGGCGGGTCAAAGTCGGCGGTGGCGGCGAACGGAGCTACCGAAGCTGCCGCTGCTGATCCTCCCCCTCCTCCTCCAAGGTGATTGACCTCCTCCTCCGCCGCCGCACCGCACAGGCTCTGCGCGCTGGGCCCGTGGGCGTTCGGTGCTCACAGTGGGCCGATATGACAAGGAGTTTGCACAACACTAGTTAGTTAATGCCTTATTTTACGTGGCGAGATTCGGCCCTCTCTTCCGACCGGCTTTACGTGGCGAGATTCGTCATTAGGCCCGCTCTTCCGTCTGACCACGCAAATATCGCTACGCTCCTTTCACCATCTAGTGGAGAAAGAAGGTATTATGTTGGGCGGCGAAACAGGCGATTTAAATTTAGCTCAGAGGCTTCTTTTAGGCTTGATGATCGTTTACATGCAGTAAATCTACTACATAGGACAGCCGGTTTTACTTCCCCTCCGGAGGAAGACATACGAAGCATTTTTTCATCCTTAAAAATCCACGGTTTGGGTTTGAACCCGCAAACTTGGGTACAACAGTCCAGTACGCTAACCGTTATACCACCGAATCCGCGAAACCACTGAATACTAGTGGCCTGCAGCAGCAAAAAAGCTGTTCAGCAAAACCAAAACAAAATGCTTTTCCATAACCGTACAGTACAATAGATCTTTTCGTGTCAAGAATATAAAGACACATTACTGGTCCTCAACGCAGCACGTGAATAGAAAATATTTCATGGTGAGCGTGTGGTCTTTTCCTCGGAGCCTTGGTGTCGCACGAAGTAAGCTGAGTGTAAACAGTGACGCGAAAATGAGAATTCAGATGGTACACGAAGTATTAGAGTAGCCGGGATAATGCAATCAAATATTTGCATTTTCTGTCAAAATCAAAAGTGTTCATTGTGTTTTGTATTTTTCCCAAGTTACTGGGTATTTAACAAAATCATACACACCTCTCGCATACCGGGACGTTGCATATACCATTTTCTTGTCATACATTCCAAGCACTACATCGCTACGGCAATCATGCGCTGCCTTGGAAGTTCACGTGACAAGTTACACTTTTTTGGAACGCCTGTTGGGCCGTTCTGCCCACTGTGCCCTGCGACTTTCGGGGATGTACCTGCTGCAAGGTGCGGCGGAGGCGCCCTGCTGTCTTTGTGAAGGGGGCGCGGCCTCGCCGGCCTCTGCACAGGTGCGTTGTTCTATTTGCGGACGGACCTGTCGCTGCACAGAGGGCGCGCCCCGCCCTTCGTCACCACCCGCCAGCGCTTGCCTGCCCCTGCCCGCCGTCCCCGTCCTCTGTCCCCCCCCCCCCCCCTCGCCGCCCCGCCCTCCCGCCGCCGTCCCGCCCTCCCGCTCGCCGTCCCCGCCCTCCCGCTCGCCGCCCGCCCTCCCGCTCGCCGTCCCTGCCCTCCCGCTCGCCGTCCCCGCCCTCCCGCTCGCCGACCCTGCCATTCCGCTCGCCGTCGCCGCCCTCCCGCTCGCCGTCCCCGCCCTCCCGCTCGCCGTCCCCGCCCTCCCGCTCGCCGTCCCTGCCCTCCCGCTCGCCGTCCCCGCCCTCCCGCTCGCCGACCCTGCCATTCCGCTCGCCGTCCCGCCCTCCCGCTCGCCGTCCCCGCCCTCCCGCTCGCCGTCCCCGCCCTCCCGCTCGCCGTCCACCCTCCCGCTCGCCGTCCCCGCCCTCCCGCTCGCCGTCCCTGCCCTTCCGCTCGCCGTCGCCGCCCTCCCGCTCGCCGATCCTGCCATTCCGCTCGCCGTCCCCGCCCTCCCGCCTGCCGTCCCCGTCCTCCCACTTGCCGACACCTCCCTTCCGCCCTCCATCCCCGCGCTCCCGCCCTCCGTACCCGTCCTCTCACCCACTGTCCCCACCCATCCGTCTGCTCGCTGTCCCCGCCTTCCTCCGCCCCCCTTGTTCCCGCCTTGTCTCCATCCTTCCCCCCCCCCCCCCCCCCCCTTCTGCCGCCGCCGCGCGCTCTGTGAAGTCGAACCGGGGCGTGTCCCCACGCGGTGCGCCAAGGATTATGTCGCCCCGTGAGAGAGCAGTTTCGCCGCCCCACACCCCTCGGCCGCTCCGCCCGCGGCTGCGCTGCGCGGCGGCCCCCCCCCCAAAGCGGCGTTCCGCGTGCGCCGCGCGGCAACGCACCGTTTTCGACAGGCGGAAGCTTGTTGCGGGTGGCGAAAGAGCCCCGTTGTGCGGCCCCGCGTGCTCCGTGTTGGCCGTCCGCGCCCGCGACTTACAGGGGCGAATGGTTGCCCCGCGCGTGACAAGTGCGTGCATTCCCGCGGGGTGAAGACGGCCGTGATGGATGGCTGTCGTTGTGAATCATCTCTGCGATTCTTCCGGAATGCGCGCGGTTTTTCGCGGCCTGCACGTTGCTTCGGTGGCGACCGGGCTTTTCGGATCTATTTCTTGTTTCCCTTCCACAGTAACCCTGAGGAGGCGGGAATTTATTTAACTACGGCAATACAATGTGCGCTGCTGCCTTGCGGCTTAAGCAACTAAGAGGGAGAGGTAAAAAAAAAGCTAACTTAATTCTAGCTTAAATCTAATTTAATAATTATGTAATAGCACTTTGGCATACTTAACCTACACGAAAAATATTATTATTATTTTTTTTTCTTAAATCTAAATAATGTTTTTGTAGGGTTTGCTAAGTGATTCATTTTCTGAATTTATTTTTCATTCACGCATCATTCATTCATTCGTTATATACATGACCATTCATTCGTTATATACATAACCATTCATCATTCTGCGAATCATCTCTGCGATTCATCCGAAATGCGCGCGGTTTCTCGCAGCCTGGACGTTGCTTCGGTGGCGACCGGGCTTTTCGGATCTATAAATCATCACGGGTTGAATAAGTTATGGTGCGTATCAATTGAAATATGTAAATAGTGTGAAAACATTGTCCGTCGGTTTATTTTCGATTCATTGATAGATCAATTAGTATTTCCGGACGCGGGAACGGCTAAGTCCTGTAAGTGTAGTGCATGTGTTTTTTCGCTGGAAGTGGAGGTGATCTTTCCCCGCTGGATTAAGAGATTCTAGGCCAACAAATATGTCGGCTTGTCGGATCTTCCTCAACCAGGTATCTCCCACTAGCGGGGCACCGCGCCGGCCGGGACGCTGTGAGCTCCCGACTGGTCTCCCAGCATGTGTGGTAGTGAAAGTAAGGGGAGAGGATAGGACAGGGAAGGGGAAGGAAAGATCACGCGGTCCGTTGCCCGTTTGTTAGGGTACTGCTCCGGTATTCGTTTGGTGTGGATCGGAGAATCATGCAAAAACTACTGATGAGAGCAGCCGTCCGCTAGAAGTTTCTTCCAATATTCGTCAGTTCGTTATAGTCGTGGTTGGCAGAAGTGCCACTTCGTTTGGAGTGACCCGGAGGGAGAACGTAAAAAGTCAACTTCCAACTTCTTTTATTTCACCTTGACCTTATTGTCCAATATGAGACCATCATTTTAGAAATATTATTCTTTTATAATTTGTCTCAACTTTATTTTTAGTTTACTGAACTCTTGCAACTGTGTTCTTTGGACACAATTAATAGATAAAAATCGATGGATGAATGGGTGGAGGTGTGTTTTTTTCAGCTTAACTTTAACAATCTATTAATCAAATTTTATACAATTGCTTCTGACATGCCGCGACAAGGCGTACATGGTTTGCGATTCAAAATGTTACTTCATTCTTGATTTTATTATTATTATTATTATTATTATTATTATTATTATTTTATTATTATTTTATTATTATTATTTTTATTATTATTATTTTATTATTATTGTTATTATTATTATTATTATTATTATAATACAAATTTTGCTTTAATACTGCCCGCATTGCATTTATGTGTTAAGGGATTGCAGTGCGGGCAGGGCGAGGCCGGACGAGACTAGGGATGCAAAATAGACAAAAAAAACATCCATGTTTCGAACTGTCGAGATTCAAATTCTAAAAAATTACGAAAAGACATACATCCCAAGCCATCGATGTTTTAAAACTAAATTAGTTGCTTTTAACAACAAATGTTCACATGCGGGTGGAGGCGCTTCATGTCAAGGTGGTTGTGTTTATTAATTTAAAATGGAGATTCATCTGACAAATCAAAGTCAAACAATTACCCGAACAATTCACAAAGCGTTTATTATCTTATTTGTCACAATAAAAATAATAAATTTTATTTATTAAGAAAAATTGGCAAACTTGTATTTCACTCTTCGTCACAGTGGTCTGAAGTATGTTCGATTTATCTGAAAATTATTGTTTTATTATTTTTTTCATTTAAAAATCAATATCAACCAATTAAGACCATCGATCCCAAAACATCGGCTTCAATTAATTGATACCACATCCTTATTTTTAAAAAATGTCGATGTTTTGAAAATATCGACATCAATGTAGCATCACTAGAAGAAACTGGCCGGTGAATGAGGGGCTGTGGCCCGGGTGAGGAGCGAAATAGAACGGTCAGGATGGAGTGTGTCAGGGAGAGCGGAGCGGGACGGGGCAGCGGAACGAAGCACTATAGAACATTAATTACAGACTACATGGAAAACTTATTTTGCCCGAATCTCATTACTACATTGAATTAGATTTCATTCTAATTCTAGGGAAGTTATTAAAGATATTAAAAAATTAGATTACTTCGGTTCTTGCCATAATTACGTTTAAGTAACACAAGAGCACGCTATTCCCTTTCGAATTTTGTGACCGAGAATGGAACCTTTTTTGTTTTTGAACGTTCCAATGTGCAATTTTGTCAGCTGTAGTGGACTTGTTATGTGTGTATGGATTGTCATGTGAGTCAACAGCTTCACGATCTTTTTCTTGCAGTGATGGGAGAAATACTTTCACTCCCATTACTAGTGGCTCGCTTGTGCTCTGCAGTTATGAAACACAATTGAAACAGCGGAACTTGGAGGATACACATGCGAACTTCATGCGAGGTGGTAGGCTTTATTAAGAGAATAGTACCAACACTCTGTCAAACGAAAGTTATGTTGTATAATGAATTTCTCCAGTCTTGCAATAGCTCGACCGACGTTCGTCGCTCATGTTTTTCCTTCAAGTAGAATGCTCTGCAAGGAATTCCCAAAATGAAATAATTCGGCCACGGGTTATTCCGGAAACACTAGGAGTAGATGCGAAGAAAAATAAGAGGAAAGAAAAGATAATTGCGATCTTTCGTATTTCGAAAATTCATTTCCAATTTTTCAACCATCATTCCTACTAATATTGTTTAATTTACTTCCCTCGATTCCAAGTCCAAGAAATCCGACATGGAAAAATTTTGTGTAGATTATTATTTAGTTTACAAGTAGTTTTTGCTGTCTATCCGCGTTGCCTAATGCAGCGTCACATTTTTACGTCAGACTTGAAAAGAAAAAAGATGGAGATATGAAAACTAGTTTGTTGTTTACTACTTATCTCGATCAAGAGGGAAACAAATCAATCGAATGAGACATGTTAAGGTCATGATACGTCACAGCAGACCCTAAAGGTGCCCTTGGTTTTTTTCGTGGAGATGAGAATTCACATCGAAAGTAATGTTTGCAAATGTCACACGATCGTCTTGTAGAGCCGTCTCGATGCCCGATACGCTTTACTGCTTTCACCTGAAATACATTAAGATAAAATAAATAGAAAATATAATATAATTAGTGAACTGCATCAGTAAAAATGCTGCTGAACAAAAACCACACAAAATGTTTTTTTAAAAAATGAGCACGTGCACTGCTCAAAAACACAAAATAAAACACTCTCTTATAACACTACAATATACACTAAATATTTTAACCCAAATAGTCTTCACGCACACTGCAATAACTCAGCACAGTATATAAGGACACAGAACAATAGTTCCATATGTACCAAAAATAACAAAAAAATTGCAGTTCCATACCTTAAATAACAAATGTTTAATAGCGGGCGGCTTCTTCATGCTGTTGCATGATGTGAACTGTGTTGTAAACACTGACTTCTTGAATATTTGAATTCAGACGGTACACGAAAAATGAGAGTAGCCGAAATAATCAAATATTAGCATTTTTCAGTCAAAATGCAAAGTTTCATTTTCTCATTCTTTTCGAGTTTCTGGATATCTAACTAATCCATATAAACCTCTGACGTATCCGCAGGTTGTTTAGTTTTCTTTTAATTTCTACGTGCATTAGGAAATAAGTAATATAGATAACTTTAACGGGGGCAAAAAGCTTTTGACCTAAAAATATTTAAAGACCCAATTTATGTTTCTATAAAATCGACTTTGTTCCTTACACAACGTGATGCAGAAATTTCATGAGAAATGAGAAATTAAGAGCCTGATAGATCGAGAAAAATATTTTGCGGAGTAGAAACAGTTTATACCTTCCAAGGAGCTCTTGTACTTTTACTTTAAAGGCTTATTTAAAAATTTTATTATGTTACTTTAACTTATTGTACTCATAACAGAAACGTATATTATTGAAATAAATACAAAATAATTAAACATTATTACCAATTTTTTTCCTTATTTTTTTTTAAATTCTCTAGTACAAAAATCTGGTTATATTTAATCAAAAAAGTTAGTTAAGTTTGCGGATTTTTTGGGGGAGGGGAAAATTTGATTTTCACTGAACACAAGCCATCATTTGGCCCGAAAATACTCGGCGCACAATAGTTTTATTAATCACGTAAGACCTTGTTCAGACAACTGGAGTGAAGAAGGGATCGTCTCCAAAGAGGGTTCTGAATTGCAAATACATTATCGTTGATGGCCCGAATATGATGAAACGTGAAAAGACATCATTAGTAGTAGAGGAATAATTTTCCCTCCACATTTTAGTGAACGGAAAATATTGGTGTGGGCAATAATTTTATCTGTGAAATCTATACAGCATTGTGTGCGAATGAGTCTGGATGGGAGACAACTCCAACTTCACGTAATTACCAAAGTTCAGCAGCAGTCTCCCGAGTTTCGGGGGCTGAGCGTTGGTCGTTATCGCTCGGTACACACCCGCAAGTTTGTATAGGACCAGCAGCCGGCCAAGTGGTTCTAAATGTAGGGTCTCGCGTTGAAGAGGCGTGCCCGCACCACGATATCCCAGAGCTGAAAGCAAATGAGCCAGCCGTGCGATAAAAGTGAAGTTTATAACGTCCTATTCTCGTCCTGGTTCAGAAGACTACTTTCGACGAGTCGTCGTTCCGCTTCGGCATCCGTGACATTGTGGAAGACGACGCCTTGACGAGTGTTTTTGTAAGGCGGAATTCTGTGGCGTGTTCCAAAATAGCTTGTCGGAAGTGGCTATGATACGCGTTTCTTCGTGTTAGCGAACGGACTTTAATGTGTTTTATGTACTCCTCTATCTGCGAGAAAGGTTTTTGGGTTTCAGGTAACTGACGTTCGTGTGAGATAAACCACGGAAGAAAAACAATGATTTAGTCGTTCTCATGCAAGAATGTACTCGTCGAAGAATCTGTTTCCAGGGACAATCAACAATCGCCAACAATGACTTTTAATTCATATGCTGTTACTCTGCGAATGACGTCTGCTAACGTTTGTGTAAGCCTCTGCTAACGCTTGTGTGAATGTTTTTTTTTTTCCTCATTAAATTCATATAATTCTTTTAGATTTTTCCCGCAATGATGATCTTGGATTTACGCAGTTGTGATTACAAATACGTGTCCGAGAATTGTTCTTCGACTCTTCTGGTAATGCTCATGCAAGGAGGAGATCGAAAATAAGTGTTATTGGGTGGTGATATGGTATTTTGATTCATTTAGTCAAAGAACCATAAGAACTGTTTGTAACGTATGAGGGAGATGTATGTTCTGGGCACGTTTTCTTTAGTATCCTTGAGTTTTCTCAATATATTTCGTTCACTAACCTGGATCCACCATGAAATTCTTACTAATTATGTTTTTGTTTGAGGATATTAATTAAAATACGTAATACCACGAATGCTTTGAAAATAATCAATAAATTCACGATTGACGCAGCTGCGAGTGGATTTAACTGAGAATTTCCAAAAGTATCATTCAACAAATTGAAATTCTATACATTCAAATCTTGACATCAAATGCCCTACTTAATTTTAATAATGGAATATCATCATTATGTAAGTAAGGTTAGTTTCATGGTTTTACGTTCCCCAATAGTGGGAGTAAAGCAAAAGGAACAAATAAAGTAAAAGGCATCGACTTATATTTTGTCGATACTTATTTCTCACTTAAAATAGGATTAAAAACAAACATCGAGTTAGTAAAAACGAAAGTTATAAAATTTCATGAGCAACAAAGCACCTTTTATGTATTAATTAAACAGTTAAAAATTGTGTGTGACAAACTGTGGGGAGAAGGGCAATCTGTTTGTCTTTTTTGAACTCTTAAGACCTCTGCCCAAACATGGATAAGAGCCAAAATTTACTGCTTATTTATCCTTAAAAATAGATTTTATTACATGGGAGCTTTTTTTTCTTCAATTTTAAGTAGTATATGACTTAGTGTAGGGATCACAGAATATTGAAAATGTGCACACAATTCACTTTTCCCCATAGCACGTCATACGCAGTTTTTAACTGCTTTTTTGACGTTAAATAAATAAATAAATAAATAAACTTATATACATATAAAGATGAATTATGAATACAGATAAACAACAAGCGATTTCGGCAAGAATTAGTACGAAAATATTTGCCCTCTTTAATAGAAACAATTTGCAAAGACGAATCTGGAGCATATTTTGGCATGTATTCCTTATCATGTCCTTCGAGACATTTGATTTGAAAATTAATTCTTCCTAAACATCTTGACATTTAATTCCTGGGGGTATCATCATCATTATTCTGTTTCAGAAGCTGTATGGAAGGTCGTGATTTGAATCAATGTTAATTTGTGGCGAGATGATCGTATTTTCAATTAATTTAGTCCATACGTTGTTTTACAATAAATCAATGAAGTATTTTGCATATATTATTACTAGAGCCCGAAAGTTCAGGCATTTATTTTATCTAAAATAGGAATGCAAAAAATATTTACTATAATAGACATGCAAAAAGGCATTTATTCCGGCAACAGTAGAGGTACAAAAAGTCGTCTAAACAATGCAAAAGTCATCATTTAAAAGGCATTATTGTAGAAAATTAATAACTGAAATAATTCCATTTTTTATTGTAACTAAAATTATCACTCACGTGGAATGAAGGGATATTTTCTTTGTAACTGATTGCACATGACTACCAGATTTTTTGTTGCACATTACGACTATAAGAAATGTTTTTGAGATTCACTTATTATTATTATTATTATTATTATTATTATTATTTCAAATTTCGGTATGATGACTACGATTTCGTTTCACTCGCGACGCTGTCAACGAAATGCCATTGTGTATTCTTGAAGAGGAAAAGCAATTTGGTTATTTAAACTTGCGTAATCGCCAGCATTGTTCGTATATCACGCACAGAGAGTCCATGCTCAAAAGCGAACGGAGCCTATACTCAAAGGTAGGATGGGATTCCTCGTGAGCGAACAAAGCCTGTCGGCATCAAACTGAGTCAAAGGAGAGGACTGAAATCATATTCTTTTGGCATTTAGATTTTTAACACTTCCCACCCCCTGGAGCCCCTGCTTGTGGAGAATAACTAAAAGCGACAGTACTTCCGTTTTGTCCAGGCTTGCAGGTATGTTTCCAGCTTGATCGAGATTTTGTCAGGACGAAACGGAAAACAAGGACGAGAAAGTAAGAAAAGGTTATAATGAGGTAAAATACTAAAAATAGGCATCAGAAGCTGAAATAGGCAACACAAAAAGGCAAAATGAATATCTAAAATAACTCCAGAACTACTGTTCAGTCATTTTAATATTGTTAAAAGTCTTAAATAAAAATGCATTTTGCCAAACATCGGGAGTCTAGTTGTCACCAGTAGGTGTTAGACTTTTCTTTGAAGAATAAAGCTTAGTTCTCTACTACAGAAAGTAGAAACAATATAAACATCAATCTAAAGATTTCGAAACTATTATATGTTTGTAAGTTTTAAAGAATATCCTAAATACTCGTGGTTTTTACCGTATGCTAAACAAACTTACCTTGTAGTCCTTACTTCCTGACGAAAGAAATAAGCAGGAATAAAATATAACTGTCCCCAAAACTTCCCTGGGAATTTTTCTAAACAAGCCTCTGTTTCCTCGCCAAATGCCTACCTGCTGCGTTACATTCCGCGCGGAGAGCAGAGAAATGTGTAAGTGACCCACCATTTAGAAAGGGGAGAAAGGCTAGCGAGTCGTCTCTGACATAATTATCCAGGTAAAACGGTTGCTGCGCATGCGAAGAAGAAGGGCCGGTGGCGCATCGCGATGGTCGGGCGAGCAGATTTTCCTTTCGCAGCTCCGCTCCCCTCCCCTCCCCTCCCTCGGCCGCCTACCCCCTCTCCACCGCTCGCGAGCCGGAGGAGGGGGCGGCCGAGTGACCGACCGCGTGGGGCGTGCGTGTTCGCAGGGGCTGTCAGCGGCGCAGACGCTCCCGAGCGCCGGCGCGCGTCGGAGGAGGCGTCGATGGCAGCAGCAGCTGCGCGCGCGCGCAGCCGGAGGCGCAGCGGGCGCAGAGCGTGAGCACGCGCGCAGCCAGCCATGAGGACGAGGAGCCTGTCGCTGGTGGTGCTGGTGCTGCTGCAGGCGCTGGGCGGGGGGGGCGGGGGGGGGCGGGCGCGGAGGCCGGCGGCCGCGCCGCATCACGCCCAAGTCGGTGTTCATCGCGCCGGCGTTCGCCCCGCAGACGCTGCCGCCGTGCGCCGACGGCCACAAGCGGGACGCCGCCGGCCGCTGCGTGCAGGTGGTGCACATCAACCGCGACGCGCAGCTCAACTTCCTGCTGCAGCGCCTCAACGCGCTGCACGCGCGCCCGGCGCCCGGCCGCCTGCCGCTGCTGCCCCTGCCGCTGCCCGCACGCGTGCAGGACGCGCCTGCCGCCGGCCCGTTCAAGGTGCCCCTCCGGGTGCCGCTGCCCACCTCCACCACCAGCACCACCGCCGACCCCTCACCGACCACCGAGCCCGCCCCCGCCACGGAGCAGCCCCCGCAGGTGTCCGTGGTCATGGCGGACATGTCCAAGCGCAGCAGCGGGGAGCAGGCCGAGGCGACGTCGGAGCGCGCCAAGCCGCTCATCACGGTGTGGACGGTGGAGAACGACACGCTGCACAAGAGCCAGGACGTGGACGGCGAGGGCGCCTCTCTGACTGTGGAGCTTCCCGCCACCACCACGGAGGCGGTGGAGGAGGGCGCCAAGACGTCGGAGGTGAGCCCGCCGCTGGCGGACGTGCCCGAGGACGCCCTGCCCATGCTGGTGATCAGCCCGGGCACGGCCGCCCCCGACAACACCACCACGCCCACGCCGCCGCCACCGTCCAACGGCACGGCGCAGGCCGAGGGGTCGGGCGAACCGAGCGCGGCTGACGACGACAAAGCGGGGCAGCTGGAGGACGACCCCGGCGACGCGGTTGACCCGCCGCCCAAGGAGAGCGAAGAAGACGAGGACGACGGCGGAGAGACCGGCTCGGCCGATGTGATGGAGCACATCGAAGTGGTGCCCATATCCGAAAACTCGCGCCACAACTTGCCCATCATGGGCGAGGACCACGACCAGGACACTTCTTTCAGCCAGGCCGGTGGCGCGGCCAGCGGCTTCTCTGGGATGTTTCGTCCGATTCCGCTGGAGGTGATTCGCAGTTCGCCGACCCGCGATGAGGTGCCTCCGGCTCCTCAGAGCCTTCACGTGCGATTCCCGACCGAATCCGCGGAACGCGATGAACCCCACACGGTTCACTTTTTCAAAGGAAATTATATCAAGTTTCCCACCGAGCACGCGTATCGGTACAAACACAGACCAGTGACAGAAGAGTTTTCCGACGCGAAACAGACGTTTTGGTGGATACCGAGTGGTTGGAGGATAGAGCAGCAAAGGCATCAGCAGCCAGCTTCGCAAGATTTCTGGCCACGAATGTCTTTTAGTGAAGATCCGTCGCTTTTTAGTCAGTACAACCCGTCATATCACTCCCCGTTGCCATACCAACAGCGACAAGCGCAGTATGATCCACAGTGGTCCTCGATGAGGAGGCAAATGACTTCGTAGTTGCAGTCAAACTGTTTGTTAGGCCAGTATTTATGATAAAATGTATATTTGTATTATAATGTTTGTAAATATTTGTACATATCTTCACCTGAGCTTATCAGTTTAACTGAATTCATTATGAATGTTAGCTGTAATGAGTGTTTCTTGCACATGTTATTCCAGTGTTAGTTTCAGGTTTTGATTTAATCATGTCTGAAACTACAGTTTTGTGGAGTTCAGTCTATGCTACTAGTACCAGTATTGAAGAAACTAGTTTGTTTTGTTTTCTATCTACAGTGATACACATAATCAAAGTTTGATATTTTGATGTTTGTGTACATAAATGTATTCAAAATGTAAAAAACTAAAACAATATTAAATTAATTTTAGAAATCTGTTATGGTTTTTATCCTTATAATTTATTTTCACTTGCTAAATTGACATTTGTTTAGTTATTACATTATCAATAAAATGTAAGTTAGATGGATGCTAACATTTATCAAATTAAATTCTCAGGAGTAATAAGAACATTAAGAATGAAAAACATCAATTTATTTATTTCCATTAAATATACTTGATAAATGAAAATTATGAAAAGTCACTTTGATAATGACCCAGTAATTGTTATAATGGTTAATTTATTATTATTGTAATAATAATGATATAACCTCTTCACTTTCTCTGTGAATTTTGTAATTACTATCAAAAGAAAAAAAAGAAATTACTGTACTACTACTCAATGAATGCCTTTCTCACCCAGAATTTCTGTATAATCCTAGTGTAGAAGTTTGTGCTTAAGCTAAAGTGCAGAAGTATTTTTAGGTTTAGTTCCTTCAGAATAAGTCTCTTTATTATGGGCATTTAAAGTTCAATCAAAACTTTTGCAGGGTAGAAATATTTCTTTTAATTCTTGTTGAAAAACACCTGATTTCTGAAGATTTTCTAAATTAAATTTTTTAAAAATCTTAATGATTTTGCTTTTGAAAATGGAGTTTATTGTGAAAAAAGGAAAAGAAGTTTGATTTCATCTGATTTCATTTATTTTCATCAAAAACAGTAAAAACTGTATATGATATATGGAAGAGAAAGGTGTTTATTGTTTATGCACCTTTCAATTGTCAACTATCATTTTGTTTGTTTTTGGATATTAATGACATAATAATTGAGAGTATCATTGAGTGAAATTAAGTAACAAATAAAAAAGCGTTTCAGACTATCAAACTTTTATTTAGAAATATTGCTTCCTTTGAAACTAATACATACAATATTTCAATTACTACTGTAACATTCTCAAGTGTTTCTGTTATTCCCTTAAACACAGTAATTAACATGAAATGTTTAATTTAGCTTGTAATTATCTTGACACAAAGTATTCATTTATTCAGTTTTCAGAAATGAAGTACCCACCACTGAGAAAATATTAAGTTACCATTATAAATTGCATGAATTCAGTATGAGGAAACAACTTAATGGTTAACAATTAAAACTTTGGATCTGACATCAATAAAGAGTAGATCTGGAATTATAACACATTGCAGACAATGAAATAATTTGCAGGACAAAATAAAACCAGAAAAAAATGGAGCAATTTTTTGGGTACACATGGGATCAAGTGTTTAAAGCACCAGTTATTGTGTAAGGTGTCTTCTTAGTTCCATTTGCCTAGTCATGGTATCAGGTAAATAGTCATAACTTAATATTTTTAAAATAAGAATATTATTTTTTATAACAGAATTTTTTCAATTAATTTTAGATTACACTTAGGGAAAAAATCATTATTTGAGGGAATCACAGGTAAAGCAACATTTTTTTTCCCAAGAGGAGAGTCTAAAACAGAAGAGTCAAAAGTTATTTCATTATTACAGTATGTGCTACTTTTACACTATGTGCTAAGTTTAACAACCTATTCTCAAGAATTCAGGAGAATAGCAACTTTTCCTGTAAGACAGCAGAGATTTCAAGTATCTGCTATACAACTGCACAAAAATACAAGAGAAATTCAAAAAAACCTCCTTCCATACTGAAAAAACAAAAATTTTACCGTAGTAGTTTCATGTACTTAGTCAATTTCAGAAAGTTCTTGCATGCCAATTCATAAAAATCAGCAGTTCTAATTCGATTCAATCTGCATTATATTATGCTATTCCTAATACCAGTCCAGATGTTCTCAAGAAAAAAACATTTCCCTAACATGCTCAAAACTTAAGTTCATCATTTTACATGATTGACATTGCTTTTAAACTGAGAAAATCTTCATCCAGTTCTAGCTAACATTGCTCTTAAAGCATTAAGCATAGCATTCAGTGATCTTTGATATTTGTAGGACCTTTAATAATCACTTCAACTGTAAACATGTGTCAGGTAAAAGTAATGCCAGCAATCCTTTTTCTTCCCCTACAATGGCCAAGTCTACGTTTCTTCATCACACTGATGTTCCTGAAGTGAATCAATTGATAAATTTCCTCAAAAATAGTAATTTATCAGCAATAGATGAAATACATTCCATCATTCTTAAAAAATGTAAGCCTGCCCTACTTAATATTTTGGTTGATTTAATACATTCATCTCTATTGGCATTCACATTTCCAGAGTCCCTAAAAATCATCATTGCGAGACCATTCACTAAGGAAAAAGATATGCAAGAGGTCAGGAAATACAGACCTTCACCTCTGTATTTAGAAAATTTTATGAAAAAGTTTGGCATCTTAGTAAGATGAACTCTAAGTAAAACATTAGTAAGACTCAGTAACTTTCTGGAAGCTAATAACATTCTTAATAAGTCACAACAGAGTTTCAGGAAAGCTCGTTTTGTTGAATTCATTCATGAAATGCTTAGAAATTTGGAAGCAAACAGAAAAGCAGTAGGTATATTCATTGTCCTCTCAACAGCACTTAATAGCGAGTGTCACAAAATACTCCTAACAAAGTTAGATTGTTTTGGTATAAGGGTTCCAGTTATTGACCTCTTAAGACCATACCTGACAGGACACAATGTAAAATAATTTCTGACATTCTGAATATATATTTAAATTTAAATCAAATTTTGACTTGGTTACCACAAAAGTGTTGCAGAGATCCTTACTATTTCAGACACATGTTACTGATGTTCCAAGTTCCTCTGTAATTTCTAATGCAAATAATACAATTTTGATACATAATAGGCTCAACCTAAGCCATCTAGAAATCTTTAAATAAACTAAAAAGCTACTTGTCATTGAATGAATTAAAATTAAATGTTGACAAAAGTATGCTAATCAACTTTAAACTTAATCATAATCACCCAAACAAAACATTGAAGTAGAAGTTGATAACAAGGTCGTGGATTGTGATAAATTTTTATGGTATTGAAATATGGGGTAACACAAAAATAATAACACAAAAAAATATCTATAGATAAATGGAGTATATCAGAAAGATTTTTAAAATTAAACCATGACAGTTTTATAAAGACTTCTACATTAAATATGAAATACTGTCTGTTGCAGCACTCTACATTTACAAAGTAGTTTTATTATTAAGAAACAATTCTAATCAATACTTGTACATGATGTAATACAGATGTACATAACTAACATAGTTGAGGACATATGGACTATCACAAGGTGTACATTAGCAAGTTCTCTATTATCAAAGGTCCTTACTGCTTTGCAGCAGAACTTCTCAATTAGCTCTCAATTAATATAGAAGAGCTGATAAACAAGATCTTCAAAACATTCCTTAAGTGCCATCTTATAGTTGTATGTCCATATAACTGAGCAAGTTACTTGGAATTTATGCATTATATTTCTTTCATAATCGACTATAATTAAATGTTTCATTCCAATTTTATTACATACATTAACTCTACTAAATTCATTCTAAAGAAGTACAATTTTTTTAATTTAATTTTTACTCATATTACCAAAATTCAAATTTAGAGCAACACACACAAAATATTTGTTTTGAAACTTTTTATGTGATAGTTTAATGGAAGCATTTTAAACTTTCAATAATTTATAGATAAAATTTTCAGAAATCCTAGTGGCAGATCAACACTAAATGTCTGCATATTGAATATTTTAGACGTGAAAACAAAACATTGTGTAATGAAAGAAATATCACTCTATCGAATGTGTTTGTTTATTTGTTCTCCTCTAAGAATTATCTTCCCAAAACTTATTAAAAATATATTTTTCATGCTTTTATATTTCAAATTTCTCAGTGTTAAAAAGATATTGTCAGGTATTAAGAGAAACTTGAAAGCTCAAATTTATCTATCCGATTTAAAGAAAAACTTCGTAAATGAAATTTTAATATTTTCATATATATAAAAAGATACAAAATCTGTCAAAGAAATGTTGAAGGTTCAAATAGAAGGTAGACTTGAAAACAGTTCTCATGTGTAATAATTTGAGTTGAGAATAAATTTGTAAATACTTGGATGAAATGCAAAAGATGAACTTAGACAACAATGAACCAAAGTTTCAATCCTTAGGTGGAAGGGGAATTTCCTCTCTCCCAGCTCTGAGTGTGGGAAGGTGTATGGGTGTGGCTTCTACTCATGCACCCGTCTTCCCCACATTGAGAATTGTAACACCTCGGCCAAAACAGCATTACCCACAGCCATGCAAGAGTATCAGAAAGACAAAGAAAGTACTTTGGATTGTGATGCATTGTGTACTGAAAGAATCAGCACGAAGTCTAACTGCAGCTTCTGGTGGTGAGGTGGTGTGTATTGTGTGTTTCACATCCCGTTTAACAAGGGTTGGAAGAAACCATAAAACTCCAACCTTAAATGAAAAGGTCAAACTGTAAGAAGCAAGGGAGACAATGAAGCAAGCTGTCAATGAAGAATGTCTAATATTCATTATGGGTAATTTCTTCCATAAATACATTATATGTTAATGTATTTTAATAATTATAATGAAGTCATTTAATTTACTAGTTTCAGGACAGAAATATCAACCACAATTGTCATAAAATGTACAACCCTGCATAAAACTGACTTTTTTTTGTCTTGATCGATTCCGGCCTAGACAGATATTACTGTATTACAACATGTTCCTCCACTGCAAGTCCAGATTACGCAACAAGTATTGTAGGCATTGTGCCTATGGACTATGAAGATAATCTACAAAGAAATTCAGAGGAGAAATTTGATAGGTAAAAGTATCAGAATAAAAATTTAAATATCATATACATTTTTATAAAAATTACAGTTGAAAAGTTTGACTAAAAATTAACAGTTGACCCCAAGTTTGAATTCTGTGCTAACAGCTGAAGCCCCTCTCATTTACTGTGCAGCTGCCATGACTAAATCTCATGTCAAAGGGACAGTTAATTTAAAATAGACTTACAGATGCATTCATTCCATCCATGGAATTCCATATTCCATCCCAAGAATATCTCATGTCTCTTTGTCAATTGCATTACATTCACAGTAATTCTGTTTTATAAAGTATTTTTCCCCTGTAGGACACGAAAAACCATTCTGTTTCCATGGTGGACAAGTTCCATTTTAACTATGTAAAATATCATTTAACTTCACAGGATAGAGAAATTTTCCAGTTAAGGTAGGTTTCCAGCTTGTACAGGTTCCAGTTTAGGTATATTTTACTGTACGTAAATATATCTTAATTATGAAAATGAAATTAAAAACTATATTTTCCTATGAAAAATGGGATAGTTTCAAGCAACTGTCATCAGAAGTATAACAATTTTAAAATCATTACAAACAATTCACCTACAAGTTACTACAAATTATCTTTTCAAACCTTTAAAACCTCTTGCAAGAATATAGTTTTCAGATGAATCAGATCGACTAGCCTTAGGTTTCACTATTTTAACATTGGTATAATACCGCTTAATGTCCTTACGAAGCACATCTGCATCTTGACCATCCCATAACTTCACTAACATTGTGCCTTCCTCCACAGAAACTTGGACACTGAATCTTAGAACATTATATGCCAAATGAATGATCTTCTCATGGTCCATAAATTTTATTCCTGTTGCATTTGGAGCCATATCACTCAACACAACATCAACTTTCTGTCCTTGGAGGTGTCCTAGCAACTTTTCTTGAGCTTCCTTTGAGGTAAAGTCCATATTGTTCAATAAAATTGCTCCTTCTATAGGGTGTATTGAAAGACAGTCAATTCCTATTACTCGCCCTATTGCCTCGTTTCTTCCTGAAATTATCAAAAAAACATTGATTTCTTACTCACACTGTATTAATTTAAGCATTATCATTCTAAATAATGATAATTTAAAAATACATACGATTTCCTGAAGAATTTGTTTTATCGACTGCAATTTGTGTCCAACTTCCAGGGGCTGCACCACAGTCTACAACACATTGCCCAGCAGCTAGAAAATTATATTTGTCATCCATCTCCAAAAGTTTGAAGGCACTCCTACATCTGCATGCAGAACACTGAGAATTAACAACCAAAAAAGCAAACAAATATATGAAGATATCCCACAAAAGGAACTACCTGTAATTTGACATTCTTGCCTTTTCGACATAAGGATCTTTCATCTGACGTATTAACCATTCTTGTGAACTTTTACTTTTTCCTTTCAAGTTTTTTGGTACTTCCTTGCGTAAGGAGCAGCACGTATAAAGAGACTTCTGCACTCTACATTGAAATAACGAAACAGTCTTCGCAAACCCAACTGATAAATTCGAAAAATTCATTATTACTCCTGACAGCTCCATACAATTCTGAATATCTTTATATCGGGTAAATCGACGATATAAAATCGTCCTCAAAAACTAGTCTTCAACATTCTGTCAAACCGTTACCGAGAATGTTAACATGACAGCATTTGCAATGCACAGATGTTTTCATGCGGATGTGAATGGCGGCCTTAGAGACTCATTTGTTTAAATGACAAGTGAAGCACATCGGGCGCACTCACAGCGTGTTTTGTCAATGAAGATGGCTCCTGACATATAGTTAGTTGGCATGTCGGAGGATCATAGCGATTTGTGATACTTGAACACTGTGTAACGTACATATAGAAACGAAAAATTTACCATGAATTTGGGTACGTCGAACAGTTATGGAAATGGACTGCTCTATGCAGGTTTCAATCAGGATCAAGGTACATGCGTGTGACACATGAAGTAGTGACAAATGTAATTTGTGTTCAGTGTGCTGAATTTCTTTATTAATTATAGGTTGCTTTGCGTGTGGCATGGAAAATGGCTTTCGAGTGTACAACTGTGATCCATTGAAAGAAAAAGAAAGACAAGATTTTGCTGAAGGGGGCTTAAGTTATGTAGAGATGCTGTTCCGATGCAATTACCTGGCCTTAGTAGGAGGAGGACCGCGACCAATGTATCCTCCAAACAGAGGTATTTTTTAAATTAAATGCATAGTACTTCAAAATGTACTGTCAACCTGAAGACTCAAAAGACCAATCTCTAATACACTTCATGTATATGTGGGCTAATGACATATGACAGTTTCTCTGTTTTTTTTTTATGGCGACTAGTTTCATTTATCTGTTTTCTTTTAATGATTAAGTGTTAATGCATGTTAAGATAGTTCTTCCTTGATTGAAATTTGACAGAAACTCTGTTTTAGACCAACTTATTACCATGACACATTAATGATGCACCTCCACCCAACAGAATGACCTTCCTAAATAAAAGATTAACCTGTTTTTATTTCCAAGAAATATTCCCTCATATTTAACATTCTTAAAACAGGCATATTTCCCTTTAAAAATTAGAACCTGTACAAAATTATGCAAAGAACTTATTCAGGATAGTATGTGTGAAACACCTTGTTTCAATGTCTAATCGACATCAAAATAGTTTGTTAGAAGTATCATATTTCACGATAATAGTTTCAGCATATGTGATTTCATAATTCCTTATTCTACACATTTTTTATCTTATTTATATTATTTTTTATGTTTGCAGAATCAAATATGATAATTTGGTGGTCTACTTTCATATTTCTTTATTTTACCCTATGAGAATGGTGTTTTAGCTTTTTGCCGAGTTTTTTTTTATCTGTGTGTTGACAATATTTTGGACAGACTATTCTGCGACATACAGAATCAATGTGTTCTGTAAGTGTCACTTTAAATCTTGATGCAGTATTTACATATTTTTGCTTGTCAAAGCACAGATGCGTGATATTAAAAAAAACAATATTATGTTGAAAATATTTAAAATCTATGGCATATCCAATTTATTAGCATATTTTCTTCATTTAATTTTAAGAAAACAGAGATAAAACAGAAAAGAACAAACAATGGGGAAAAAAACCTCATCTAACAATTTAGGACTGTGGAAATTGGAAGAAAATTTATTTAAAGAAAAAGGAAGTTTTAAAAAAGTAGGAATCTATTTGATATTACTGTTGCAAATTTAGGTCAAACATTTTCACTCCTTTCAAGTTGGAAATATAATATTGTTGCCTGGGTTAATGATCATTAAATGCAACAAACTTACATGGGCCCAATAGGACTTTAAAAATATTTACATCATTACAAATTAGCATCAAATTGTTCGTCAGCTCATGGAGTAGTTATTACATCGAAGTTTCAACTCAGATTGGCGCCTTCATTAGAAATCTGTAACAGTCATGTTGAGATCATAGATCGAGGCCATTGAGGAAGCACATGTGAATGATGACATATAAAAGGAAACCTACTTTCTTGAAAGAGGATTGTGACTGACAATAGATAAATTGCTATTTTAAAGAAAATTATTAATTTCTCAAACAGGTGGTATGTGTAATATTTTCAAGTGTTTGAAATTATTCAAGGGTTTGTATCACTAATACTGAATAACATAATGTTTTAAGTATTTTTGTTGCTATTTTCACAAGATATTGTTAACTTAGATTTGTATGAAAACCATTATTAATTTCATAAAATAAGAATAATTTTCTCAATATTCTTTGAACCTCTAAGAATTAATTTGAATATTTTTGTGTGAAAAGCTGAAGTTATTTTTGAAGCTATGAAACATGTTCCATGATGCCTCTTAGAAAAGGTAAACTACCAAGATTTTTATTATCTTTATGTACAAAATGAGAGGTGACAGTTTATGGCATTTGATAGGAAAAATGATTCATTAAAGTAGGAATAAATATTTGTTTTGTTAATTTGATTACAAATTGAATATGCATTAGTGGAATATATTAAATCAGCTATGAATCACTTTTCAGAATATCATTCTGTTTTGAAAGTTCAGCAAAGGACCGAAATAAAATGAGTGAATTAATTTTACTGTTAATTGCTGTTTGTTCTATTTCCTCTTGATCAATAAATCTAATTTAAATGTCAGAGTGTGATTATCAATGTTTTTTTCTTTCTTATTTATGTAATTTTTATATGCATAATTGCTATCCCTCTTAGAACAAATCTTTTTAAAGACATTTTATTACATGAGAATTGTATTTTATCTACCCACATACTTACATATGAAAAACATATTTGGTTTAGTAGATTATGTTAGAGAAATAAACATGACAAGTTGTATGGTAGTAACAAACGGAGTGTCGAAGGTGGAAAAATAATTTAAACCTTATTCAAAATTTATTTGAGTATTTTATTTTTATTTACTTCTTTGGTATTTTAGTAATGGTTTGGGACGACCTGAAGAAAACTCCTGTCATTGCTCTGGAATTTAATGCACCAGTGAGGGGAGTGCGATTGCGTCGTGATAGAATAGTTGTCATTCTTGAAGGAGTAATTAAAGTGTATACCTTCACCCAAACCCCTCAGCAGTTACATGTATTTGAAACAAATCCTAATCCCAAAGGTAAGATTACAATTTATTTCTGACTTAATTTTTATAATTGTTTATTTACATGGATACATTTTTCTATTTTTCTCTGCTTAATCTCCATTTTTATGTGATAACACTACTAATTTATTTTGTTTTATGAGTGTAGTCTTTGAAGTTATCAAATTATGCATCTGTCAATTTTCAATTGGTTTCTGTGCAGGATTGTGTGTTTTGTGCCCCAACAGTAACAATTCACTATTGGCATTTCCGGGAAGAAAAACTGGTCATGTGCAAGTTGTGGACCTGGCAAACACAGAAAGAGCACCTTTAGATATTGTTGCACATGAAGCAGCATTGAGTTGCATTGCTCTAAATTTACAGGGAACTAGACTTGCAACAGCTTCTGAAAAGGTATCTTTTATGCTGTGCATTTAAACTCACTTTGTAACATGCTAGAGTACCACAACAATGGTTATTAATGTATTTACTTTGCAATTTGATTGTCTCATTCTTCAGGGAACATTGGTTCGTGTGTTTGACACCGCAACGGGAACAATGATAAATGAACTTAGACGAGGCGCCAATACAGCTAATATATATTGGTAAATATTAGGTTGGCTAATTGTGTATTCTTGTTTACAATCATAATTTTAAAATAATAAATTGAAATATTTTTTCTTTTCAGTATCAATTTCAATCGTGATTCATCTTGCCTTTGTGTAGCCAGTGACCATGGAACTGTGCATGTTTTTGCAGTTGAAGATCAAAAGTTAAACAAGCAATCAAGGTAGTGATTTCATTCCCAGTGATTTAGGTGACTTGCTGTTGGAAAGTTCATTAGTTAAAAATTATTTTCTTGTTTCCTGAAATTATGTTTAATTGAATGATATTCAGTTTCAAGAAAAGTCCCCTCAATATTTAGTATGCTAAGGAAAGAAGACAGTTTTGTAACATTTATAAGAGATGAACACAAAACTCTGTAAGTGTAGTACTGCTGGTGAGGAATTACTGCTAGTGGTGAAAAGAAAAGAAAAAAAACAAAAGAAAAGAAAAAAGAAAAAAAATGCAATTTAGGAAATGAGAAATACTATGCAACTAATGACATGCAACTCATAAGACTTTGCAGATCAGCACATGTTACTGTAGTGCACAACTCTGAAATAATGCATTCTAGGACCTTACAATGAAATATCTGTGTCCCTGCTGGGACACTAGTTTTGTTACTTGAGTCATAATGTATGAAATGACCCTTCGGCTGAAGCCTAGAACACGGTACAAACTAAGGAAGTCGTTTAAACTTGCACTTCGGACCACACTGGCGAGGGGGAAGTCCACGATGGAGGAGTCGAGGGGTGCTTAGGCGATTATAAGAGGAGGCAATTTCACCCTAATATCTTGCCGGAGCTCTATTACTAAATAGTGCTTCGATCATGGTGGTATGTCTCTGTGATAAAGCTTGTAGTGTTTTTTTTCACAACATGTTTGCAACTGCACAGTGTGAATTATTGAGGCTTTCTTACAAAGTGCTAACTGAAGTGGTTTTGTATAAAAGTGAATTGGTAATTATGCGGTGAATAGACTCGGATGTTTATAGTGATCGCGAGGGCGTAGCCCAAGCGTCACTGCGACTTGGATCTGGGTAAGTGAAGCGAGAAAACTTGCCTTTGGAAGTATTTTGGCCTTAAAATGCGGTGGGGACAAACTGTATTAAAGGGAGAGCCATGAAAATCGCCTGTCGGTAAGTTTTATTCATTTCTATCAGAATGCGTAGCGTAATTTGAGGGAGGGCTTCAAGAGACTTCTCTCCTTTCCCACCTCCCCACATCTCCTCCCCCCTCGCCACGCTTCTCTTAGGGTGTACCGTGTTCCCTACTTTACCTGACCCCTCTATTACAGTTTTGTGGGTTTCCTGAACTCTGTGGCACAGATCAAAAACATTCAAAGTTGTGATGCACGAGGAAGCTTTTTACACTTTTAAAACATTGCTTCACTAACAATGGAATGTTCATACAGATTTGTAGCTTCGTTAAGAAGATGGCATGTGATCGGGTGAAAGGGCAGGCCTTACGACCTGAGTCTCACCATTAATAAAACTATCTTAATTTAAAAGGTCAAAGTCGCATTAAATTATCTACAAGAAAATTGACTAATCAGAAAGTTTCACGTCACCAAAAATACGATTAAATTTAAAACATCAAAGATTGCTTACATTACATGGACGGTAGGTTTACAAGTGTTTCAGAATAAATGGTACATCCTTTTTGGAAATTTAGGGGTGTCAAAAGTGTTTCCCTAGGAACATAAGAGTAGGAAATATCGTATTGAGAATTTGTACATGTGGCATTTTCCCCTGAATGTTAGGCAACTCGGTTGCACAAGCAGATCACATACTCCGTTGATGAAGGCTCTCGGCTGCCCAGGCAGCATCGCATCAAGGGCATTGATGCTGACATTTTGACCTTCCTATCATGGTCTTCAGGCTGGAGTGCCAGTGAAGAAGACCACGATAGGATGGTCAAAATGTTGGTATCAATGCACTCGACATGACATCAGCTGAATAGTCGAGAGCCTTCACATGACATTGACCACAGAAGCATACGATTACACATATTCCTTTGCATGAAACTTCCCATTATATTTTCTTTGGGAAAAAGTGATAATTTTTTACCCCTCTATATGCTCCAGAAGTTTGTAAAATTTAATCTGAGACACCGGTGCATTTAATAGTTAATCTGAATCTAGGTTAGGATTTACTCTGAACCAATTGTTGTAGAATAAATTAAACAAACACATTGCACAAAAAACTTTCACAATTTGTTTCTTATTAAGTTATCTATAAAACTTATGTAAAATCAAAGACCTGTCTATTTTCAATTATTTAGAAAACAATTTTTGGAAACATACAGTTCATTTATTTATTTTTTTTAAATTTATTTATTTATTTATTTTCCCTCACATTCATCCATGTTGCCTATTTTACATGGGTCTTACCACTTAAAATTAAGCCAGATTAATTTAATTTTATGATAGCTAGGTTGAATTTTCTGACAAATCCAAATCTGCAAAGATTCACAAACGTTTCATTGATTTGCAAAGGAAAGATTTCACAATATTTAATTTGATTTCTATACCAAAAAGATGGTGAAGTAATCATTAGAAAATATTTTCAAATGGACACCTCATTTTGAATTCAAATGATATTGTCAATTGTGATAAAACTGACCTTCTGATTCCATTTTTCATCATTGTGATTGATTGATTTTTTCATGTTTCCGGGCACGTTAACTGCTTTGGTCATTAGTCCCGTTAGTGTAGTGCATGTTTTTTCTCGGGATGTGGCAGTGATCTTTCCTCGCTGGATGGCAAGATCTGGCGCCGACCTACCGTCGGGTAGCGGGGTTTCCCCCTAACCAGGACTCTCACACTAGCGTGGCACCGCCCCTGCCGGGACAAGCTCTCAGCTCCTGACAGGTCTCCCGGTATATGTGGTAGTGTAGTGCATGTTAGTGTAAGTGTGTGAGTAAGGGGAGAGGATTGGACAAGGAAGAGGAAGGACAGATCATGCCCGATCCGGGGCCCGTTTGGAAGGTTACTGCTCCGGCATTCGCATGGTGTTGATCAGAGAAACCACGGAAAAAGTACCGATCAAAGCAGCCAGCCACTCGAATTCTCCTTCAGACAGCGACTGAATTCGACCTTGCTGAAAAGCTAGCGTCGAAAATCCTGCCGCTGTCAGGACTCGAACCGGTCAGAGGCACTGCAGTGACATCAGTTGATGCACTGAGCTACCGCTCCCAGTTTCATCATTGTGATGATCTGCATTGTGCTTGATTTGCAAGACTTTTGATATTAATTTAATGTAAATGGAATCTAATGTTTTTATATTTTGATTTTCAGTTTAGCATCTGCTTCGTTTTTGCCCAAGTACTTCAGCTCCAGTTGGAGCTTCTGCAAATTTCAAGTGCCCGGTGGACCACAGTGTATGTGTGCCTTTGGAACTGACAACAATTCTGTTATAGGTGTGTTCTGCTTTTGATTAATTTGGCTAATGATTGTTCATTGTTACTATTTATTAGTTCCAGTGAGTGTGTAGTGTTTTCAAACACTCTTACACTTCAAATAAGTTCAGAATGGTGTTGTTAGTCAAATTGCTTAATTACACTCTGTGGAGTCACGCAGTTAAGTACCTTGAGACATAGCAGATTCCTGGATGAGTGAAAATATATTCATGAGGTTATGCTGCATTTCTGCCGTCACTCAGGTTTTCATTTGAGTTTGACAGGTCACATGACATGAGTATTCAATCGAGATATTTAAAAATCTAATAGTTGTGTCATGATTGTCATTCTCATCCAGAAATATATTCATGATGATTTCTACATAGGCTTTATTCTAACAAAATTTTATGATAAACAAATTCAATATCAGAAAATGATAGAATTCTCAGACACTGTAAATCATTAACATAATTTTTTGTAGAAGTTGTTTCATGTGAAAATCCAATTCCCAACCTATTTGTGAAAATTGCAGCAATGTCCCTGTATTTCCAATACAGTAATTAAGCTGAAGAAATTGCAATGACAATCTAGACGTGTGTGGTTGAATCAAACTAAACTTAGCATACACTTACCTGTGTCAAGATTTTAAAAGTTCATGGAGGTTCTGAGATTTTAAAAATTCTGAAGGTAGATATTGTTGGTGCATAAGAAAAGTGACCCCAAAACTGTAATTTTTCATATTTTATTCAAATAATTTATTTTACACCTTAAGACAAAGTGTTTTGCTCTGTATACCAACTATCCTTTTACTAGTACATCTATACTATTTTATGAAAATTTTTCTTCATTTGAGTCAAAAATGGCAATTTTTTAATTGTGTCACTTTCTTTGAGAACCATGGCATGTGATATGCAAATTGTTATTCCTTCAGTCTCTTATTCCAGTGTGGAGTGGATAGTAGGAAACTGAAATGCATCATAAAATCATTGTGTCTTGAAGTTGATGTCTCGAATCAACTTTGAATCGTTCAAGTCTTGAAGTTGTGATGTAGTATTTTTTGCTTCATGAATTTGGAAGGTAGATAAAGTAATGTAAATTGTATGTTTTCAGTTATTTGTGCCGATGGCAGTTACTACAAGTTCCTTTTTAACAACAAGGGTGAGTGTTCCAGAGATGTTTATGCTCAATTTCTTGAAATGACTGATGATAAAATGTAGTGATTGGAAATGTAAAATGAAGAATTGTAAATGCCAATGTATCTATATCTTTTCTTCTGGTCCTCAAAATGGGAAAGGACTGGATGATGGTGCTTGATGAGTGTGTAACGGAATCATGTTATTGATCTAATTATTTTGTTTCATTCTCTCTGTGAATACTTGCGATACCTCACTATTTGGAGGTTTTCATCATGCCATGGGCAAATCAGGTATAGAAAACAAGACACCGAATAATGAAGTTGATAGATAAAGTAGGTATATATGTTGTTTGTAATCAATTAATTGATGTTCTGGTAAATTGAAATTATAATAAGTCAGTGATATTTAAAATACAGATGATTAACTAGAGTTTCTTCTCAACAGCAGTTTTCATGGGTTAAATCAATCTAGTCATGTTTTCAAACACTGGCCTGGTAACTTCTTTGCTCAACTTATGTCTTCTATGTTATTCTCTGTAATCTTTTGTATTCATAATCTAGTGCATCTTATGATCCTTGTTTCATTGGATATATATTGTAATTGGTATGTACAGAATCCATCTTTTTAAGTGATTAATGTTAAGAGTTTCTGAAGTTTATTGTTCAGTACATCTGATAAACTTGAAGAATACAAGCTCCTGTGATTTGGTTTCTCATGGTGAAGTTTTATTAATTTTTATAGTAATGACTTTAATTTTTGCGTGATATATTCTTCAAATTATTGTAATATAATATTCCATAGTTCAACATATTAAATCCTTTTATAATTCAGAAGATATATATTTTGATATCAGCAGTGATTGAAATTGAACTCTCGTTGTTGAGGGAAACAATTAATGAAGATAAAGTCATTAAAAATGAGACTGTCTTATGTAAATTGCAATCTAAGAATGAAGATTGGAAATGAATTATTTGTAATTTAACACAAATTATATGATGGTATATTGACTGCTAACAAAAGTTATTGAGATATTTGGAGTAATAAGAACTTAAGACATCGAGTAGAAGCTCTCAAAACATATGTATCAAGTCATTAATTGTAAACATATTAAACATTTTTTTTTTTCCTTTTAAATTAAAACTCTAGATTATACCTTGTGGTTGTTAGTTAAATTACTAAAGGCTTATGAAAGAAAATTAAACATTTACTAGTACTAAATTACGATAATGACAAGATATGCAATAAAAATGTTTTAGTACTTACCAATGCATCGAATATCACCAGTGCTATAATTGTAAACATTACAGTTATGTCGTATAAATGGAAGAATCATATTAAAAAAAACTAAATGTTAAGATTTTGTTATTCCAAATTTTTAAAATTTTTCTTATTTTAAGATGCAGTATTTTATAACATCTAATAATCTTTTTTGGAACTGATATTTGATTTTGCTTCAGGTTTCTCTCAAGCTTCCTTTTGGTCATCTTTGTTTTCTAGATTTACAATAATTTCATTATAATGTACCTTAAATAAATTATTTTTTCATGGAAACAATTAGTTTCTATATTATTAGTGTATTGCAGCTAAGAAATCTGAATTGTTACTGTCCTTTTTTAATGTTTTCCTTTTTTTCTTTTCACCTTAAACCTGCAGTGGTAACATTGGGTCTACCAGACCCAGTGTAAAATTTATTCAGCGTATTTTGAAATCGAAACTCAACACTTAATTGAATTTTCATCTACCTTTCAAAATATTTATGTTCTTTAGAATTATAATCAGTACTATGTTTCATTGTCTGTCATTGTTGAGTGAAAGTGAAATTTGTGATGTAAGGAAACAGCTGGGTCTGACTGACCCATCGTTACCTCTCATATACTTCTTTCGACAATGATTAGACTGTTTGTTAGCACTTGATTTGTGAAGTGTGTGTTAGTGAGAGCTTTAAAGATTGCTTGTGTGTTACATACATATGATTGAAATGGATGAAGAATATGAAATTAGAGCTGAGCGAATAAGATGGATGTTAGAGGATTAGAGGAGGTGCTAAATGTATCAAGTGAACATGAGGATGCATAACAAGATTTCTGTTTATACAGTGAGCACAATAGGTAAGGCAGAAGGTAAACAGTGAAACAGTGAGTATTGATGTCTATTTCAGCTCACACATCTTAGGAAAAATCAATACAACTGAATGGAGAAAAGCAGAAGGGAATATAAATATTCGCATACATTGCAGCAATATTATTACTACACTTTACCAGCTGTGCCCCAGTTCGCAATAACAGTTCAAATGAAGATATGTTGGGTAATGATTTTGTCTTAAGATCACTTGTAGTTTGTTTTATTTCTCATCTAGAATAAATATATTTTGCTAAGAAAGAATAAAAATTCATTTCTATAAAGAATTCTGAAGAAATGTTTGAATGGGTCTCTCAGACTCAATGTTACCACTGATGAAACATTCCCTCATGTTACCACTGTAGGGTTAAGACCATCCTTTATAATTGCTTATTTCTCAGTTAAATTTAACTCGCAGCAGCTTGTTGGTTTTGTATTTCAGACTCCCTTTACTTTTGCATTTGAAGTTGAACTATTAATGATCATAGCCTGACAAGAAGAAAAAGAATCGGTCAAAATAAATAAAAGAATGTCTTGAGATAGATTAAAATGAATTATCTATGCCATCACATCATAATAGCATGCTATCACATTGGTGAAATTGCATCATGCTATCAGATTGGTGTAATTAAGCTGGTGTTGAAGGTGTTTATTTATTTATTTCTGTGTTTTATTTTACTGTATCTTTTTTTCCTCTTTCTTTTTTCTCTCTAAATTACATATGGTTAATATTACATTAAAGAAACAAGCTGAAAAAGGAACAGGTTCTAACAAGTTAAATTTAGTTATCATACATTATAATAGAAAAACTGAATAAAATAACTAGAAAAATTATTTATGTTTCTTTCTTTTAATTACTTACAATTAGCCAAGAAAAAAATTGTTGTAATACACCACCCTTTAAATATCTGATTCCTCCTGAATCTTCGACTATCCTTACTCCAATGCTTAATTTCTGAATGAAGAAAATAAACATTTATATTAATATGCTGGAAATTTGCTATCGATGAACCCACAAAAGGTTAAAGTGTCTGCGACAATGCTGCAATTGTCAAGATCGACGGAGAAGGCAGACAAATGATCCATGTATAAGAAGAAAATAATTGGTTGAATGGCTGTCTTTAACACCAACAAAAGTCAGAATGACCATCAAATTGTTTCTTAAGCAATATCCTGATCAATATGAAGATAACAAAAGAAAAATGAGGATTCAGCTTTAGTATGCAAAACATCATCCTTCTTCTTCTGTTGAATTTTTGGGACAAAAAGAGGAGAGACTTGCCAGCCAAAACTTCTCTAACATATTTAAAATAGAGACAATATTAAAGCCTTTTTTTATTAGCAATAAATGCTGAATCAATATTACAAATATTGTCTGGGCATATATACAGTAGTGTATTCAGGGAGGGGGAACTCGAGACTTCAATCCCCTCCCCTAGAAGATGACAACACGTATTCACAAATATAATTTTTGGTGATACAATTTCTACAGTAACAAAAGTTAATCCTCCTCTGAATATGTTTAGTTAAGTTATGCTGTTTAGTAGACTAAAAGATGTATGTTGCAGATTTTTTAATTTCAATAAACTTTTTGGGCTTTCTAATATTGTTTGGTCTTTCTAATATATAGACCGTGATCGGGTGATGAAGGCTTCTGTATTGTGTTAATCTTGAGACACCAATGAGCACTAAGACAACCAAGTTTCAAGAAATAACATTAGAAATGTATCTGTTCAATCAAATAATATGTGATGTTGTAATATAATTGAAAATAAATACCTTTTTCTTCATCTCAATTTACAAGTTTTGGTTAGAAGCATTGATGTTTTAAATAATCAAACATTTGTGCAAAATATGCCCATGAACAATGGCATCAAAATTTTACAGAAAATCAATTTAGCTGTAGATTTTGAGGAACTGTTGAGTAAATATAATAAACATTAACATATTGAAATTGCTTTCTGGGCCAATACGCTATGGTCCAGTTGAATGAACAGTTTTTCTATCAGATGTTTAGTCTGCACCTACAGCTGGCATCTTCATCAACCTTAGAGCAATGGTTGTAGACTGTTCCGGTCAGCTCCTGGTTGCTCATTAATTGGTCAGAAGTCGACCAGGAGGAATCAACAACTATTTCCCCTGAAGATATCTGCCACAGGTGCAGATAAAACATCTGTTTGAAGAAGTATTCATTCAAGTGTCAACTTATCAGCCTGCTAAGCAATTTAAACATATAGTGTGAAGGGTTCCATTGTTTTATGATATATGCAATTTAATAATTTATTTAATTACTGATTTGTTACTTGAGAAAAATGTAAAGCAATTTATATTACAATCTTAAAACAAACTTGTTTCATTTTAATTCAGGAAAACGTATGTTGATTTCTAAAGAACTTAAAACTATAAATCCAATTTGCATTTCTACAGTAATTTTGAAACTCATTTTCGTGGCAAGCTTTTAGAAATTGTTTGATTGATTATCAGTCTCACATTATGTCAGCTTGTATGTTGAGTCAGAATTCTATGGGAAGCAATTGCTCAACAATTTGGTGTTTGAGGAATCGTACCTTGTCATGTTCTTGTGAATGTATGCAAACTTCTTGTCAGTGAAATTTGCCAATTATTTTCACTTTAGTTGTATAAAATTCAGGACTGTTTTCCATTGCAATCGCAAAAACCTAAAATGCATTTTCTATCTGTGCTCTTTTTCTTGATATCCGAATTCTCTACTGTAATGTCTTTAATAAAACATAATTAAATTGTGAATAAAAGAGAGCAACAGGTATTAGCTATATCGATTAAAGAGAAATTTTCTAGTACTCTTAATGAAATAACTAAACCACCCACTCCAATTACATGTAACAAAATAAAGAACTGAGAAAACCATGTGAAAATAGTTATGATAATTAAAAATTGTAAATTGGTCTTTTTGCTCTGGTGGTCATGTGATTATTTCCTGATGAACTTGTTGAAACATGTTGTATATCCCATGAAATATGCTGTTTGACATGTGACAATTTCTGATTTACTGTGTAAGAGACTGAAAAATAATTATCAAAGTAATATTACAAAAAGGAATAAGAATCTTGAAATTGTTGAGAAATCTTATTCCTTAGAATTTTGTCATAAGTAGGCTGATTTTATTGAATAATAAAGCTTTTGTTGTTTCATGTATCTTAACAAATAGGAAATTAAATTCATATAAAAGCAACATGTACTATATTGTAGCTACTTGCTTAAAGATATGTAAATTTGCTTCATGGATTGGGTGTTTTGTAATGCATAACAAACTTTTTTTCATGTATTAGTGAAGTTGAAGAATTTTTCCATTCATTATTTAGATGGTAGCAAATTAGTTTTGACAAATAATGAAGTGCCATTGAATGTACTAGTATAATGCATCATCACAGCTTTGCCTTAACCAAACCAGATGTATTTTCTTAGGAAAACTCCTCTTAAACTTTATATTCTTCCACTGTGGTTATGTAGTTTAGGGAGATATATAATTCTGGTTAAAAATTCCATGCTCAAATTACTAGGAAATGTATATATCTTCGTGATTTTATAATTTGAAAATTTATTTTTATGTCTAGAGAATACAGAAGTTTCATAGTGGTAATGAGCGTTCAAAAGACCTGTTTCCCAATAAATTTGACTTTGATAAAAATTTCATTCTTTGACAACCTATTACAAATTGCTTAGTACATTTCTAATCTTAAATATCAGCATTAATGTACTAGTGTGATTGTGATTGAGTAATGTCTTTGAAAACATCTCAAGCAATTATTGGAACTTAAATTAGGAGTTTAATTTGTCAGTTTATATCCTGCAGAGATTCTCTTCTTGTTACATTCAGTCTGTCACTGATCATTAAAAATAATACTTTCTTTAACAGAATAGTACAACAGAATAGATAACAAGTATAACAGAATAAGTTGGCTAAATCTTTTTTTATTAATAACTAAAAAGTACAACTGTTTTAATTTTTAGGGGGGATCAAACCTTCTTATCAGTCAATATTTTTCCCACACTTATAGTCTTTTCTTAAACACAAGCATGTGCCAATTCTAGTAGTATATGTGAATTAAAAAGTAGGTCATGCCACAACGTAATAATTTTATAGTTCATTCATGTGTTTTTTATTATTATGTGGTTTTTTTCTTTTCTTAGTTCATAATAATTTGATCTAGCCTTAATTTTCTCTGCAGATTTTTATTTGGATGTCAAAGTCATCAAAGTCAAATTTCTTAAAACAATGGTAATAATTTGAGTGATTTAAGAAATGTCAATTTGAAAAGAAATTACTTCAAATCATGTGTCTCACCTGGATCAAGGAAGAAATCCTTTTGTTAATTTTTTAAGAATACAATATGTATTTGTCTTCTTCTGCGAAGCATGTATCAGAGTTAAAGAAAGAAGTAGAATATTATGATTCCCACATTTTATTGAATAATTTATAAGAGAATATTGTGTTTTTTGACTTGTAAGATGAAAGTACTTAAATGCATCCATATCAGGAGTGTCTTGCTCTTTTTTCCATCTTTATTTTGTACTTCTGACTTAACCAAAGTTCTGTACATATTTATATATATTTTTTTAATGTTAAACAGTGGATGTAAATGGTTCTGATCCAAATAATAAAGGAATTATTGAGATGTAAATATGATTGAGAAAAGACAAAATACAATTATTACTTATTAAATGTTTTATTGTAAGAAAATCTATGTGACATTTGGTTATGTATATTTTGCACCAATATGTTATGTATTATCTTGTAGGATCTAATTTGAAATTTCTTGTACATACAAAGTGCCATGATTGGCTTAAATAAAGCACTCTTGAATTTTATGTTATTATTGGAATGGCACAATTTGATTTATTACCCCATGTTAATTTGAAAAATATTTTTTTTAGAAATAGATTACCTTCTCTGACATATTTTTGCTACATTACATTAAATGAACAATGGCAATCAAATTTGCCACATTCCAGGAAGTTACTGGTTGCACAGTTTGCAAATATTAGTAAGTTTAAATATGAGATTACTGGTAGAATTAGTTGGTTATTTTACACATGAAATTACTTTTCAATTATTATTTCTTTTGTTCACTTCTCCATTACTCCTTAACTTAAATCTCCATCATAGCATATTGTATACATTAGAAGCTGTTTTGTTACAATTCCATATTACCAATCATCACAACTATATTCAACTTGAAACAGGTGAATTAGAAATGCATGCAAAGCACATGAGCATAATGTTGATAATGTGCTTTTCTTCAGATTTATCTTTTTTATGCATTTAAAATCAGAATATTGGTGTATTTTAAGCGCAGATTGGTATTGTACAAAATAACCAGATGCATGTTAATTAATTTGTCTACTTCCCTTTTTCCTCAAGAATAATTAATTGTCTGGAGATCGTTTTTATCAATTGAATTCTTGAAGAATTAGTGTGAGTTTATTTTAATTTCAGAATTGCAGTATTGTGTTGTATTGTCTAAAGAACAAATTGTTCTGTATGCTTTTAACATTTCTGTTACTTGAATGAACAATTTACAAAAAATGTACACTATCCACCAAAGAGGTAGTTTCAAGTTTTGACTGTACAACAACAAAAATGATGACCCAACAAAATTAAAACATGCAACTGACTTATCAAATCTTCTAAATTGTCAAGTATTGTCATGAATTATGCCACTTCTTAAAATTAAGCATTGATCACAGAACATGTGGAGTATAAAGAGCTAATTTTACTGCTTGGCTTTCTATTATACTTGTATAAAATATGGACTTACAATACCTGCATTTTATTTAATGGCAGGTTAATAAATCTTTTGTGTGCAATAAAATAACTCTCAACATAATAAAATTCATGAAGCAACTGATGCTTTTAATTTGAGTATTTACCTGTGTGCAAATTGGCACACACTGCTTTTAAAAATTTAAAGATGTATTGCACAGTTCTTAGTGGCAAGTTTGTGTAAATCACTAGCTACACATTTGAAGGCTTCCCGTCTAATGCCATGGGATACATATATCCAGCTTTGATGCTCATCATATCTTGCTGAGCAAGGACAGCACAACTTGCAGCTTGTTCTTCATAAATTTGTCTGTAGAAACTGAACACCACCAACCATAAGCAGAAACCTGTTATGAAGTGAGTAGTATTAAACTTATAGATATTATTTGCAATAATACAAATCTGCCAGTTATTTACAAAGTTTATATTCCAAATTTATTAGTATAGGTCTTATTTTTAAATTTATTTATTTTTGTCACCTTATTCTGTGAAAGTTTTGAAATGACAAAAATGAAGTAATGGTTGTTGTTTTTTTATATGTTTTTATGACAGTTATTATTCAAACTTGCCAATGATTAATATCATGATTACTCTGCTTCTTTTTTTGCTTCAGATTTATTGTACGAAATTAAAAATAAAAGTAAAATGATCTTGCATATATTTGAATTAAATTCATCATATGTGTGTGTGTATGTATGTGTATACATATACACACACATATATACACACACCCACAAAAAGAAGTTTTAAATTCCTTATTATATACATTTATTTCATTACTACTCTTTTCTACTGATACATTTTTGATAAGCATTTCATACTTACGAATTTGAATAGCTAGAGAAGAGATGATGAGTGCACTCTGTGTTCCATATCCTAAAATCATGCATACCAACAGACCAGTGAAGCTCACTACCAAACTTATTAAAACAATGCTTATCCATGGCAAAAGAAATTGTCGAATTTGCTGAAACAAAAATGAAAATACAATGCCGATTTTACTCTTTTAAGATGAGAGGGGATTCTCACTTTTTGAAAATGCATTCTTGAATTTGTGCGACACAGAAATGTATACTACTAATTCATTTTGCTACTTCAGTGGAGCTAGTCAAAGTGAAGGAATTGAGCACATTTTAACATACCATAATTGATCCGTAGAGGAGAAGAACACAGCTAATCAAATGAATTGTTACCATAGCAATTCCTGTGTAGAGAGCTATAATCATAACTGTAAGAGAAAAATGAATTAATACTATTTTCAATAATCATTTATCCCTTTTTAGAAATTATTTAATAGACTAAATTAATATATACCAAATGCTAAGTGCTGGGCTTTATGCAGTTGGGATTCATTGTTGTGGTATAGAACAATTCCTGTTTCATCATCTACTGGTAAACGTTGACTTTCAGCAATATCTGCCTCTAACATAGCTGCCATTTCCTGAGCATGTCCAGATGCCAGGAGAAGAAGAAAGAGGCAGATAGCAGAGAGTATCTGAAAAACATGAAAGTTTGTTGATATCTTGCAATCTGTAGTCACTTTCAAATAAGTTGAAATTCATTGGACTTGAAATATGACTGAAAAGTAATTACTAACCATAATCCAAGAACAAAATAAAAATGTGCAATAATGTAATATTGGTAACAAAATAATTAAAAATATTATATGTATTTACCAATTCAACAACTGCCATTAGCATGGTTCCTTGTCGAAGATTGAAAAGTAGGCAACAGCTTCGTATAGGGACCACCATTTTGATAGAATTTTTGTAACGTCTGCAATGAAAAGTATATCAATATCAGATCCACAGTAATGCACCTGTAAACTTTTACAAAATTCTAATTCCAGTCGCTCCTTCATTCTAGCCATTAAACACTGCTAAAAAATATGTTGTAAATAGTTTAATGAACATATTTACATCTGTTGTCTAGTTTGTTATTGCAATGTTTTTTTATGGTAAAAAAAGAAAGAAATTGCTAAAAAATACTACTGAGTCTGTTTTATGAAAGTCAAAAGAACCATTGCAATACTCAATTCTTCAATAAATTCATTAATGAATTAAAAATTATGATATGTAAGTTCATATGCTTATACCGGGGGGGGTGGGGGTGAAAGGGCTGTGAACCCCCTGAAAATTTTGAAAGGTGGTAAATTTGAAATACTATTCTTGTAAATATGTTAAATCTGATAAAAATTGCATGTGGAACTTGAGATTTTAGAAGTTACAGATGACAAACAGGACACATTAATGCACCTGTGTATTGTAATCTTACCTTATCTATTTGTTTGAAATTATTATTGCCTTACCATGTAAGATTTTAAAAGATTTGAAAAATGATGATGTTTCACCTAATTTGAAAAGGACTTGTGAGAGAGAGAGAAAGAGAAAGAGAGAGAGAGAAAAGTTATTAAATTTTCTAAAAACTATGAAAAAAGTGTGGGTATAGGGTAACAGATGAATAAAAAGACGAGGCAAAAACAAAAAGAACTTTCGAATCTCGCGCTGAAAGGTGACCAATTTATAGTTGATCCCCCAAAGAAACCTTTAAAAATATACCAGTAAAATAAGTCGTGTAAATAAAGTAAATGGGACTAGAAATACAGATGCCCCCTCCTCTTGTTTTAGATAGGGCACACCCGTGCATAAGTCTTATTATATTGTTACTAGGTAGAACGAAATAAACAAGTTTTATAACCTCGATTTTAACGTTATTCATTGACGAAAATTAGAAATAAACCGGAATAATTTCTTTAACTCTCTTCGTTTTGAATAAGGGAAGGCGTTATTTCATATGCGAATGGGAAGAAAGCAAAACTATTTTCAAATTTGCAGAACATTTGAAAAGGGGTGGCTTCAAAGGAGTATACTGTTGCGGTGGACAAAAGGATTTGTGCCAGTGTTCCGCATCTTCTTACCAATAGGCAGCCATTGTGACACACTTGCAAGAAGGGTTGCATATCTATTGCTGTAGGCAACTTAATTCCTCGTTTATATCTGCATTTGACCATTACCTTATTGGACATTTCAGTCTCTTTCTTTCATAATCAAGACTATCTACTCAGTGGACAGTCACAACTAATGGTTCTTTTACTTTCATTGTCATTGTTCAATTCCTGCTGTTCCTTTTGTAGCTACGGCGCGGTCATAATAGGCAATTCAGCTTCATCATCATCATCATCATCATCATCATCATCATTATTATTATTATTATTATTATTATTATTATTATTATTATTATTATTATTATTATTATTATTATTATTATTACAGCATAGCTGAGTATAACTTCGAACTGGCGGACTGGACTGAAAAAAATTCCAATCATGGACCGAAAAAACAGAAAGCTTGCATATTCTTTCATCAACTTTTACACATAGAGGGGTATAACTTAATTTAAAATTTCGGGCAATTTATACGATGAGATAAAATGAGGCTAGTCTTCAAGATGACCCATTAAATCTGACTGAAATAGTAGGAAAACAGGCATTGTAAATGTAGCAAAAGATATGGCAAAGATAACTATGGAAGATACACAGAAATCACAGAGGGAAATGTTGATGCTACTTAACATAACGTGTGGGACACAAAAAACATTAACGCTTTGCACCAGGGCTTTAAAAAAAATGTCTCTTCGGTCTAATGGCCAGCAGTAGTGTCTACTGTTATGTCTGTGTCAGCTCAGATTTTTTTTCGCTTGTCTCTCAAAGCTGTGATGCTTAATAGTATTACTCAAGTTTAAATACTTGGAACACACTCGTTGCCAGTGGGAATTTGAACACAAAAATAAATACGTTTATTACCTTCATCTTTGTTGGTATACCGCTGAAATGCTTTTATTTAATTTGTAAAATGTGGTTTTTCGTTTTCTGCACTTTTCAAGTTTTTTTTTAAGGGAAGCAAAATTATGACCTTATCTGTTAAGGTCTACAGAACTGGTTGGTTGTCGTACTGGTTTCTGCATTAACTTGTATTTGTGAGTTGTTGTATATGTGATGTTTTTTAAAATATGTAGATATGTAGTTATGATAAGATGAGATCAGAAGAGATTAGGAATTGCACGAGTGCATTTCAGAAAATGACAAACGGAGTTGGTTTTAAGTGAAAAGGGCAAGAAAAAATATTTAATGGAAAGATAGATTACGGAGAAAACAAGGACTATTAATATCCCCTTATTCTAAATAAAGGATTAGAGATATTAGTAAATGAAGAAGGTGGAGATTTGAAAGAACGGAGGCGACAGATTTTGGAGATAAGAAATTGAAGATTTGTTTATTGCTAAATCTTGAATGATCAAAAAGTAACATTATTTAGAGGAATTCTGGAAACAACATTAGGTGGAAATGGATATGTAAGAATTTTTGAGTTACAGGGTGTACCAAACCTGACTTTTTGTTAAAAATAAATAAATATTACTATACAGTTACAAAATACTTAAGAAACCCATTTATAAAAGTACAGTATTTGTTCTTTTTGTGAACCGTTATCAGTAAACTATATATGTATTGAAAATAATTTTATTTCGTTCAAATAAAATGCACCATTTAGCCTGTATTAGAAAACCAATTCAGACCGGGCGGTGTATGATGGTCAACATCATAGCAGGGAGTACGCAGAAAAGTGAGTCGTCAGTCAGGCTGACGCTGACCAAACGGCCGGGAACACCTCATAGCCGGAAAATATTCAGAGCTAAAGGAGAGTGTGCTGTGGCGATTTGAGTGCAAAGGATTAAAGATATCATGGAAAGACAAACCACATGGACTATATTTAAAAAGAATGGACAAGATGCAGATCAACAAATACTAATCATCTGTACAGTTTAAAAGGGGAAGGATTAAGCCAGAACGAAAAGCAGTGGTAATAGCCGGCGGCGCTGGCCGAATTCCTTTATAAAGGCCCATTCACAATGCAAACATAAGCATAAGCATGGCGTTAACATAAAAGTTAGGACTACGCCTACAAGTGGACTCATTCACAATGCGTTCGCATAAGCATAACACGTAAGACGTTAACTTAAGAGCTTGCAAGCTTCAAGCTTCTGTGCTTATGCTTATGTCAGACATAAGGAATGAGCCAATCACAGTTCGATAACTCAAAATCGAGTATCGAAGTCGATAGGCGAACTATTCGTGTGCTGCGTGGTTGTGTTTGTCGTATTTGTTTTGAAATCTCGAAATCGATTCTCATATCCAACCAATAGTAAGCTAGTAAGCTAGAATGTCTCATAGCCAATAAAAACTCTTATTTTGCCTATGTTTATGTTCGACATTGTGAATACGCCAACTCTTCGCTTATGTTAATGTCTATGTCTATGTGTTATGCTTATGTTTGTGATTGCATTGTGAATGAGCCTTTACGCTCCGTGAAGCCATGAAGGTTAAGCGAATTCGAGACTCGCGGGTTCGTGGTTGGGGGAACCCCGGGATCTAACTGCGTCGAGCCCCTGGTCGAAGGGATAAAAGGCACTGACTGACTGCGACGTGACGAGACTTGACAAATATAGTAATTCATTACTCAGTAACGGAAGATTACTCCAGAAGAAAGCGCTCAACGCCCAACAAGAGTTAAGAGACGCATTACGTCAACAACGGAAGATCGGGCACCGAGATAACCTTGAGGATGACAAATGCCCTATTTGTCAGAAACAAATAACAATGGGTCATATCGTCTCAGCTTGCCTATTTCTAACAAACTTCGAATGCCGGAAAATACCTATTATTTTCTGCATTTAGCTCCACCGCAGATGTGAAAGTTCTCAAACGTACGAAAACCCGTGACTGCTGTTGCATCGTGAACAATACTGTACGGCCAACAAATCCATACCGATCGTACTTTATCCGTTAAAAATGGACATGGAGACCTTCGAGATTTGGAGAGAACTTTCACGTTGAAGTTACTGTGCCTTGCGATCAGAAAGCCGTAACTAAGGAGATACGTCTTAAATACAAAGAAATCGAATTTCGACTTAAGAAATCGAAATCATTCAGAGATAGAATGTAAAAATACAGATGGTATGATAGTTATCGGAGCTCTGGGGTTTGCTTCCCAAAATTTATTTAAGAACTCGTCCGAATTCTCAAGTCATTCAACAGGCTGAGGAGAGCAAGATTTGGCATTGCAGAGGACTATCCAGATTTTGCGCTAAGTATTGTAGAAGTACCCACAGTTATTGGGTGTACTTCTTAGGAAGCTGGTTGTAACGAAGTGTTCTATTTATGTGAGGAGTCATAGGGATTTGTCATCCGCCTAGGGCAGTTTAAAATTTAGAGAAATGTTGCTACTGTCACCACTTGTAATAATAATAATAATAATAATAATAATAATAATAATAATAATAATAATAATAATAATAATAATAATAATAATAATAATAATAATAATAATCGCACCCGTGCGAGAACTCTCGCATGTTAAATCCCACCCTCTTCACTGTTTTTCAATTTCCATATTAAGCCTTTAATATATATTTTTCTTCGAGACCCTATTATTCTCCGTCACTTGTTTTATATGTCTCCTTATAATTGATAACAAAACAATACACCCTTGTGAATAAAAACTATTCTTATTTAATGTCATTACCGAGTAGAGAGATACACCCGTGTAATTCATCCGCATAGAATATCAAGTAATTAGTTTAATTTCACGTATAGTTGCAGTTTCTACAGGTTCTGAACATGTGGGGTAGAATCGAGGAGCGTAGAACCAGCAAAAATGTAATAGAATGTTCAAGAATATCTCATCCTATAGAATACAGTGTTATGAACGTTTATTTGACGCCCTTGGCTTCAAAATTTTAGTTTTTAGAGTCCTAAAAAGCTTAGTTTAGGAGTTATTTATCGATGTCGTTTAAAAAAAATCTGACCGAGTGTTGTGGGTTGCATTTGACATGAATATTTAGAATAGATTTTTAAACAAATCCTTCATATTTTTAAAGTGAAAGTGCAATTCGTCATGTCTCCGTGAAATTCTCTTTCTTTACAAAAATTCCCGTTCCCGTTTATAAAAATTGGTTGCGTGTGAGAGCCAAAAGGTATGTATATCACTGAAATAATACAGTAGCCGATAATAATAAAACAAACTTAAATGTGTCAATAAGCAATGTGCAGGATTAGGGAGTAAATCATTTGGAATGTAGCTTTGCTATACATGCACTATGTTGATCATTCCTTTCATCAGTTGCGATACGAGCAGGGTCAAAGGGTATGTTTTTATGGTAATTGTCGAATTAATATTTTCTGAAAAAGTTTTATAAACAATACTACATGAAATGTATTGAAAATTACTATTATTAAGTGAAGCTGAATTAAATTAATAGTGAGCTGTTGACATTGAAATTCGACGAATGGAAGTGCTACATTGTGAAATGTAGAAAAGGGGTCGTATTAAATTTCTCACTTCATTTTTATTTTTGTCACTAATAACCGCAGTGGCATTTTGGAGCACGGTGAATATTGGTAATTTTAAAAGGGAGATCACAGAATTATTAGACTCGCCGTACATGTTCAATATATAAGTTTTGAGTTTTTAGGCTAAAATCAACTACTTGTCACTGAGAGCCATTCACAAACCATCATTTAACGAATATTTTTATTTTGAAATATGTATTATATGAAATACGACCAAGCCACTCTTGTCTCCCGTCGATTCCCCTGATCAGAAATCATGTTAGCAGTGTCACCTGAATCTGTGTTCTCTCTTAGTGGATTCTCAGACATTTTGACGTTAGTGTCCGGCGAATTTGTGAACTTAAGTAACGATCATTTATGGGAAATACTTTTCAGCCCTGTACACTGAATTATTACAGCGATATCAGTCGAACTTTATTAAATCGCTAGTCTCCAGGAGTTGAAGTATCGTTGAAAATTGAGGACGAACGTGTCTATTAACGTGACCAGGCACTGCAGAATGTTTCACATCGGGATATAAAAAAAACAACATGAATAAGCCTTTACAGAAAAGTATTTACGTAAAATAATTCTCCTTTGAATCCGCATATAGCATATCAAAGACTGAATGACGGAAATGCGTCTCTGTGGGAAGATAATATAAAATTATTATCTCTAAACCACTCTCCGGAATTGTTTCATCTCTCTTATAAGCTCTCATAATCTCAAATTCAACATTTTCCTCTTCATCGAAGAAAGAATGCGGTTGGGGCCGGATTTAGAGCGAATTTTGCTAGGCTTGTGCCACTGACTGATTATTTAGTGTTTCCAGGACGTTAACTACTATGGTCACTAGTCCTGTAAGAGTAGTGCATGGTTTTATAGCGGGATGTGGCGGTGTTCTTATTCCTGGATGGTTGGATCCAGCGCCGACCTACGTGTCAGCTTGCAGGGTTTTCTTGACTGATTAATTGATTTTTTCGTGTTTCCGGGCACGTCAACTGTTTGGTCATTAGTCCCGTTAGTGTAGTTCTGTTTTTTCTCGGGAGGGTTCCCCCCATAGGTTCGTGCCACGTGATCTTCCCCCGCTGGATGGCAAGATCCGGCACCGACCTACAAATAGGCCTTATCTACAAATAGGATTACGTACCGTGATTTCCATGTACCACGTTGCAAGATAGTGAATTGTTGTGCCTGTATGAAGCTCTTCCAGAACTCATAAAAATGTCACGAATCCATCAACACTTTTCAATCACTTCGTTAAAAATGAACGAAGATGCCAATACTATTGTAATATTTGGTGCACCCAATATACAGGCGCTTTTGAAAAGAAAAAAGGTGGCATGGCTCTTGGGATACACTCCAAAAATGTGTCACTACCAGTCATTTCGTTATAGCTTGTACCAGTTTTAGCAGACGCAAATCTACCCAAAAGCAAAAGAGACTCCCGAAATGCTTCACCGCTACGGCGTTGCGCCACAGCGCTCCCTTGCGTGTCTGGCCCATATGGGAATCCGGCCCTGACTGATGCTGTGTTGCAGGCGTTTAAGTCACACACGACCCACAAAGCTAGCTCTGTTACAGTACAGCAAAGATTGTCTCGTCGCATTCATTCCGCTCTTTGTAACTCATCGCAACAACCATTCCGCTCTTTGTAGCTCATCGCAACAAACATTCCGCTCTTTGTAACTCATCGCAACAAACATTCCGCTCTTTGTAATTCATCGCAACAAACATTCCGCTCTTTGTAACTCATCGCAACAAACATTCCGCTCTTTTAATTCATCGCAACAAACATTCCGCTCTTTGTACTTCATCGCAACAAACATTCCGCTCTTTGTAACTCATTGTTTTACAAATGAAAGTAACTTCATATTGGCACTCAACTTCGAACACGTAGACCCTTCGTTGTGCGTTTCATCAGATGGCCAGTCCTGAGCTGGGCTAAAAATCTTAATATTGTGAAGCACTAATTAATGAACAAAAGGAATCAGATCCGTTGCATAGGATATCAATTAGCCAATTCTTTTTTTGCGTTCATTTTGAGATTTAGCCCATTTCTGACTACCTGAGATACGGAAAGAGATATCCGGAAGAGATAAAAGTCCAAAGCAGTAATATAGAAATACTTAAATGGTCTAAAATTGTAAATCACAGTTTCAGAAACTCAAGTCTCCGCGGGATCCAGAAAGCAGGGTTTAAGGGGCCCAGGACCAATCGCGTCCACGAAGGAGTGAGGCTGCTGGGACTACTAGCCTCAGGTCCCGACTTTTTTGGGACCCCAAATTTTTTGATTCCAACCTCACAAAAATGTTCTTCTAATTCAAATTAACGGATATAATTTATTTTAGTTGTCTATAGATAAATTCTACTTAAATATTGAGGGAGAAGGGTAAATTTGCTTGATATAAGGTGCCCCGTGGATCTATAGCCATAGGCCCCTTAGGCGACCCTGCCTATACTTGGGTTTTCGTAACGTGACAGCTGAGGGTATTATCTTCAAGATGGAAATATGACACGGCTTTTCGTATCTTTCTCGGACGTGCGGCTAGAGTCGCTTGATCTGCAGCACTGCTTGATACGGTCGCGATCATGCCACATCTTGCGGCAGGGCTGAGAAAGACGCACAAAGTCGTGCCATATTCCATGTTGAATGTAATACTCTCAGTTGCCACGTTACGAACACCCAAGTACAGGTCGCACCTTCTGTGTTACATGCAATGGTGACGTGTGTTGCAGATTGCGTTTCTCTGCCCATTTCTTCGTCAAATTCTACGTACATTTTTAGTCATAAATCTGTTTGATGTACCCTAATGGGCCATTTCCCATCTAACAGATTAACATTTACGGGGTTTGAAGTCAATGGCATCTTACAAATGGTGTAAAATCGTCGGTTTTCCGTAATGTATAGATTTCTAGGCAGAAAATGTCGAAACTTCGAAAATAAGCTCTAAAAATAACTTTAAGCAAATTTTGTCTAACAAACTCCTTAGATATTCTAAATGTCTGAGCTCGCAATAAGCACTCAAAAGTTCGTTTGAAAAAATTCCTTTTTATGCAAAAATGTGCATTGTAGAAGCATATAAACACTCCAAAAACGTGTAAATTGTTTATTATTTACAAAAGAAATTAATGTATTTGTTCAGAAAGAAAAAAATAAAAGAAATCAGTCGAATTGTGTAAAGTAGGTTCTTGGAAAACTTGCTTGGACAGTTGGAATTCTACAAAATTACCTCTGAGCCACTCCGCTACTCAGACGTTCTACTTTAAACTTCACTCGTTTTGCTTGTTAAGCACGCCAGAATAAGGTTTCTAAGCAATTTTTTAACTATGTTTTGAAGCATTACATCGAAAAAATTGTCCCTAAAAATCATTCCATGTTCACGCTTCGCAAACTTTGGCAGTGCTGGAATACACTGTAAGTTATTTAAGATGAAAAAGCAGACCACAGTCTTCTCCTCAGATAGATGAACAAAAGTTTATGTTATTTTGCTGGCAAATGCTTCCTTCTTGAAGATTTATCATCTTCTATCAGTGGCGAGGGAAAACATTTTTGCGTAGTCACGGCTAGATTTGTGGAATATACAGGCGTATATTGTGGAATATACTTTGTGAAGCTACTGGGAGATAGGGTATCCGAAATATTTTTCGTGGGATATTCTATCTTTTAAACACCCAAACCACCCATTTCCTGGTAATGTTTCTCCATACTCTTTTAAATGAATCTTCTGAATACCTTAAGCAAATATTGAAATTGTTGTAAGATTCTTTTGTTCGTGTTTCCAGTGATCACGGTCGTAAGACAGTCTTAAGTTTGAGGTGACGGTAAAGCTTAAATTCGTTGGGTTGCTAATATGATATGAGTTATTCTGATTTTTCTTTAGCTTATTTTGTAAAGGTACATAAATTACCAAGTTCAACAGAAACACATATATTTCGTTGGCTTATTTTGTCTTGCCTTTTGTTTTCAAAAAACACTTCCACAGAACCACGTGAAAACCTCATAAATAGACACAATAAAGTGTCTGATGTGAACACCGTTTCTTTTGGTAACTTTCGTTGTCGATTTTAAAAACGAAGGATGGTCAGTCTTTCGGCACCGTCAAAAGATTCTCTTCGAATTTATGTGAACCGAAATGCTTTTTGTGTCAAACGTACATCGATATATTTTTAATATTTCCCCATAAATATGGCAATTAATAGTACCCTACTAACACAACTAAAACTCAGTAAAAGCACCCAAGAATCAGAAAAAATAAATAAAATAATAACATTGCACCCTTTCACTCAAAAGTTCACACTGGTTCACAATGAGAGTTTGACTGTCGCGTTTCGCCAGGCATTGCCGGAAACCGTGATCCACGACCGCAACAAAGAATAGGGACGCTTATCGCTGTGCAAAAGAATAGAAACAGCTGCGGCCGGTTGAGTCACCGACAGCGGGAGGCAAGCTCTCAATTCGATGCGCTAATATTAGCGATTCCTGTGCAATATTCTCATTTTATGACTATTTCTCGGCGGGTTCGTAACTAATATTGTTTAAATATTCCTTTGTATTGATGAATCGCCCAATTCGTGTTTAAACTATTTAAAACGCAATATTATGTCTAGAAGGGGGGGATGAGCCGAAGAAAGAAGAAGAAAAATCAAATCATACAAATTTGTGAATTGACGGAATCCGAATGCGTATTATGACTGTATCCTATGACGTCCTGTATCGCTCGTGGCTCGGCGATTGTTCCCGACCTCGTCAGTCAGCCGTCCTAATTGCAGAGCACATGCTATTTACAAATGACCTCTGGAGTTCACAACAGCGCCTGAAGCCATGGAAAGGCGCGCAAAGATCCGGCATCATTCAGGCTGCGACGAAATTGGAAAATGACAAAAAACACTTTCCACGGAATTTAAGTTTCCGGGGCCTAAATGGTAAACGAACATTGTTGCTAATGAGAAACTTGCTACGGAGACAGAATTATGTAATGCCGCGGGAAAAAACGGCTAATTTTCGGCAGAACATCTCTTATTACAAGACCCTGGTAACAAAAAAGTGGAGTTTGGAAAAAACATCCTCTAACACGCGGTGTAGCCAGAATCCATGTTATGGGTCCTTGATACCGAAAACTCTAATGACGGCAAAACGTTTGTTTGTACGTCTATCTCTCCGTCCGTCTGTAAAACAACTAATAAACCATTCAGCCGATTTTCTCCAAAATTGATATTTCCGTATTGATCTGGCTTATGTCACTGCTCCTTGAGTTTGAAATCGATATTTTAATTTTGGAAGGTACATTACATGAAACCCCTGGGACAGTTTTAAAATTAAAAAAAAATGGCTCCATCGTTTTTGATTAAATTTTGTTGTTGAGTAGTGTGAAGGACGTTTAAGAGCAGTGCAGGTCTCATGATTCGTTAAAAAACATAATTTTCGAAAATGTTCAAAATTTTTGCGGAGAGTTCCTACAACAAAAAGATTAAAGATAGAGATTTTTTCCCCTTCAAGAAATCCGTTCCTTAAAGATAGATTTTGAAATAAGGTCATTTACAATTTTTCGAAAATTTGATAATTTTTCGCGTAATTTTGCGTGAAAGTACGTGCTGTTTTAGCAGCACTAGTTTTTAAATATTAAATGATACTCTATACGTGAATTTATTATTATAGATAATAAAGGGTGGAAGAAACTATAAGAATAGCATTAATGAGAACACTTTTCAGCTGTGAAAAACATATTTGAATTCCTCGAATAGTGTGAAATTGAGAGAAAGCACAGAGCTTAAAAGTTTCGTCAGGGCAATAGATGTTATAAAAACTTTTTGAAATCGTTGTCATAACTCTGTATTTTGTTTCTGCTTTCTTCCTTTTGCACCTAGAATCTCAAACTTGATTCCAGCACTTTTTGTTTTGGATTCCTGTAGAAAAAAATGAACACATGATAAAAAATTCGAACACTATGTATAATTTTTTGTGGAATTCTGCCTTTCAGTTCGATCACATTTTTTCATATTTAAAGTCAACTCTATATTGTTTGGGTCCACCGTTTTCATCCTGGATAATATTGCACCATCCCTTGTATTTTAATGGAAAACAAAGAGATTGAATTTACTGTGAATACCAATTCAATGCAAATTTCTTCGGAACAGTTTTGGATCTGTTGCAACTGTCTCGAAACTGTCTCTTTAGAATGTTTCACTACAGTATCTCTAAGAAGGCCTTACAATTCTTTTTGTCGAATTTGATCGTTTAAAAAGGACAAATCACATGTGGGTGATATATTCATTGAATGTACATGTACTAAATTTTGAACAATAAATTCTCTGTATTTTGAGAATTTCAGAAAGAATTTTGGATTTATTGAGACCAAAATAAACAGGAAAATTCTATTGATATATAAGTACCTTTTTATTTTTCACCATTATCGATGTAAACATTTTTTTGATTTCTTTTTCTTTTCTATTATCCGATATGGTCTGATATGAATTTCACTTAAACTCATTAAAAGTTAGGTTAATATTTTTACTGAATACTAAAATATTACTTTGATAAAGTAATAATATTTTATGAAGTGATGTTTTGTCTCCCAAGTACCAGTGTCATTTGCTAATTTTACGAGTTTCTGACTTTTTCATTTTACTTTCTTGTTGTGGTTGACATACAGGCTACATTGGTATTTCATTTTTAACATGACCCTGTATTCAGGAACTGAAAGAAACAATTTTATTGTTCGTATGTAAAAAAACATACTGCAGGAAAGGAGTGCAAATGTTTGAATGTATATACAATTTGATAATTGCGTATGGTAAAAACTTAGGAATTTAGCTATCGTATTTTCGTGTTTATCTCCGATTATATACGTCAAGAATAACTAATTTCATGCATTTTGTCACAAGAATGTTCTTTCGTACATTACAAGTTATCTTGTATATAAAATTAGAATGATGCACAAAAGCGTTCAATGATCACATCACTTTGTATGCGAATAGCTCGCACGAAAACACAGAATGGTATTCTTAATCTGCCATTATTCTAATTGTCTTAGAATTTGGTCTCGGATTTAAATGGTGCGTCTGTTAGTCGCGCTATGTAATTTTTATAACTGGATAAATTGGACACACGATTGTAAGGATGTTTAATTCATTGTTTTTATTTTCATAGGTTTTCGGTTTCAGTATGTCCAGAAAATTGGCAACGTATTTCTTCCTTAACAGCACTGTCAGCAGGGTCTGAATGACCTTCTCAATTAAATATGTATTGTTTTCCAATGCGCATATGCGGCAATGCTGTTAACAACACCAGATTAACAATATTGCTGAACAAACTTAGTTTTAAATATCTGTATTACCATGCTAGCAATTACTAGTGTTATGCCATTATTAGCAGCTGTCACGAAATAAAACCTTTTTCCTACAATAGCCACCAAAAACAAATTTCACGCGGAACAAGCAAACAAACATACAGCCATTTTTATCTAACATGTTTTCCAAATCAGAAGTAGGGACACTGGTAAGCAACGAAGAATTGAGCTTACCTGAATGACCAAAAGTGCGATAGAATTGCAGAAATGCGAAGCCTTGACCTGTGGAAAGATAGCGCCAGTATTGTTCAACGTAAAAGCCACAGCACTGCCCGCCGTTCCTGCGCTGCAAGCTAAATCAATACTCGATGCCCGCGGAGAGCCAAACCGCCGCCGGACGAAAAAACAAGATTCATCCCTACCGCCAGACTGTGTCCCAAAAACAGTGAGGCAATAGCATTGTTTTTTGTTGAAGTAATTCTCTCCTGGGTAAAAATGAGCAATAGCGCATTTTTTCTTGAATGAATTTAATTTAAGAGTAATAGATACAAGAAAAGAATAAAATAATGCTACACTATCTCTCTACAAGTTTTCACAAAAGTTCATACAGGTGCCCCTGGAGATTTCAACTAGTCTATATCAAAATTACTTTATTGTTTTAAATTTGACAAATGTACTATCCATGCAGAAAATTTGATTGTGATGAAAATAATAATTGTGTCAAATATTTTTGAGATTCAATAGGATATTTCGTACTTCATTTCTGAGACAAACATTTTAAGTGAGAGCTTTTACACCGCTTGTGAAAAAATGAAAAAAAAAACAAAACAAAACAAAAACATGTTCTCGAATAGGAGCTATTTTATTGATCGCGCGTCGGAACAGATGCAAGTTGTATTTCATAACATATGTGAGGGAAATTGATTACGATGTGAATTAAAGAATATTCATCAGCGTTTAAAATATGTGTTAAATTATCGGAGGACATATGGGTCTACATTTTGCTCTACTTTTTTTTATTTGATTTAGCTCATAGTTGAAGTTGAAGAAACCGCCGCGCTGTTCAATATTTCGAGCGTGTTTTCATATTAGTTTGTGAGACGTACTGTAGGTAGCGTCAAAAATCTTAGGCGAAGACCGATGACACATGTTTGATCACGTGATGCTTTTATCTCCAGGATCAGAATCAAAGTGACAATGGCTGTCGTTCGTCATCAGTATGATTTGGAAAAGACAGTGATGCGATGAAGAGTAACGGAAGTGGTTTAATGACGATGTGTGATATAGTGGAATATGATTACAAGAGAATTCTAGCGATGTGAATTAAACAACTGAAGTTTTGTTTTCCAAAAGGATCAGTAAATCGAATGGTGTGGGTGAGGAGTGTGAATGTTGCCACTCACGTTGAAGTTCAATTTATACAATTTATGTCCAAAGCAATTCTCTATGGGGTAAATTAAAGTTGCAGAACATTGCATTGAGCGATAGAGAACATGTTCAGAAGTAGAAGTTGGTTTGGAAGTGGTCTTTGGAAGCCTAAAAACCCTCATTCCCTGGAGCACTTGAAGTAAGTACCAAAGCAAATTCAAAGAACATGCGAAAATGATAATTGTACGATCATGAATGTTGCTTTAGAAAAACATACATGTTAAATAACATGAATCAGTGTGTACAATAGGGATGGATGGTTGTTTAAAACAAAGTTGAATGTTATTAACATTTTCATTCAGGTTATTAAGTTCATTTTTTCAAGATTGGTTTGATGTTTTCTCTGAATTGTTAATAGGTACCTGTACAATGTTTTATCAAAGAATCAAATTGTGTCAGAAACGAACCGAGGACTGTTGGTTGAAACCTTACGATCTATTGCTGAGATACTCATTTGGGGAGACCAGAATGACAGCAGTGTTTTTGAGTAAGATGTTATGTTTATTCCATTAATATTTTCCTGAGACTAAAAAATTGTGAGTTTTTTAAAAGAATTGTTAAAGATTTGTGAATTTATTTAAAGTTATTTTCAATGCACAGATATTCAGTTATTCTTTTTGAAATATTTTGAGTGTAAGTATTTTTCTATTTCCAGTTTTTTCCTTGAAAAGAACATGTTATCATTTTTTCTCAAGATTATGAAACAGAAATGTGGAAGTTATGTGTGTGTGCAGCTGCTTCAAACTTTAAATATTCTTTTTGAAAATATAAGGAATGAAACATCGTTATGTACGTATATCATTAAACAGTATTGCACGTCTCTTATATTATTTAAACCTATATTCTTAAATTTCCCTTAAAAGGGGAATTTTTAAATTGATAAAAATTATATTAGGTTAGTTAAAGTGTGTCAATGAATTTCCTGTTATGTTTTAGGCAGATAAATCATATTTAGGTTGTTTACAAATTTTTAATGTATATAACATACAAATCTATTGCGATTGTTTGTTTGCTTTGTATCTGACTTAATTTAAACAAGTCTTCTGTGTGTTTTTGGTTTTTAATTATTAATGATGGGATATTTGTGAATATATAAAGATAAATTTTGTGAATTTGTTGTCCTCTGACCCAAAAAATTTTAGTGTCTAGATTATCTTTTGCTTTCAGATTATCTTTTGAGCAACAATCATGTGAATTCTATAATTGTTCACAAGTTTGACTTTTCTGATGAAGAAGTAATGGCCTATTATATTTCATTTTTGAAAACTCTTTCGTTGAAACTTAATTCTCATACTATACACTTTTTCTATAATTTTTTTAATTGTTTACAATTGTCGTATTAATTGTGTTGTTAATCTTTTAACATAATATTTTTCAGCATACAAATGATTTCCCATTGTATACAGAAGCAATCAAATTTTTTAACCACCCTGAAAGTATGGTACGCATTGCTGTGAGAACCTTGACATTAAATGTGTACCGCGTTGAAGACCGTTCTATGTTGAAATTCATCAGAGATAAAACCGCTGCTCCATATTTTTCTAATTTAGTTTGGTTTATTGGAAATCATATTCTTGAATTAGATAGTTGTGTGAGAAATGATGCAGAGTGAGTTGTTTTAATTTTATCATTATGTAAGGTTTTTATTATTGTAAATTTTAAATCTGGAAACCTTATTTTGTTTCAGTCATCAGAGTCAGAATAGACTCTCTGATCTTGTGGCAGAGCATCTGGACCATTTACATTACCTAAATGATATTTTGTGTTTGGAGATTTCTGACTTGAATCAAGTTTTGACCGAACATTTGCTCAATAAGTTGTTAATACCACTTTATGTATATTCCTTGACAAAGCGTCGCCGACATTCTCAAATAGAGGTAATGTTTAAATTTATTTTGCAATGAGTGAGAAAATATTGAAATATTGATAGTTATTTCACATTGTGAATTATGTCATTAGCCTAGCCCAGGTGTGGCCAACAGTTTTTGTTCACATCCAGAGTTGAGGGAAAACTTTTTTCACCAGCTGGATGTAATATTAAAATTAATTTTATGTTAAATACAAAAATGATTTGTTTAAGTAAATAAAATTTTATTGTGAATAATTGGAAGTAATTTAGTACAAGAAGTTAAGAAAAACGCTAATGAGGTGCATTGCCCATTCTTTTTTTTAATATCTGGTTCTATACTTTTAGTAGATATTCTTGACACAGCCTCCAAATATAAATCATTCAACGTTGATCTTGTTGTGCTTTTCTTTAGATTCTTTAAATAAAAGGTTTGTTCACAATTAGCTCAACATTACTATATTTTCTTGGCAATTATTTTTTTAATTCAATATATTTTTCATGGTGTATCTGTTTGTAAAAAATGCACAAATTTTCTTGCTCTTTATATTTGTCAAATAATTCATCACATTGTAAATTATTGATTTCTAATTTGATATCAACAAAAACTTCATCCACATGTTCAGAAAACGATTTTTGGGTAATGCATAAAATTTTATTGATATTCGTGAAGTGAGCAAGTCACTGCTTGAAATCTGTCATTAGTGAAATGATAATATTATTAAAGTATTGAATCTACTCTCTTGGAATATCTAAATATAGTCTGTAATGTTGGAAAATGATCAAATTTGAATTCAACCAGATTTCTAGAAAAAATACTAAGCTTCATTTGAAACGATTTTAACCTTTATATTACGTCATGAGCATATACATGTTTTTCCTTGTAAACATTCGATCTTAAATTCATTGAAATGCTTGAGAATGTCTATAGAAAATGCTAAATCATGGATCCAGTTGGTTTTGATACTTCAGGCAATCCTTACTTTCTTTAAGTATTAAAACTTTTATTATTTCCTCATAAAGATACTGCACTCATCTTAAATTTTTTCCCGAGCTTAACCAAAGGATTTTATTGTGTTGTAGTATATCTACATAACTGGTATTTAGTTCTTCAAGGGGTACCAAAAAATTGCCTGTGTTTTAATCTTTTTAATGGAAGAAATTCACCCATTTTACAACTATGTTTGTAATTGTTTGTAACATGATTTATTTTTAAAATATTTTTACATATTACTTATTGATGAATAATGCAGTGTATTGGTATAATTTTATGATTTGGATCAATAATATTTTATTATTGTATATTTAATATTTTTTTAATTAAAATTAAGGGATATACAAATAAAAACAATTATTGCGATTTACAAATAGCCTAAACACATTTTCAGTTAAATTCAATGGTGGTAATCCATTTTATAGGTATAGGGATAATTAAACCACAGTAGTAAAACTATTATTATTACTATTGTGGTTTGATTATCCCTAAACCTATAACATTTTCAGTTATCAATTGCAGCAATTGTCTATGCAACAATGCTTTAAATATCTCGATTTCCAAAACTCGAACACATTTCCACTTCGGAGTTTCTGAAATTTTAACTTTCATTGATGTAAAATGGGTAAATATCATAATTTATATATAAAGACTTAAAAGAACCACTTTATTTCATTTCTGCAGTGCATTGTACAGAGAACATAAGAAATTTAACTGTGGGCCAAATGATGGCCATGTCTGGACCAGCTTATATTTTTATGAAATTATGTTTTCATTGATGTACCCTGGTCATTGCTACTTGTACAAAAATCTTAGATGTTCTTGGATTTTGGAAGTAGAGTATATTTTATTTTGAAATTTTTGGATTGCCTAAGGATATTATACAACAAGACACTTTATATAAAGTAATATTTTAAAATGGTTTGTTTCAGGATATCAAACCTCATGTCAGCAGTGTTGTATCTCTATTTCTTCTATCCCAAGTATTCCTAATAATTACTCATGGGCCTTTAGTCCACATACTTGCTTGGATTATTCTCAACGGAGATATGGAAATATTTTCACAGGGTGCCTCAGAGAAACTTGCATTGTACAGACAAGCCCAGGTAAATATTCATGTTTGTTAATTTGCAAACCTTGTGACCTCTTGTGTAAATTGTACTAAGCTATCATTACTACTCAAGTGAAAATTTCTCATTGAAAGTAAGAAACAGCAAGAAAATAAAATAGATTATTGTGATGGATCCATTGTTATTAGAAAATTAAATAAATTAATATTCAAAATGATACATTGTTCTTAATGTTAATTATAAAACAATATTGGGGATCATTTTTAATTCAAAATTTGATAATAAAAACAAGCAACAGTATATGTAAGGTTGTTTTGTTTTTTATGTGAATATACATTTCTTTTAAATGAAAATAAGAATTCTTGCAAAAGTTACATTTTTACCAAGTTCTTTTTATCTGGATAAAATAACACTTTCTTAAATTTATTGAAAGACAAATTTGAAGAATTTATTAAAAGATAACATGAAAACATAAATAATCACCTCTATCAAGCACATTTATTCATAAATTCACCTTAATTTTATTTAATACGTTTTGTTCTGTCTCTGAAAGGGTTCTGCCAACATTAAACCAGGATTTGTGGCACCCACTGAAAGCCTAGAAAAATCACTTGAATCAAATACAATGAGTTCTGGGTCTCAAGAGATAACTGATTCAGATGCAACTTCTGGAATATCATCAGGGACACAAGGTACATTTGATAAGAACTTTAGCATTTGATATGGATCTTTCTATAAACTGATTCTGTGGTATATATAGTTAAAATTCTAAGTACTATGGTGTAAATAATGTTTGAATTGTAAATTGGAGTAGTTAGATAAAATAAAGAAAATATAAAAATTATTGCATATGGCTTCTTGCAATTTTTCTCCAGTTGTCTCAAATTAAATTATTAGAAAAAGTTTAAATATATTTAGAGAATTTATGTTCTGTTGTTTTGCATCAGCTGTAGACATATTTAATTATAACCCTAGTTTAGCTAGAAATAATAATCCTTGTCCTGTGACCAAGAAGTTCTGAATACATTTAGTTAGTTCTTATTTTATAATCCTGTTATAAAATTTTGAAAATTTCTTCTAAATTCTTCACTGAGTTCATGAAAAAGCATCTGTCATAGAGAAATATCCAAGTTAGAGGGATTAATGCATGACCTGTCATCCAGTTTGAGGAAATGGTGTTGAAAAAGTGGAATATCAAAATTAGGGCCTACTGTAATTTACAGGGCCATTAAGAAAAAAATGTCTAATATCATTTATTTTTCTAAAGACCTGGAGAATGCAGATGCACTTCCAGGAAGTGAAGAGTTATCAGCATTTTCTTCTGTAGAGACCCCCGAAGTACTGAATATTACTGATGAGGAAAAGGAGCAGATGCTAGCACTTGGTGAGATAAAAGCGGAATTTATAATCATTTTTACGCATTTATTTATAAATAAGCTCTGGATTTTTAGATTCTAAACATACTTAATTAGTTGTTTTTTTGAATCATTGTTTTCAGATTTTTATACATTTTTGAAATGTTCACTTAAGGAAATGTAGGTTTCACATACTTAACACTCCCAATTTATGTTACTACTCGTTCTCCAGGTTCTTTATTGTAGCAATTCTTTAATGCTATTATCAACTCCCTGAAATGTACTTGGTTCTGTCATGTGAATGATTATTTTGACTTCCTTTTTGCCAAATTGTATTGGTGTGTGGTCAGTGAATAACATGTAGAAATAATTCACATGTATTTCACACACTGTCTAACTCATGGTGGGACTGTCGTACTCATTGTTATTTTGCTATTCTGTCAACTGAATAATGTTGGAATCGAAGCAATTTATTTATGTTACTAGAATTCAATAACACTTCTATTTAAAGAACTATTATTTACACGAATTATTCTTTAATTAAAAGGTGGCGAGGGGTGACCTTTTAGCTTGGTCATCATCAGTTTCGTAGAGTATGTAAGACTATCTTCCATGAGAGATGCAGAGGTGGGGGGTGGTCAGAATGCAGTAGGATGTTCTGTCATTTCAACATTAATCTATGCTAATTTCTTGGATATTATTTGTTGACATTCTTCATATAAATTCCCAGACTCCTTTAAAGCAGCATTGAAATAGAAATGGCTTTAGAAATAATAGCTGTGTCAGTCCTGTGACTGTTGGTGCTGTAATTTGGCATTAAAGTTTGAAGTTGTGACCAAACTCACTTGTAAAAGTTTTCTTATTTCAAAAAATGATCAATTTACTTGGGTATTTATTTTTGAATGTTGCAGTTCTATTAAACATAATCAGTTTATTTTAAAACCCCTCAGATTAAAAAACATTCAGATGAACTCTTTACTAGAAAGCAAGCAGATTCTCGGGAAAAATATGGATTGCCTTTATTTTAAAATTTCAGTCACAATCAAAACTTTTTCTTCAAATCTAAATAAACATAATCCTTTTTATTTTGTCTCAGTTACGATGTCAAAGTTTTCCCACAATGCATGACAACGTACAAAACTCTAATGACATTGTCAAACGCAACATAAAAACACTTGAGAATCAAGACAAATGCATAAGTTGAACTTGCAAGTCATGTTATTCATGAGGCACAGCACAGCCAAGATTGATCGAAGAGATGATTAGCAGTGCTTATTATAGTGCAGAATAATTCACGAATGAAATGGCCAATTAATTCACTGAGTGTGCCGGCAAACTCTCAATTGTATGTCCACATATTACCAATTCGTTTGTGATTTTCTCATTTTATGAGCTTTTCTGTATTTGATTTTTTGTTCAAATATGGAAGTTACTTTCCAATTTAAAACATTTAATAGATTTTATTTATTTTGTTTTATTTTGTCATCACTGCATCTATCGATACCCCTTTGCCTCTGTAGTCTATTGCAATTTTGTTGAAAGTGCGCTAATAGTCAAGTGGTGTGCCATGTACTACATGTTGTCCAATTGTCTCCAACATTCTTGGCTTCACTTTTAATTTCTCGATAAAGGAATTTATTTTCATGTTCTTATGTGCTTTTCAACCTGATTTTGCATGCAATATTCTTTTTTGTGACTATACTGGATCAAAGTAAATTTCCTGTAAAAACTCCTTCGTTTCCAACAGCACTTATTGAACTGACTGAAACTTCCAAGGCATTAACAACTCAGGTTAGGTAGCTTGTGAAAGAGTGCATTTCACAGAATTATTTGGATATTGGCAATGCTCATCTGTTATAGAATCTGTCAATATAAAGGTCTGCTGGCGTTAACCAAGAATAGGTGTACATATTTTTCAGGAGGATACCTCTTCATGGCTCCTTCCATTTTAATGCAGGACAAGTGCCCTTTTATGATGCAAGAGGTTTAATCTTCTATGTTGATCATTTTCTTAGGTTTCTAAGACACCTCTTTTCAAACCTAACTGCTAACCTTCTAACAAAGAATTTGATACGCATGCACATACATGCATTCACAAACTCCTTTTCCCAGTACTGGGCTAATTTCATCTATGATAGATCCCCATTATAGTAGTCATGAAAGCCATTTTTAGATCTTATAGACATTATAGACATCTCTTTCACTCCTATTGAATTAACATGTTATTTGTTGGTACATAAAACAAAAAAAAAGTTATTGTTGTTTTGCAAGTATGTGCATAAGAACAGTCTGGTTTCAGACCTAAAAATCTGGAGCTTATTTATAAGCAATGAACTTAATTTACTATTAGTGTTTTGAATTCTCTGGTAATAGGTCTTTATGCAATAACTTGAAATGTTCTGTTGTATTATTTTAGAAACAACTAACAGCACTTCTGGTGACACTGGTTTAGACACGTCCAGTGAAAACTCCACTGCTGTTCCTCCATCACCTGCCGCTCAACCACAGACACTGTCTAATAAACCATTTTTGGAGATGATATTCAACACACTTGAATGTTCTGAAAATGATTATGCAGCCCTGTTTGCTTTATGCTTACTGTATGCTTTGGGACACAACCAAGGTAAGATTTTATTTAGTTCTTTTTTGTTGTTAACTTTTGAAGTTCATTACTTCTTTATTAAAATTAATTGTAAAATTAGTTAATACCTTTTCTATGCATAGACTTCTTATTAATTGTTAATTGGGCTTTGAATAGTTTGGGCATACATTTGAACTTTCAAGATGTTCTGCAAATGTAGAAATTAAGTAATCAGAAAATGTAGTTTGGATGCAAGGAAATCCCTTAAAAGTTAGTTGTAAGTTGTTCTTAGGGTGTATTGTACTGTTTATTATGACATTGATTTTATACTTTTGTTGAAAGACCACTCTGTCGTAGAAGAAAAAAAGAGAGACTTATTTTAGGAAATTGAGAGCTTTGTAGAATTTAATGTATTTGTCAGAAAAGAGTAAAAGGTGCATGTTACATGTGGAGCAGCATTGCAATTTGTGCACGTTTTGCAGCTCCAGAAGTTAGTAATATCCTGTAAATATCTTTTCCTGTTGAATGATAGTGCCCTGGGAAATTGCGCTAGAGGGAAAGATAGAAAAAATGTGAAAGTATTTCACGGTCTAGAATAAAGAGGAAAATGGATATGATGGAAATTAGAAAATATTTTAGTCATAAAACAGAGTTATCAAACACTGAACAATGTGAGGACCAAACTCTCAAAAACAGTCAGACAGTGAAGTTTCTTGTTATGACAGAAATGATAAGTATTTTTACACTAGACTTAAGTGTACAGAACTTACCAGTACAGTAAGTAAAAATTGTGTAGCAAAAAGGATGGAATTGATTTTTGAAGACCTTAACCTGAAGACTTACTCACAAACAGGAAGCTCAAATTCTGAAGAAGTACAGTGAAACTTCATTTATACATTTCTCACTTATGTTTTTCACGTCTATTTTTTTAGTCTCGGATAAATTCCTATAATTCCCATGCTAAATTATTTCAGTTATGCGTTTACGTTTATACATTTTTCACACTTATACGTTCATAATAAAAGTCCCTTTAAGATCGTATAGTGTTCAAATGATTTTGGTGAGGCGCAGGGCGACCTGCCCCAAGAGCCCCGAACTTTTATGTTTCTTGAGTCAGCATGCTCTAGAGCGCTCCTGCGGAGCTACCTGTCGCTCGGCCTCTGAGGTGACTTCCCGTTAATGAAATGTAATATAGAAGCTCGACTTGGCCTACCTGAGGGGCCAAAACCGCTCAAGCCCACAAGGTGGTAGCGCAAAGTCAGTTCCCAGGCCACCTCCGGCAGCAGAACTTCGAAAAATCCTGAGTTTGGTGCATACGGAAGCTCTCGGAGGATCTAAGGAGGTTATAGCTAGCTCCCTAAGAGAGTGTATCGACGTAGATGACCAATAAATGAGAAAGTTTTTGCACTGACACTCTCACTCTCCAAAGACCCTTTTGTTTGCCATAATAACATGAGATCCTTTCCGAAGCGGCATGGCACAAGCAGCTATTGAAACTGTTCGCTTTTCTGTGCGGTGTGGCGGTTGTCGCCAGATTGTTGTGTGTTTCCTGTCACCAACGTATTAAAACACTGTGCTTTGACCCATGTAATCTCAAGTAACATCAAGCTTGAAACCAAAGCAACCAGCTGCCGGTTGTAGCAGGACATGGCCTTCCGTTTCCACAGTGAAAGTGAGTTGCTCAGAGTTATCAGTAAGGTCCCCATTGTGTATCCATTCTTATGAAGAAGAGTGGTAGAAAAAGGCAACCCCTTTCAATATGTGATAAAATAAAAATTTAAAAAGTTGTCAGGGAGAAAAGCAAGAGAAAAGAAATAGATTTTTCTAAAGAACTTGGAAACCGATAATGCAAAAATATTGAGTTTTATTTTGCTCATAATAATCAATTTCAGTTATGCGTTTTTTTCACTTACACATTTTTTCCTTCAGCCCCCTGAAAAACGTTTAAGTGAAGTTTTACTGTATTTGGTTAATTCATTTGGCATCAAAAAAAAGAGGAAGAGCCAAGATATTGGTTTTGTGTTTGTTTTGAGGTCTGTATATCCTTTGAATAGTGGCAAATCCTGAACATTATTTCAAGTATACCACAATTTATGGTAGCTATCTCTTGTTTTCTTTTCTTTTGAGCTTTTGTGAAATCCCAATACTATGAAATTCTGTCCTTGATTGTTCTATTAGACAATTACTCTAACCACTAACTTCTGGATCATTAACACACTCCATTTTCACAAAAACTTGTGAGAAATGTATCTTCCGAATGATGAGAGAAGGACTGTTCACTGCAAACATTTTGCGGTGCCTACTGACTGTCTAGACGCACATTGTACCGTCTCCCTGCCCTTGAAACATGAGGAGCCGTAGGTTATCGCAGCTGGCTGACGGTTAATTCGCCTGCGCTAGCGAATTCTCTGGACAGCATGAAGAACTGTTTGAAATTTCTCACTCTGCCGCACTTCATAGTGCTTACGAATGCAGAAGACTGACTGGCTCTCGATAGCAAAACGGAGTTCTTTTTTCACATCAGTTTTAAAGCTTTCAAACTCTCAATAACTTTTTAGAGGATTACCAAACTTGTGAAATACTTTTTATACACTTCGAATTACTAGGTATACGGGCGGTATATTGGAGAATTCACCCCTGCCTTTGAACAAATGAAGGTTGATGGTTCCTTGTAAAAGTGGAATAACTTTTGAAGATAACACAAAATTATTGCAGTTTTTTACGAGGATGCCAGAACTGGTGATAACACCTTAGCAGCTATTAATCATTTAAAGTATTAAGTGGGCAACATAAGTTTTGTTGCTATTTGAAAATTAATTTAAAACAATTTTCTTTTGATAATACTCTTTAGAAGTAGTAAATGTTTTGGAATGTTTAATAAAATGGTAACACCCTTAGATGATTATGATGCTATTTTTCGTTATTTCACAAACAAGCATGTTAGTTTTACTTGATGTCATTTATAATGACAATAAAATAAAATGTGATTACTCTGAATGATAATATTGCAGGATTTGTAAGATTGTGCAAGTGATAAATGTTTTTTAATATTTTGTTGTGTTCATCTTGAGAGATAAACTAGATGTATGATGGAATGTTTGAATTATTCATATTTCTTCTGTTTTCTTTTTCATGCATTCCTGGTGTTTTTTTAGATGGTAGGCATTTGTGGTTTTAATATGTAGTTGAAATATTGAATCGTAATTAGAGCCTGTACTTACATGAAGTAAAAATGTTCAAAATATTGTAATATATTTTACAATTGTTCAATTCTCCCAACATGCATAATGTCAGTACAATAATCTTTTTCTCAATTTTGGGTTCTTGAAAATATGTAATATAAAATATTATATAAAGGAATATAAAATATATAAAGGAGAAATAAAAAAAAAGGAAAATATATAAAGGAAAATAAATTTTTGTTATTATTGCCCTGTTTTGCTCATGCGTAATATCAATAATATAATAATTATTTCGTAAATCAAAGATTACTATTGTGCTGGCTAGTATCTGATTATATTTGATGTTCTAAATATCTTTATTTCTGGGTACTGACGTTAGAGTAACTACTACTTACGTTGCCGAATGCTGACGGCCATTCACATGAAGTGACGCTTTCTGGAAACGTGTTCTAAATAAGTATGCTTAGGTTGATTGCAATTTCCCTACAAAATAATCAGCCTTATGAACCAATGAATGTAACATTTATTTCATCAATATCATTAACAGATCTTATGAAAACTTCTAATCTTATATTCATTTATTTCATATTTAATAACCACTAGTTCTTTTTTGCAATTCAAATTAAATAATTACTTTTGGAATGTTAAAGTTCTTTCTCTTTAAGTTGATAAATATAATTTTTGCTGCTTACGATGTCTGTGTGTGCTCTCCATGCTTCTCTGATGATCCTCTACTGTTGTATAGGCTTTCTTCATAATTGACCAATTCGGTTGTTGTTTTACAATTCAGAAATGCTTTTGACTATTTTTCAGGTGTAAATGAAGATCTATTGGATTCTGTGCTATTTCCTTCCGAAAAGAAGGACACTAAACATTGGTACAATGTGTTACTTGTGGAAAAATTAATCAAAATTATATCCCTTAGTTGCCAGCCTAGTAAGTAGCCTGAGTGTGAACAGTGCATTTTCTGTAAACATACTGGTAGTTCCTGTACATTTTAAAATAAAATGTATCCAATTTCAGAGTCGAGGGTGCGTTTGGTCACTTTAGAATTGAGCATTAGACTTCTTATTCAACTCGTTATGAAGAATGGGCAAAGTTTTCTTCATGACTGCCACTTGGCTGCTATTGAGGGAGCCAAAGAAGAAAGTACCTGCTTGTTACATAATTTTTACAAGGTGAAATTTGCTTTGTTTAAATAGTTATATAAATATATTCTTTGATTTGCACCATGCAGAGTAGCAGTTTGAAATTAATGTTCAGAGGAAGCTCTCAAGGCATTGATTTAAATTAATTTGGTGGAGAATTTTATGTGATGAATTTCCTTTTTCAGAGTGAAGAAATATTTCTTGATATGTTTGAAGATGAGTATAACGAAATGAAAAAAGGACCACTTAATGTTGAGTGGTTAATGATGGATTCAAATATTCTTCTTCCTCCAACAGGAACACCTATGACAGGCATAGCATTTGCGAAACGATTACCATGTGGGGAGGTAGGATATGCAAGGATTTTGGTAATATATCACAATTTATGTGTGTTTCAAGAAATTAATTTTTAGAGAAGGTTAAAATATCCAGAATAAGAATTGACATTTCAGAAAGTTATTTCATTAATAAAGAAGTTTGTTGTCCTAATAGTCTGTGATGCTAACAATGAAAGTGTATTTACCTGAATATAAGAGGTTTTTTCCTTAATATCTTATTTGAAAAATACAGACAATCTTATATTCACATATTAAGCCTAGTTGGTTAGGGTTTGTTGTTAAATTAAAGTGTATTCTGTTAAAGAGTGTTAAAGAAGTGTTAGAAAAAATTGGAAGCCACCAACAACAGTGGGACAAGAAGAAAATCTTGTGAATTAATAGGGAATGTTCTTAGGTGGCATCAGATAAAATACAAACCCATATTCAGTATGCAAAACTTTCAAAGAGACTAAAAAATCAGAGGAGGATATAGTGAGGTAGGTGAGTAAAAAAAAAAGAGATTGTGATTATGAAGATGGTAGTGGAAAGAAACAATGATTATGGTGATTTTAAGGAACAAAATAGTGATGGCTGAGGCAGTAAATTTTAACATCAACAGGACAATTTGCAATTTTTTTTTTTTTCCGGCTAAATGGTAAGAATGTTAAAAAATTTGAAAAATTTTCATGACACTCCATCATATTTAGGTGGTCACCTTATATTAGAATCAACTTATATTCAGGTAAATACAGTTATTTATGTAATGGTGTTGCATGTTTCAAAAAATATTATGTATGTTGAAGCCATTATTGATGATTCCAAATATCTTCAGCTTAAAAATTAAAAAGTAAGGAATTTGGTAAAGAATAAATGAATTAATTATAGACTTAATATAATGAACTTTTGAACAGAAGCTCTTAAAAATGTTGCACGTGATAAATGATTATTTTTCATAATCAATTATTTTTGTAAATTATTTTTTGTTATTTTTGCAATTGTAGGTGGAGCATGCTCGACGGGCAATAAGAGTTTTCTTTTTGGTGAGAGAATTATCTCTAACATTAAATTCTGAAGTAGAAACTCATTTACCACTTACAAATCCTCAAAAATGTGTGCAGGTGGAAAGTGTCTTGAATCTCAGTAAGTTTATAGCATGTTTCACTTTCAACAGTTTTTTAATGCTTTACAAAAATGTATTTTTTCTAAATTTCTGAAGCATTTGCTCTCTTGTTTTCTTTTATACCACTACTGATGATGTTGCAGACAATAGCGACTTAATTGCATGCACTGTGGTCATGAAGGATGGACAGAAGATTCGACGATTTCTGGTTATTGAAGCTATTCAACTAATTTTAGCTGAACCCCACGTTAAACGACTTGGTTGGGGTGTAGCAAAGTTTGTTGGTTTTCTTCAGGTAATTGAGAAATACAATAAAAATCAGTGGAAATTTTCTCTTGTTTTATCTGCAAAGGGAAACCTAATTTGGGTATCTTCTTTCCCAGGATATTGAAGTTGCAGGAGACAAAGATGACTCACGATGCTTACATATAACTATTCATCGCCCTCTCTCCTCGGGTTCAGCCAATAGGATACCGTTACTTTCTGCAAAATTTATATTTGATGACCACATAAGGTGTTTGGCAGCTAAACAGAGGTATACAATCCTTTTCTTCAGGTTTGATTCATCAAATGTTTATTAGTTTTTCTGCATTATGTAATTTTTTCAGGTTAACCAAAGGTCGCATCAAAGCTCGACAGAAGAAAATGTATATGATTGCACGCCTACTTGATCTTCCTAGCAATGTGCAACCATGTCCTTCTCCCCCAACTGCTTTATTGGGCCATCGTGGAGCTGATGGACATAGTATGTTTTTATAAAATGTCGATTGCTAGGGGAATTGTGATGGTGAGTTTCCAAATGCACATTGTAATGTACTTACTTTATAGGATCAGGAAACCCACGACTCCTAAGGGATTCAGGCCATGGCCACCATAGGCCTTTGTTTACAAATGTCAGCAAAGTACCTGGATTTGCCACAGTGCGGAGGGAAAGTTTGCCATCATCCCCACGATCAGCCTCTCCTGCGAAACGTAATTCTGATATGCCAGGTGTGTATTTATGAAACTAAGAATCAAAATGAAGAAAAGTTAAATATAAATGTAGATAGTTTTAATTTTTTTGAATTTAAGGTAATGAAGTGGTATTTTGGTACATTGATAATGAGGATTGTTCCCCTCTGTGATTGTTAGATTGGCAATAAGCTGAATTATTTTGTAACACAGTGGAACAAATTAATGGGATTTTGGTTGTTAATATAAATCAAAAGGACAATTGCATTGTTAGTAACTTGAAGTTACATTAATAGTATTTTATTACAAGGTGTTCAACTTTGCTTCCGCTGTTTTTTCCCCAACATTTGAGGCTTTAATGAAACAAATTGGATACACATGTATCATTCAAAGTATTTTCGATCGCTGGCCACTACATGAATCCTGCGTCGAAAAAATTGTTCATCTTTTGAAACGATCCACAAACCGATCCAACTTGTGACTTCTTCATGAGATCAAAAGTGTTGATCAGCCAGGCCATGTGCCATTGATTGAAACAGGTGATAGTCAGATGGAGTAATGTTTGAAGAATACGGTGGGTCGGGTAGGACTTTCCATTAATGTTTCCAAGTATGTTTTGACCTTTTTTGCAACATGGGGTTGAGTGTTGTCATGCTGCAAAATCACTTTGTCATGCTGTATGCAGCCATTTGTCTTTTAATTCTCTGCTCTAACACATTAATTGTTTGATAACGAGCACCTGTGCTTGTTTCACTTGGTTTTAACACCTCATAGTACACGATGCCTAGCTGGTCTCTCCAAATGCAGAGCATGATCTTGAATATTTGGTTTGGCCGTCAACGTGGAAGCATTGCCGGGATATCCCCATAATTTTTTGCGTTTAGGGTTATCATAATGAATCCATTTTTCGTCCCCAGTCACAATGCGATGCAGAAATCACTTCTGTTTTTGCCTCTGAAGCAACTGTTCACAAACATACAAACATTCAATGTCAAACGTGTTCAAGGTCTCTTGGTTTCAACTCATACTGGACCCAAGTTCCTTCTTTCTGAATCATGACAATGGCCTTGAGACGTTTTGAAATGGCTTGCTGTGTCACTCCCACTGATGTGACAATTTTCTCGAGTTTGACTCGAGTCTTCATTCAGCAATGTCTCCAATTCTGCATCTTTGAAAACTTTCTCTTTTCCACTACTATGCAGGTCTTCGACATTAACCTTCTTGAAGCGTTGAAACCACTCAGGACAAGTTCTTTCACTAATAGCATCCTCACCATTCGTACTTGAGAGCATTCAATGAAACTCAGCCACTGTTTTGTTCTTATTGAAACAAAACAGTAACACTACCCAAAAATGACGAATTTGGCTCGTAAGCTGACCTTTCCAATTGAGAACAACTTTATGATGCAGACACAAATTGACTAATGTTTGAATGGGGTTCTGTTGTTCGAGGTCCAAGCTAACTGCCTGATGTCTGCGATCTGTTTCTTTCAACCGCGACTTACCATTGTTGCTACCCATTCGCAAACGGTGGAAACAAAGTTGTACACCTTGTATATAATTGTCATATTTATTTGGAACTTGTATTGTTTGTTGCTAACCAGAATAGTTGATTGAGCATGACTTCACCTATGTACAGAGAGGCCCTCTCGATCAGCGGGACCTGGCAATCACGGTGCTGTGCGTTCAAGAGAAGGCTCTCCGCGGCTGCCACGGCCACGAAGTGAAGAAATTCCATTAGAGGATATGGGTTCTAAAGTAAGTTTTTAATTTTTTCTTTTTATGTTTTGCTTGTAACCTTAAACTTGGTGCAAAATGTAAAGGGAATGAACTACTGACGTGTATTTGATTATCACAGTTTGCGTATTGTAGTTATTAGTAGTGAAATGTTGCATGTACATTATTGTAATGTAAGGCTATACAGATTACTTCATTATTTTCACTTTAAAAATAAAGAAATTTAAAAATAATAAGATGACAATTATCAGTCTAAGATAATTTTCATATTTGCTGTCTTCATAGATACTTTGGAAACGGACCAGTATAATTGTATTATTATTCTTTAAATGGTATTCATACCACACCAATAGTTGATGTCGTCATATAGGACATCATTAAAATTACTCATGGTCCATGGTAAATGGTAAATATTTGAGATAAGACTGTAGAAACTGTGATATCTTCTTTATCTTTTGTGAATAAGATTGTTGTTTCTATTAAATTATTTTATTTAATAAAATAGTTTGTGAAAATATTAATATTTAGAAGTGTTAGTAAGCTTGAAGTTACATAACAATTGTACAAAATATATTATTTTTTGTCTATTATAGACTACCACAAGACAGTGGTGCAATAATTGAGTAGTTGAGTAGTTATTTCCATTGATTTAAATCACAAAAAAATTATTTCTCTTAATTTTTCTGTATCTTTTCAAAAAGTAATTTTTTTTAAAATTTTCCTGTGTTTTTGGCAAATTTAAAATACTTTTCATATATTTGTGGGTGAAAAAATAATCATTTGTTTAATAAGGTGTATTTTGAGAATGAGAGAGCTTTTGTTTTGTTTGTAAAAGTATTCTGGTTTTGTGTTGATTTGTGAAGGTTGATCTCATATTTGTGGACTACATTCCCTATTTTTATTTTATCGATATGTAAAAATCTAAGTGATCTCTTGGTGTTGCTTAACAATGAGCAAATAAATAAATAAAAGTATTGCTGTTAATTATTACTGTCTGTGCTATACTTATTTCCTATGTGTGCAAATTTCCATTTTGTGTTAATAATATGGTGAATGTTCAAAATGCACAAGAAAAGTATTATTTTTTGTGCAATTTAAGGAGAGGTAAGTTTGACAAAGAAGTGAATGAATGATGTATTGAAACTCCAATATCGGAGGAACAAAAACCGGGGTTATCATGTGTATTTTTCCTCAGATTTATAACAGTCCTTTTCCCTATATAACTCAAACGCTAACAAAAATTGTTTACTTCACTATTTAATTTACATTGACATTCCAGATTGAGAATAAAATTTTGTTCGTTTTTAAGCAGAATATGCAATTTTTTTCTAAATTTTAATAGGTGATGATAATATTCAAAATTTCATTATATAATATGTGGCATGATGGATTTTTTTGGTGAATTTAAAATGAAAAAATTATTCTACTTTTTCTCTGAAATTTTAGAACAAGAACCGTGCCAGCAATGGATGCCCATCACAGACAACTGGAGCTGGAGGGTTGGTGGAAAGTAGTCCCAAGAGTTTGCAGCGTTCAGCTTTCCCTAATTTGTATCCATCGGTAGAGCGCCCTGTGTTTCCTGGGTTATTTCCAACTCTAGTTGCTACTACAATTCCTCCACCACCTTGTAAACATGTTCCGTGCACCGAACATCAGACATTGCCAGATCAAGAACCTCATTCGTCAGGTGAGGAGACTGCCCCTCCTCCTGTTTTGGCTCCTCCAGTATTGCGATCAGAAGAAACCTCTTTTACTCAGCTTCCTAATGTAACAGGTCAAACCCATGAAGAGAAGAGAGCTCGCAGAAAAGGCATGGTTGAAACAGTGTGAAAGGATTTGTGTGTGTTGCTGGTGATTGTTAATTGTTGATTGTTGAATATACTGCATACTTAAACAAAAGTGGTACTTGGAAAACAACATATCAAGAACTGCCACCTTTCTGTTGCTTACACCATCTTCAATAATTATTAATATGAAATCTGTTATGTTTGGTCTTATGGATATTTTATTGCAGGGCATCTAATTTTTTAAATATATAGGATTTAAAATATTCATAACTCCGTCCAGGTAATATTTTCAAATAATTTCTTGTATACTTCATAAATCATTTACGATGGTAAGGTTAATCACCAATTGGCTTTGATTAGTATTATGACCCCAGAATTTCTTTAGAAAATTGTAACCCACAAAATTAATAGCTTCCTTACAGAAAATGGTATATTAAATAATTATAACATTTTATCATTGACTTAACAATTTGCTTTGCTGGATTAGATGTTGGAACTTGTCATCAACCGTGAATACATCATGATCAAGACAAAATTAAGCTGTTTTACGGTGTAGTAAAATTGTTGATAGTGGTGAGAAAACTTCAGGGAAGCATTTGTGATTAAAATCTGTGGTAATTTTAATTTCAAATTATACATTGAAAGAAAATGATACTTTATCATGAAAATGTAGGGTATTCTGGTGCTTTGGATTGTTGTAAATTAGTGTGTGAAATTTGAGAAATTTTTTATTAACATCATGTACCTAAATTTGAGGTCATCACATTCTTGTTGGCAATGATGTATGTAAGTGTAAAGCTACCAAGCATTTGTATGCATTGTTTTATGTGCATTGTAATGTGTGACAACTGGTGTTAATGTTTTATTGTTATGTTTTTTGGAACAAGACATTCTAGTTTAATTTGAAAGCATTGAAGCCCAGTTGTGATATTTTAATTTTGGAATGTAATTTTGTGTTTACCCTGCTTTGGCAAATATTCATTCCATTGAAAGTGATAAGTGTGAATAGGAAACAAGTGATGTAAAATTAGTAAGAATGTTTGTTTGATTGTTTGTTTGTTTGTTTGTAAGTATGGATGTACAAATTTGATTTATTTGTTCTGAATTTTAAATTTTCAATCAAGTGTACACATTAATTTGTCATGTAATATGTAAATAACACTGTATTTATTGTCATGATGGAGATGAGGCAAATACACAGTGATACTGATAGTGTTTCTTTAAGAAATTCATTTAATAAAGTGCCAAATTTTACGGTTAATTTCTTGTAATTCCATATTAGCAATTTCCATATTGCTCAAATTAGGTTATTTTGGGTAAACAAGTACTAGTTGGGGGACACTTTGTTTACATGGAGCTTTTATTTTTTCAACTATTCAGGCTTTTGCTCTTGTTTTTTACTGGGTATTGCCATTTAGTTCAAGAAAGTTTAGCAAAGCTTTAGGCAGCAATTTTCCATTAAAAGTTTTCAATGAATAGAAAAAAATATGAAAATAAATTTTACTTACTGAAAATTAAGTGTCTTAAGTGCACAAAATTTTCAGGGACATTAATTAATCCAATGTAAAAGCTTTAGTAACTTCATTTTTGTTTTAAAGATTATTTCACAATTTATTGGATTTAAGATATTCAATGTTTTCTTTTCATGGGCAGAGGTCCTTTTCTTACTAGGTATTGTAAAATGTAATGTCATATAAATAATTTTATGAAAACTGATAATTTTTTGAAAAGATTGATGAGAATGTTGAATTATATGTGAACTGACATGATTTACTCCAAAAGTGAATAGTATAAAACAAGAAATGTTAATACATTTTTAATTCAGAAGCATAAAAAAATTGTAATTGTATTTTCCTGTCTTCAAATGTAACCTACAACTGTAACAAATGTCCATGGCACTTGGTAGACCCAAGTTAATGAATGTGCATAGTGTAATCTATAAATGCAGGTTGTCATAGACGAAAAGAAGACCGAACTGACAAGAAGAATTTTAATGATCGAACTTTGATTTGCATGAATCATTTGCAAGTTTATTGACATGATGCCTAGGACAAAAGGTGGAAGTAAACTGCACTAGGACTGTGTCAACAACAACCGGAAAAAACATTGATATTTCTAAAATTGAATGCTCTAAATTTAAACATTGACACAAAACCATTGATGTTATTAACATCAATGTTTTTAAAACTGGATAAGTAGTCAAGTTCATGTGTGTGTGATTTAATTTGAAAGTGGTTTCTTTTATTCATTTTTAATTGAAATTTATCAGGCAAAGCAAAGTTAAAAAAATCATCAGGATAATTAACAAAACTGATTATCTTCTTTGAATTATTAGAAATAATTCTGAATCAGAATAAATCAGAAAAGAGTTCTTTATTGACGAAAACTCAACTTTATTTATTTTTCAGCTTTGGTTACTTTGGTCTGAAAAATATTTAATGTATGCATATCTGGAACTAATAGAATTTTGTTATGATGTTAATTTGTTCACTTAAAAAATATCAACGAAGTAAAAATATAACCATGACATTAAAAATAACATCGGTGACAAAAATCGATGTTTTTACATAGTCATCGAAGTCACATCCCTAAAATACCCGATATTCATTGCGCGTACAAGGTCATTGATTTTACGCGTCAAAGAAAACTCAATGTAGCAGAAAACCGCCACAATTATTGAATTTAATTACTTGGTTTCCCAAAGTTGTTTGTTCACCAGATACTAAAATCCATCACAAAGGAAGAGCAATATTAGTCCTGACGATTACAACCGGTGCCCATGAATTGAAGCCTACTTCCATCAACTTTTTCGATAGATCAAACTGGCATGAGTTCATTTCAGACACACCATCACCTTGAAGTTGAGAAGAGGTGAATAGGACCTGTGACACAGCTTACGCACTCCTGGGCGATCTTCAAGTGTAATTTTACAACAACAATAACAAAAAAATCAACGAAACCTATGGATTCATTAGGATTTGGTGCAGTTATGGTCGTTTGCAGACGAGGGCAATAAAACCCACGTCATTTTATCTCTTCATTCGCAAATAACTAGGACTTTCGATAATACATATCTACTCGTAATAAAATAATTTAAATGCGGACAGTATTACAAATTTATTTCACTCAACTTAGAGCCTATCCCATAACTACATTACACAACATTGGAGGGAATGGTTCTCTACCATTCGGTGTTGTGGGTTATACGACATCCTGTCCCTTTCTGATTTACTTTCCTTAATTTTGACGCTTTATTAATCCCGCGAAGTGCTTGTGCGAGGACGTCGCGGCCGCGCGATCTGCAGCAATAGCCTTCCAGGTCCGCGTGGCCGCGAGTGGGAACGCGCACTGTTAGTGCTCCTCCGAAGCCCGCCGTGAGCGGACGGACGGGTCGGGTCGGCTGTGCGCGGCGCGTACACACCGCGAATGCGCGCGCCGTGAACGTGCGAGGCGAAAACGTGTTTCCAGCGTGTGGGTGTTTCAAAGCATGTGGCGTTTATTCCATTTCGGTTCGTCTTGTTTGTGAGTTTCGGTGCTGTGATTGTTACTGTCAGTGTGTGCATTGTGTGGAGATACTGGTGCCGTTCGCCCATTGGAGTCTGCTGGAATATGTGAGTATGGAATCTGTCATTATGTATTTTTGATATGTGGCATTTAATATTTATGTTGCAGATACAACACACGTAAACGTAATATTCTGTAAATTGGTAATGTTTGGACGATTTATTTCTCGCGTTCTTTTGTTTTGAAATTTTTCAAATTTCTTTTACTTGTTCATCGTTCATTGCAAAGTTCAGAATTGGTAACTGCGATAATGTGAGTCGAAATAAATCTGATAAGATGGGTATTGTACACAGCTGTATTAGTGAGCTGTTGTAAGTTTAATATTAATCTATGTTGCAGATACAACACATGTAAACGTAATATTCTGTAAATTGGTAATGTTTGGACGATTTATTTCTCGCGTTCTTTTGTTTCGAAATTTTTCAAATTTCTTTTACATGTTCATCGGTCATTGCAAAGTTCAGAATTGGTAACTGCGATAATGTGAGTTGAAATAAATCTGAGAAGATGGGCATTGTACACAGCTGTATTAGTGGGCTCTTGTAAGTTTTATATCAGTAGTAATTGCATTGGATATATTCGAAAATCAATGTTCATTTGTTTCCTTTCTATTTTCGTAATGGCCGCGCTAATTCATGTTCCTGAAATGAATCCGTACGTTCGAAAAGAGCCAGTAGCATAATTGGATTTCTTCTATTACAAATATTTCTTTCTTTTAGAATTAGGATTGTTGCTATTTAGCATACGTAAACACTCCCAGCAATTTTGTAATCATCGGCTAACGAAATACTACAGCCAAGCATAAACGAAGCCAATCAGATTCAATGACACCTTGTCTTGACCGGCCTTTAACCCGTTGACATGACAAGGCGCGCTCTCTACCGGGCAACCCGCGAGCGAAGTCAATAATTGACGTACTACTCCACGGAGTTTCGGGGCTGCCGCCGTGTTGCGTAACGGTAGGTCCGGAGGCGTCGTGGACGGTGCGCGATGGGAGGTGGGCGTGTACCCCGCAGAGCGCTGCGACGTATAAGGGCCCGTTGGCGCGACTGGGCCTCCGAGTCTCCCGCCTTCAGCGCAGGCGCGATGCGATGCCATGCCGGACGCGCGGCGAGAGAAGCTGCCTGCAACCATCGGTGTTCACGTCAACACAGGAAGAAAGACCCCGAAACCAACATTTCAATTTACAACAATAATAATAATAGGAAATAATAATAATAATAATAATAATAAAATAGTGATGAATAATAATGAAAAATAATCTAATGAAAATGCATGCTGATAGAATACCAAAAATTGTCTTGTGGATCCTTTTCGAAAGAAGAAAACGAGGAAGGCCAAGGAAATCTTGAAAGTCCGTCATCGACTCGACAATGAAAAGAAGAAGAAAAGAGGAAGATGCTTGGCGGAATAAAAAACATTGGCGTGTAGAGTCCGAGAAACGGTCATTAGAACTGTAAAATAGTCGCTTAATAATAATGATGATGATAATAATAACAACAAAACATTTTGATAAATGCGACTAACCTCCAGGGATCGAACTCGCCATGGAGATACGGGATTCCGGGGATTGACCCCTGCTGGAAAAGTCCGTTTGTAACAAACGTATTTCTAGACAATGAACTATCTTAAATGATTAGTAAGTTTCCGTGGCAAGTGATGCCCGTTTACTTCTCTATATTTACCCGTTAAATGACTGTATCTCAAGAATGCGAATAGAGTGAAATCGTTACCTGCAGGGAAAGTATTATTTTGTCCCTGCCAGAGACAATAATCCTTATCAAGTAGCCGTCTTTAAGATTTTCACACTTTGAAATGTTCGAACTAAGGAATTTCACTTGTTTCTTAAGCGAAGGTTGGCTTTATCTCGCTCCTCAATTCGCTCTACCTAGAAATAATTGGATACCTCCGTGATATATATATATATATATATATATATATATATATATATATATATATATATATATATATATATATATATATATATATCGCACCATTGGTTTCTGAAAAGAAGAGTCTAATTCTTTTAGGGCTAAAGAGTGATCTTTATTTTTCATTTAGACTTCTACCTGCAGAAAACGACCATTATTAGTGTCATAGACTACGCTATTTAATCCACTCTACAAATAAATGAAAGTTAAGTGTTAAGACATGAAAATTACATCAAAGAAAAGGTATTTATGGTAATGCTTGACGATTTATCTTGTTTTGTATTCAAGAGGGGGGAACCACTCTTCGACACACGCTGTTCCAATGGCTTCAGGCCGCTCTAAGATTTCTTGTGGTATAGTTTGCTTGAAAAGAAAGCGAATAGAATGATTTGCGAGTCAATTTTTCAACCAGATTCTGACAAGGGGAAATGGAAAAATTGGAGGCACGGATATTTTCTGTGTAAGAAAGAAAAATTGTGATTCATGCTCATTGTGGCGATTTGATACGAGTTGATACTAGACGCCGCCAGGAGCTCTGACGAAACAATTGTCTCCTCTGGCACGATCGTAGAAACACGAGTAGATTCATTACGGCAATGGTTGTTTGACAAACAAGCATTAGAAATGTCATTGTTATTTAGAATTACAACTGCTTTAGTCTTTACAGCTGCTAGACTTTCGAGCCACGAAGAAGCAAGGTCACACGCGCAATGTATCTTGGGAAAGTCACAGTTTCACAGAGTAAAGAGCGTGGTATTATTTAGCAGATCAAAAAGTGAAACCTTGTGATTTTGGGCGTTTTGAAAGGAGACTTAAACAAAACTAGATGACACTTCGAGATCATGCTGCTTTATATTCGTATTTAACATTTTAAATAATTTAATATATTATAAATAATTACAAGGTTAGTGCAATAGTAGGATCGTTTTAGCAGTTGCAGGTATTCATGCGAATGTATAAAGTACCTTGAGCTGAACACTGGCAGTAGCGTGTTCACCCACACGCACAAAAATGAAGGTCGCACGCGTGTCTCGTTCAGGTTTCTCGTTTAAGTTCATATCGGTGTGAATTTCCAGAATACTCTTATTGTGTCAGATTTCTAACTCATGAGAATGCTGAAATAAAAGTTAACGAAGTTGCATGATCAAGCTAAATTAAGAAAGGAGTCTTACACATTTTACCAAGAAATTAGTAGTTCAAGTTACAATCAACAAGCTTTAACTTACATTGGAAAATACTTTGACGTTTTTTTCAGTCTTGCGTACTTGCTGAAAACTCAATCTGTTTCCTAGTTCTTGTGCTATTGGAATGAATGATTTTCTTGCAGCTTGCGCTTGAGAAAAATTGAATTTGCGGAAAGAAAAGAAAAGTCCAAACGAAGCAAATAAAGTTTTTGAACATACAGTGTTAGAGGTATATCCAGGATTTTTTCTAAGGAGGAGGGGGGACGGTTATGGGTGCAATGTCCAGCCGACTTCCTATATTTATATAAATAATTTTTAATTTATGCTGAATATAAAATTGATTTTCATTTGTTGTTTTACAGTTCATATTTATAAAATAAACAACTGATAAAATGAATGACTTTTGTAAGTATAGAGAATTTGTAAATGCTGTATTTTTTAATATGTATCATTGGCTTCTGGGATGAGAGGGCCTAAAGCCCCATGAATCCCTTCCCCCACCTTGAGTGCGCCACTAATTATTATGGTTGGTTTTATACATACGGAAGAGAATCGAAGATTATTTCTGGATGACAATAGAGATAATAAATGTAGACGATAAATAAATACAGTAATGCGTAAAGACAAAAAAATATTGTAATATCCTTGTTCAGTTTTTGGGAACTAAAATTATAATAAAATCAGTGACTCGAGATAGTTGGAAAAAGAATGGCCCACCAGCATTCCTAATCCAAAGATATGCGGGTATTTACAACAGAACATTCTGGTTTGACTGCTTGGTTATATTGTTAATACAGTGGACAGTTCTAGCCCAATAGACCGGTAGCGGTAGCTCAGTGCATCAACTGATGTCACTGCAGCGCCTCTAACCGGGAGGTCCTGGGTTCGAGTCTTGTCGGTGGCAGGATTTTCGACACTAGCTTTTCAGCTAGGTCGAATTCAACTGCTGTCTGGAGAAGAATTCTAGCGGCCGGCTGCACTGATCGGTAGTTTTCCGTGGTTTCTCCGATCAGCACCAGGCGAATGCCGGAGCAGTACCCTACCAAACGGGTCACGGACCGCGCGCGATCTGTCCTTCCTCTTCCTTGTCATATCCTCTCCCCTTACACACACACTTACACTAACATGCACTACACTACCACATATTCCGGGAGACCGGTTAGAGCTTGTCCCGGCTGGGGCGGTGCCCCGCTGGTGGGAGAGTCCTGGTTAGGGGGAAACCCCACTAGCCGACGGTAGGTCGGCGCCGGATCTCACCATCCAGTGGGGGAAGATCACCGCCATCTCCCGAGAAAAACACATGCACTACACTAACTGGACTAATGACCAAAGCAGTTGACGCGCCCGGAAACACGAAAAAAACAAACCATCTATCCCAATAGAAGCCTCTGAACCAAATTCAATTCGCCTGTTTCGTCGCCCTAGCGAGACCTTCTTTCTCCACTAGTTGGTGAAAGGAGCGTAGCGAAATTCGCGTGGTCAGACGGAGGAGTGAGTCTGATGGCCACGTAAAAATAAGGCATAATTGGATTGAATTGATTGAATTTGATTGAATTGAATGTGCTGTGCGCAGGATGAAAGAGCCGCACTAGAGGCGCGTCTGTGCGGCAGGAGCAACTTCCGAATAGGGATGTTCGATGTTGATGTTTTTAAAACAACGATGTTTCTATAAAACCGTCGATGTTTTAAATACCGATATGTTGAATCCGATGTTTTTTGACCATCGATGTTGTGTGCACAGTGTTTTTGTTTTTGATGTTTTGTTCACGAATGAAACCTTTTCATAATCACAATTTTGTAAAAGGTAAAATGTGAAATAACAACTTTCAGACTTTGTACTACTTTCGAGTACACTATCCCCCGCCGGAGATCATCCTGATGTCCTAGCAGTGCCTTCGTTTTCCATCGCATTCTTTACATGGAGAGGCATTTTATAACTCTATGTTCAGTTAAATTGTAATTATAAATTAATACACACGGCCACTGTCAAATTAAATTTTGTTGAGCACGAATTTCATGTTGATGATTACTAAACCATCTTTAAAATATCGATGTTTAAAAACCTCGATTGTTTGTAGTCTATGTATTATTGACGTTGGTGCTTTCATTTTGTACATCGATATTTGGCAACGTCGATTTTTGTTGTCGATGTCGCATCTCTACGTCCGAGAGGCGGCTGGATTTTCGAGTCCTGACGGCGGCAGGATTTTCGACACTAGCTTTTCAGCTAGGTCGAATTTAGTCGCTGTCTGGAGGAGAATTCTAGCGACCCGCTGCTCTGATCGGTAGTTTTCCTTTTTTTTTCGATCAACACCAGGCGAATGCCGGAGCAGTACCCTATCAAACGGGCCACGGACCGCGCGCGATCTGTTCTTCCCATTCCTTGTCCTATCCTCTTCCCTTACACACCCACTTACACTAACATGCACTACACTACCACATATCCCGGGAGACCGGTCGGGAGCTTAGTGCTTGTTTCGGCTGGGGCGGTGCCCCGCTGGTGGGAGAGTCCTGGTTAGGGAGAAACCCCAATAGCCGACGGTAGGTCGGCGCCGGATCTCGCCATCCGGCGGGGGAAGATCACCGCCATCTCCAGAGAAAAAAACATGCACTACACTAACGGGACTAATGACTAGAGCAGTTGACGCGCTCGGAAACCTGAAGAAAATCAATCAATCACAACTGGTTATCGATGGTTAGTAATTCAAAGAAACAACAATGTACATTATGTCTGTAAAACAAGTTGGGAATAAATATTGTTATTATTATTATTATTATTATTATTATTATTATTATTATTATTATTTTATGTGTGGATGGCCTAAGGTAGCGCCAGTGCGTTAGTCATTGTCGTGTAGGTTGAATACGAGGTCCTATTGCCAGTATGACTCAGGTGTGTTACCGCGAAGATAGGGTTCGTTACTGTAGCGTGGCATCTGGACCTTACAGTTGTAATCCTCACTTCCATCAGGGTCTGAGGACCCTTTCGGACTACGGCTCTGGTTACGCGAGAATCGTGTTGACCAATTTTGGGGCTGACCAATCGCCGTGAATGCCTGGGCTTACCGGCGCTGTGACAGAGCGAGTGACAAGACATTACCTCCCCTTCTCCAATTCATTTCCCACCTAGTCAAACGGCCTTGCCTTCGACGCATGCGGTTTCCCGCTTAAGAACCGTGTGCATGCGGTTTCCCGCTGTTAAGCCGCGTGTTTAGTGAGTCCCAAAGTGTATGTGATCCTCCCTTGTTGTGACGAGACAAGCGTTAACTTGTCTTGGACAGGGGGTCGTCATCCACTACCCTAATTCTTCGATTATAATATTATTCTAAAACTTATGTAAGGTCAGTAAAGTGCCCTCAGAGACTGTGCCCTCAATAGTAAGCCGCGTGGCCTGCCGCCATTCCCTTCGAGTTTGTGCTGGTCCGACTTTTGTCATTGCTGCCTTGAGCCGTGATATGCTATATTTCCCAGTGCTCTTTCGTTTGCGATTTGGCTCTGCCTGAGACTAGGGTGTGTGTTATCGCGTCAGTTCCGCGAAGCTATAGACTTCCCTGCGTGGGACATTCCCCAGGGTCGTCAGTCCGAGGTCCGCCGGGCTTGTGTCTACCCGAGCAAGCCCTATCGGTTTGGGTACACCGAAATATCGAAAGCTTGGGCCGTGTGTTCAATTGTATCAGAGAACTAGTCAACAGAGCCAACGCCGCGCCGCCTACCACCCTAGAGAGCTGGTTGGCGAGCCTCTCGTCACGGCTCGCTGAATGTGACCAACAGAACAGCAACCCCTCCTTCCCCTAGGAGGGGTCAGCAGCGCCCGCTTTATAAGCGGGGCACGGCGCCCTACAAGAGTCGGAGTCGGAGTCATTTGAAATTGCAATTTTCTCATTTAGTACACAACACCCCCTCCACCCTTTTGACGACATGGGCATGCCATTCAGCATCAAGTGAGGGTGGCTTTAGCCCCAGTTCCACCGGACCGCTTTCGCAGGTGAGATTCTCGCGCGCGCTTCCCCAGTCCTCTGCAAAGAGTTTACACCCATTCGCAGGCACGGCGAGGGTGGGCGTGACCCGTCTCCACAAGAACCATGGCCTTGCGGTCGGCAGCTCCTCTTGCATCCTCCACAAGATCAGGAACCGGTTGGAGCTCCGGGAGCGTCCTCTCACAGCGCTAAAGACCTACCGCCTAAAATCAGGGGATGTCGGACAGGAGATTTCGATGTCTCTCCGGGACTTTTTTTACTCGGAAGTTGGTCTAGGCCGGGTTTTGATTCTTCCCTGCTGCCGGCAGTACGGGCACATCGATGGTCCGCATTACGCGAGCCCCCTCACTGCATTCACACTGACTTTAAGAACCTGGCTACCGCAGAGAAACTCAGAACCAGGAGAACGTATTGAGTCTCTGCCTATTGCTGTCAACCATAGGCCGACGATACTCTCTGTGGGGAATTTTGGAGGGGGGCGGTGATGGGTACTGGGTTAGGTGAATCAGGTCCTCAGTTGACGTCCAGACAAGAATTTTAGCGACCGGCTGCTGTGATCGGTAGTTTTCCGTAGTTTCTCCGTTCAACACCAGGCGAATACCCTACCAAACGGGCCACGGACTGCGCGCGATCTTCTCCTTCCTTGTCCTATCCTCTCCCCCTTACACACACACTTACACTAACATGCACTACACTACCACACATTCTGGGAGACCGGTAGGGAGCTTAGAGCTTGTCCCGGCTGGGGCGGTGCCCTGCTGGTGGGAGACTCCTGGTTAGGGGGAAACTCCACTAGCCGACGGTAGGTCGGCGCCGGATCTCGCCATCCAGCGGGGCAAGATCACCGCCATCTTCCGATGAAAAACATGCACTACACTAACGGGACTAATAACCAAAGCAGTTGACGCGCTCGTAAACACCGGAAAAATCAATCAATCAATCGATTAAAGGTCGCAGCTCCGGGCAGTCACAGTGGGGGCGCGCCGCGCCGCGACGGGGGAAACTGCACCAGCGCGCAAACGCTCCTTTTGCAGAGGCAGAAACAACTGAGGGAGCAGAACTGTGTCAGCACCAGCACCAGTGGCGTCGCATGGGGAAGACCGGTTGCTTTGTGCCTTCCCGCTGAAAAAATACGAGAAAAAAATTAATAGATCCTTCGTATTTTTTTAATCAGTTCTAATTTTGATTTGTGAGTAGAAGGCAGGGTCAGCCGTGGTCAGCCAAAGGCAGGTCTCGCCGTGCCAGAAAGGAGAGGGATACCCAAATAAGGGGCCTCGTGTCGACCCATCCTGACCTGTCTTGCCAGGCTTAATTTGACTAAGGAAATATTGCGGGCGCATCGCTGCAGAAACCCTAGGGAGGAGCTTATTTATGGATGAAAAGCACTTTGTTTCAACTTGGGTAGCAGTCATGTCTTTCTCACCCTTGAGTATTTCAGTACGCTGAGATTCGCTACTGGGTTTGAGTGCAGTTGTTTTGAACTTCATTTTACTAATCGTTTTGAATAATACAACCGATGCATTTATATGAAGTCTGTAACTACTGGATAACAATAATACAGAGTCACCTCTTCGCAAAATTTGTGCATTCGTGATGTTCTCCATCCATTTGTTTTCTCGCTATGCCACTGGCCCGCATCAAACTGCTTTGGGCATTCGTAATTCCTTGCCGCAATCGAAATTGTAATACCTATCACGTTACGTAATGGTTTCGTGTTACTTCCCGCTCTGAGTCCCAGTTTATGCCACCAGTTCTGACAAATTGTCTCGTTAGATCTGTGATGGTCAAATTTGTGTGTCATGGGATAGCCTTTCCAAAGCTGATCATTTTGAGCCTATTTCAAGACATTAATACAATTACAGGTGAAATGAATACTCGTGAGACGGTAGATTGTCAAATGAAAAGCTGTGTGAATTTTGTCCTACATTGTTGTTTCATTTGAAAAAATGAATCTATGGAAAGCTTTTAGCAATACACAAAACATTGGTAAATGTGAGTAAGTTCAAATAAATTTGGTAAACGAAGAGGGAAGTACGAATGTATAATGTGTATCGGCATCTGTAAGAATACAGAGTTCCTGTACAGAGCAGCTTTTCTGAAACTATTATTTTCTCTTTGTTTCAGCATTGCCAAATAGTGATTTTTTTCTTACGTGAATATGTAGCTATTGTGGAAAGCAAGTCAGGGTATTAAGGAATCTTTTCTACCAATCTCGTTTCCTCTCGTTGCAACTCCAATTAGTTGAACACAGTGCAGGGCGTCACAATGTACGTGCTCGCCTTAATTGTATCTTTTGTTGCCCCAACTCAAGGATCTGCAGTCATTTGTTTCCACCATTGCTAATTTTGTTCGTATGGGCTTTCATTTTATATCTTTAAGCCTGTTCCCAGTGATTATTTTTTTTTACCTTTTTCTTTTCCTCCCTCTTATTTTCAGTTTGTTTTTCAACACATCGTTTCTTCCTTTTCATCTCCCACTCTTTCTCTTCACCCTTCCCGTTCTTCTAAACAGTGTTTTCTAACTATTCTAACACCTAAAAATATAGAGCCAGAAATTGCAATAAGTAATTATCCACTACACCGGCTCGTGTCTTCATGGCTAGAGGAGACCAAAAATATTCACAACCAAATATTTCCTATGCAGCAAATAAACGCGGTTATTCTTGCCTATTATGCTTTCCCGTCTATTTTTAAAATTTTGTTATAAATGAACGTACAAAGCCGAACATAAACAGTATCGGCCAAATAATTGGATCAGTAGAGCATTAGCCAAACAATTTTTGTTTTTTTAAAAAAAATAGTTTATTTATTAGGATTGCATTAACATGAAGATTATGAGGGACCACATATTATTACAGAAGATTTACATTTGGAGTAATCAGATATTACAAAATGGTATAAATAGAATGTCAAAAGTATGAGTATTATTCTATTTATAAAAATATATTTCACCAAGCGATGCTGTCTTTGACAATGCTCAACTTATCTATAACTTGTCAAAACTAGTGGTGCTAAAACAGCTGAAACTTTCACATCCGTATTTTCACGCAAAATTACGCGAAAAGTACTCAAATTTTCGAAAAATTGTACTTGACCTTATTTCAAAATCTATGATGAAGTAACAGATTTCATTAACGGAAAAAGCTCTATCTTTAATAGTTTAGCTGTGAGAAGACTTCGAAAAAGTTTTGAACTTTTGTAATTATCGAAAAATGAAGGTTTTTTGACGAATCATGAGACCTGCCCCGTTCTCTTAAACGTCCTTCAGACTATCCAACAAAGAAACGTAAACAGAGAGCACAAAACATCGCTGACCGGCTTAGGTGGCTCAATTGATGTCACTGCAATACCTCTGACCGGGAGGTTCTACAGTTGCACTCCCTCGACACTAGCTACATACCCAAGTCGAATTCGGGCGCTGTTTGAAGGAGAATTCTAGCGGCCGGGTCCTTTGATCGGTAGTTTTCCATCGTTTTTCAGATCAACACCGGGCGAAATCCAGAGCAGTACCTTAACAAACGAGCGGACGGACAGAGTGCGATCTTTCCTTCCTCTTGTTCTATTCTCACCCCTTACACACTAACATGCACTACACTACCACCCATGACGGGAGACCGTTCGGAAGCTTGGAGCTTGTCCCTTCTGGAACGGTGCCTCACTGATGGGAGATACCTGGTTGAGGAACAACCCAGAAGCCGACGGGACGGGTAAGTCGGCGCCGGATCTCTCCAACCAGAGTGGGAAGAACACCGTCACCGGCCGTGATAAAACATACACTACACTTACGGGACTAATGATGTTGGCAGTTGACGCGCCTGGAATCATTAACGAATCAAAGCAAAAACATCGATGCCCAACAAAAAAAATCGGTTTTAATATCAATGTCTAAGACATGGACGTTTCTGTAAGAACACGGGTATCGATGTCGCCTCCTTATTGGCCGGCCGTGGTCGCCGGGCCACGGGGCGCCCCGGGAGCACTTTCTCTCTCCGCTGACGGCCGCGGCGTCGTCGGCGGCGGCGTCTCCCCGGCGCAGAGCGGTGTGGCGCGCAAAAAGTTGGGCGGAAGTCCCGTCGGGGCGGCCCTCCGGTGCCGGCCCCGCTGCCAGAACTAATGACTCAGCTTGAGAACTTACTTGTCGGGGGCTTCCAACAAGCTTCTTATCCCGCCGGCCCGGAGCCGCCTCTCTTGTTGCGAGGTGTGACGCTCTGGGACGGACGGCAGGGGGCGGCGGTGGGAACGCAACAAATGAACCTACTTCGACGCGCTCGGCTGGGGTGGGGGCGATGTATGAGAAGATGACACGAAAGAGGGGGACTGAGAAAGGGCGACCTCAGGTGTAGCGGAAAGACGAACGGTCTGGCTACCTATGGGTGCTAGAATTCAAATTCGGGTTAATCCGTTTGAAATTTATGGTGGGTTGAGTGTGTTTGCGGTAAGTTTTTCTGGATTTCTCCCGTCTTTTCCGCCCTTGTTTCACCAATGCTCCATCATTAGTTTAATTTATCATTACCTGTTCAACCAAAAACTATTCTGCTGAAATGGCTAGGAACTCGAACATTTCTGGCTGTCGTGGCGAATGTAGTTAAGTGTCTGTAACTGAAGCTTTGTAACGTCATGTCCTAGTTTTGAGCTCTGACCGTGATGAATTTTCGTCTCTTGCTTATTTATTGGTGGAGGAGCCTAGTTGAGAATTCGCAGATAGTAACTGTTCTGAAATTTTCGGATTTTTTTTCTCATGATGCCTGACGAATATTTGACTTTACCTTTTAAGAAATCGCACCGGATTTCGTAACGAATGATAATGAAGCGCAACTATGTTTCATTTCCCACGTACATGTTCAAAAAAACAATAAATTGCGAAAGAGGTGTGTCATCTATACTAAAATAGAATATTTTCCAGTGCTGTTTTACATACTGGTTTACATTTACATTTAGAGCTGGTAATATTAGATAAGATACTATATCGTAATAATTTTATTTCGAATTCAGCTCAGTATTTGAAATTAAGAAAAAAATCTTTTACAAAAAATTGTCACCGCACTAACACTCTCATTTTTGGAACACTTGCAGTTGGTTTCTCCCTGGAGAGGAGAGAGAAAACTCGTCCTAGGAGAAAACGCGAACTTTTCCTCATATTCCCTACTTTACCCTACGCTGAGGAATCTTGCACACAATTATTTCCGAATTTTACTTTAAAGGTTATGTTCCACGAGAAAAAATAATTGGAGAAAATTATAGTTCTAAATCTTAGATTAGAAAGTATAATAACATAATTGTTTTCTGACTTTTCGTATTATCCCGGTTGGCATGTGGATTGAGATCTCAGAGGCCACTGCGGATTGTAGCTTCCTCGATGCAGAAGGATGGAATAAAATCCTCACAATAATTTAGGAAGTATTGTTGTAAGTAAGTAAGTTAGATAGTATTGTTGAATGAAAATATTAATATTTCTGTTTCGTTTCATAAGGACTTAAAATAAATAAAACTAAATTAACACACTATTCATTCATTTATCAACGACAATATTTATCGGTACATATACACTGTAATCATTCCGTGATTAATTAATTGAACCGATTCTAGAGTTGAAACGTTTTCGTCAATGATTCAAGGGTTTAATGAGTACATGTGTCTTTTGTCTGTGCGTTGAAAGATTTTACGAGGACATTGACTTGTTCTGTGTAAGTCTCTAGATTAACTCACAATGAATGTTACTTTCTCACAGACGTCTTCTAGATAAATACAGGTAGTTCATAGCGCTCTTAACTCCGGGAGTTACGGTCTGTTGCATACTTGTAGCCCATGAAATGTGGAAATGTAACGAGATAACGAGACTAAACAACAACATGTAATGTGCTATAATTCAAGTAATTTATTCGTTAAGGAGCAAACTAACGCCTAAAATGCTTGACGCATAAAATGGTCTTCTGTGGGAAGAATTTGTATTTGTTTCGTGCTTTTTGCACTCAAGAAATTTGGATTTAGGCCGTACCACGCAAAGTCAGAAAAAAAGAGGAACAAGACATAAATCGCGAGTTCTGCCTACGGACTGGGGGTTTTATTTGCAGCGTTCATAACCTGTACTTCTCGCTCAGTTTGCTAATACTCCGTGCTTCCTCAATGCCAATTTACTACCTTTTCCTGCCATCGCCCCTATCTGCCCCATCCCCAATCTCCAATTCTTTTCCCCACAAGCATAGGTGGGAATAGGGTGAAATTTTATCTGCCCTTCCCAGACCCCACATCTTTGGAACGACATAGCAAAGAGAATAAAACGAAGACAAAATATGTATTTAAATAGTTGCGAATTATAAGTATACATGGTGTCCTGCAGCAACAAAAGTTTGCGCGCCTGAAACAGCACACGCGAATACCGAAGCTTCTTTACTTCTTGTCGCATGACAGATGGGTTGTAAGCAATGACGTACTGAGTAAACTAATTTAATTTCAACATCAGGTTTGGAAAATTGAGAATCCACATAAAATATTTGCATTTTTCAGTCCAAATCGAAACTGTTCATTGTTTCTATACTTTTCCCAAGTACCTGTGTATCTAACGAAACCATGAACACTTTTCATGAAGCCGGAGGCTAAATAGCTTTCTTTAAATTTCTGGTCGCATTGGATGTTAATAATTATGTACGGGCGTGTAAATTGTACCTGTTTAATTTGAAAATAAAATATTTGAAATGAAAATACCGTTTCGCATTTAAGCAGAAAAAAATGACATTCGACTTTTTCACTTTCTTTGCTTCATTTTCTTTTTCTTTTATGCATTATACCTACGTATCTGTTTTTATCAGAATTTTAAGCATTTTCAGAATTGCAAGGCTTAGGAATGATTAGATGTAAATTTTGTAGATAGTTATTAAAAAAAGTCATTCTGATATGCAGGGGATGCTGTCATACACATGCAAATATATTGTTGTGACAATTTGATCTCCCAAATAGTAGACCTATTTGTGTTCATTTAGGTTTTCCCCCCTAGGAATGAAAATGTTATTCAAGAAAATAATATTTTATAGAAAACGCTTTTATATAAAATCTCTTATGATATATTTACTTAAATGGAGGTCTACTGTTGTGACTTTGAATCTTCTTGGAAGAAATTTGCTTTTCATGAAATTCAGCTGCCGACATGTAGATAAAATGTTCTCAGTACCCAAACGTGAAAACGCTTGATAAAAGACTAGGTGAAATACACGCACAATGGATGAATTTTCCTTTCGTAGGACCAGGATTTGCCATTAATCGCATATTTAAAAGGGTGGCTTGTTGCCAATGAACGGATACGATGAATAACAATTCATCGAGTGAAACTATTTAACAAGGTATAAAGAAACTATATTATTCTTATTAATTTTGTAAATATTGACGTTCAAAATGTCTCCTGAAATTAGAATGAAATCTACGCATTTTCTTACGAATTATCACTGACACCAATTTGTAAATGTATTCGCCAATGTATAAACCAAACTAGTGTTGCTATAAAATAGACTTTTCGTACTAGTTACTTCCTCTTTCGGATTCTTTTGTTTTTTCCCCGCCACCGTCCTGTCTGCGTCAGGATTCCCTCCCCCGATTATCACCGGTCAACTGGAGGAAAGTCGATTAAATGGCCGGCCATATCGGTCAAGTATTGGAAAAAATGCTCAAACATAATCTCAAGCATGTCGATCAAGAAGAGGATGGATGAAATAGAGAAATTCAAACAAGTCAATCAACAGAGGTTCATGAACAAGTCGATCGCGAGATGATTTCTAGCAAGTCGATCGAATGAAACATCTCGTGGATGTAAAAATTAAGGGATAATCCAAAGTCGAGATCAGTTTTATTTCACCTAGGTCGAGATCAAATGGATGTCAAGAATGTAGAGAATATTATAGGATCTCCATGTCGAGAACAGATGAAGAATCTCGTAAAGTCAATATAAAGAGGAAAATATCTAGAAAGTCAAAAGAGGATCACAATAGGATCTCCGCGCAAGTCGGTCAAGTGGGGTAGCTCGGCGCAAGTCGGTCAAGTGGGGTAGCTCGGCGCAAGTCGGTCAAGTGGGGTAGCTCGGCGCAAGTCGGTCAAGTGGGTAGCTCGGCGCAAGTCGGTCAAGTGGGTAGCTCGGCGCAAGTCGGTCAAGTGGGGTAGCTCGGCGCAAGTCGGTCAAGTGGGGTAGCTCGGCGCAAGTCGGTCAAGTGGGGTAGCTCGGCGCAAGTCGGTCAAGTGGGGTAGCTCGGCGCAAGTCGGTCAGGTGGGGTGGCTCGGCGCAAGTCGGTCAAGTGGGGTAGCTCGGCGCAAGTCGGTCAAGTGGGTAGTGCTCGGCGCAAGTCGGTCAAGTGGGGTAGCTCGGCGCACGTCGGTCAAGTGGGGTAGCTCGGCGCAAGTCGGTCAAGTGGGGTAGCTCGGCGCAAGTCGGTCAAGTGGGGTAGCTCGGCGCAAGTCGGTCAAGTGGGGTAGCTCGGCGCAAGTCGGTCAAGTGGGGTAGCTCGGCGCAAGTCGCTCAAGTGGGGTAGCTCGGCGCAAGTCGATCAGGCAGCGAATGGCCAAGCAAGTCAATCATAGAATTGTTTTTGCGTTAGTCAAATTTTTATGGACATGGCGAAAAGGTCGACAATAGGCAGGGAAATATACCCTCAAAAATTAAAAAATAGGTAGGTAAGTTGGCATAGTGTTTAAATAATATTAAAATTTACATGTAATACGTACTTCATGAAGGGTGAACACAAGACTTTAAAAACGTATCGATTTCTTCCATTGTCAAAACATATTGCGAAGTTAGATAGCATTTCATAAGAGTTCACTCGTGGGCAATTTTATATTTTGTATGTTTTGTTGCTTAAGCTGGTTAAATGATGGATTTTTAAAGTTTTGAAAATAGAATGTTTTCGGCATAGCACAAGTTGGTTTTGAAGTTCTTTCTTGTCTTCATCTTTTGACTACACTGGCTGAAGTAGGTTTCAATAGTTTTTCTCGCTTTTTTACGTTTTGGTACGAGTTGCATTATTTTATGACGTAAGAAATATTTTTTACACCATTTTTACCACCTTTTCACAACACTGGAAAAAATACACTTCCAGTCCGCTGTGAATCTTCTCCATAAATTCACTCTTTTTGCAATGCACTTCTTGAAACTTTCTCTTTTGGCATTGTAGCGAGGATGATGAACAGAAACAGCAAATTTACTTATTTGTCATGCACCAAACTTTGAAACTAATACAAAATTATCGAAGAAAACGCCGCCTATCTTGTGTAACTCTACCTTTTAATAGCAAAAGATGCCGGGGCGTTATTTTTGAAGACAATTGTGTTCTTGGTAAGAAACATATAGCTCACTAATCATTGCAAAGATTGGAAAGGCGAGAGCAATTTCCTGCTCTCTGGAGCGGCCTGACGGGCTTCGTCAAAGTAGATACGGTAACCTGGGCGGTGTCAAATTCTAATGAGACGCTAAGCGATGTCCGTACTCGACGCGATACAGGCAAGAACGCACAGGACCGGGAGCGGTAGCTCAGTCCATCAACTGATGTCCCTACGGTGCCTCTGACCGGGAGGTCCTAGTTTCGAGTCCTGACGGCGGCAGGATTTGCGACACTAGCTCTTCAGCTAGGCCGAATTTAGTCGCTATCATGCACTACACTACCACATATTGCGGGAGACCGGACGGCAGCTTAGAGCTTGTCCCGGCTGGGGCGGTGCCCCGCTGGTGGGAGAGTCTTGGTTAGGGGGAAACCCCACTAGTCGACGGTATGTCGGCGCCGGTTCTCGCCATTCAGCGGGTGAAGATCACCGCCATCTCCCGAGAATAAAACATGCACTACTCTAACGGGACTAATGACCAAAGCAGTTGACGCGCCCGGAAAAAATCAATCAAAAGAACGCACAGGGCATAGAGCTTCTAGATCGGAGGACGTAAGAACATTTGTAAAAAATTACCCATCAGTGATTTCTCAAAAAGATGATTGCAGAAAACAAAATACAGTGAACAAATATTATTAAAAATGCATAAAATTCAATACAGGCACTTATAGGCCCTTAAACTCGATTAAGGAAATATCTCCAAAAATAGGCATTTATGGACATTATAAAGCTCTCGCAAAAGCCATGTCTGAGGTAAAAATTGATAATGGAGTAAGTTGCCACAGCAATAAATACTGGGACATTTGTAAGGAAAGCGCACAGATGTAATTTGCCTCGACTGAGAATCGCACGTCGGGTTGCGCCGTGGAAAGCGAGCACGCTAACCAAGGAGCCAGCGAGTGGGTGTTTTAACAAAATCGGCCACTCCAAAAAAATCGAAGTATACGACTCAACGGCGGCGCAAAAAGCGTAATAGCCAGCGGCGGAAAGCGGCGCCCGCAGAGGAAGGGGCGTCAACCGGACGGGCGCGCTGCTGCGGCGAGGCCTCGAGTTCTTTATTTATTTAGTCAAAACAGTCAAAAACTGTATGTGACGTATGGGGGAGAAAATCATCTGCGCACGCTTTCTTGAGTTTCAGAATCCCTTCCCAATAATTTAACTATTAATAGTTGAAAGATGAAAAATAATAATAATAATAATAATAAAATAATAATAATAATAAAAAATAATAATAATAATAAAAATAATAATAATAAAAATAATAATAAAAATAATAATAAAAATAATAATAAAAATAACAAAAATAACAAATTTAAAAAAGCGAGGGATTAATATTTCAAAAATAGATATTTTTTGTTGCCAAATTATAGGAAACTTATTTTTAACGGTAAAGGAACAAACAGATTTGATTTTTCTGTATTGCTAACAAAATAGAAACTCACCCTAAGCTCTACTACCACTACAAGCAAAAGGAAAGTTCAACAAAACGTGCGCATTTCCATGTCCAATACGTCCAGAAGCAAATCCAGGGACCACCTCAGCATTTGCTCAATGGATCAGGGAAACTGGACAAAAACCCGATCGAGAGGGGGTTCGAAGCCGGCGCGGCGCGGCGCGGCGGTCAACGCTCGGCGTGGGCGAGGCGCCAGGCGAACGCACCGGCGGAGGCGGACGAGCTCGAGGAAGAGAACTTGATAATCCTTTGATTGTAAGATTATCGAACAATTTGAGAGCAGGTGTTGTCAAGTATTAATATTTTTATTCCAAAGATCTTTTCCATCGCGTAACGATTATTATTAGAGCTATTTTGTGTGGGCGAAGAACGAAGTTCTGCTCTGATATTATTTATTAACGAACAAATTGAGTGGCAGTTTTAGATAAGGGTTACTACGAATTTTCGTAGATTATCAGAAGGCCCATAGTGATTTTTTGTTTATGTTTTTTATTATTAAATAAGCCAGTCACATCGCAACCCCGTTCTGATCGGAAGTAAATACATTTCCAAAAGATAAATTGTGCTCCATTTAAGTAATTGATAAATTTAAGTCAAGAGTGATCTAAATTAAACAATATCTGACAAACTGAGACGTCATATAGAGATCAAAAATCCAAAAATGCCCACATCTGTTAGTGAAAATAATAGTGTTCTTGAAAGGCCGTATGACCGAAACAGAAGTTAATTAATGAAAAAAATACCTTGAACGTTGAGTGAGGATAGTGACTGAATACTTTGCGCAAATTCTGGACTGTTCCCAATTGTAATGCCTTGTACTTCCCAGTTTTTCAATGACGTGGCAGTTTGGACACGTTTTCACAAAGATTTTGCGGAACAAATCCAAGATCTCTGATAACTATTGGAACGACCTGTGTTTTCCAGTCCCATATTCGGCTGATCTCAATTTCCAAACTCACGAGTTTTAAATGCAAGATTGCATTTAAGACGTTGCTTTGTGTCCTTGGTTACAACGTTACGATCGCAATACACAACATTATTATTGTTAATATTAATATATAAAATACAGAATTCTTCCCACTTCTATCAAAAACAAACGAAAACAGTTTTTCTACCAATCATGTCATTTAAAAGAACCGCCAAAGTTACGCAATCATTACAACAAAAAACAGACACCTTGTTGCGCATCAAAATACTACGCACACAGTTCTATGAAACAACTAGAAAATGGCAAGGATAATTGAGTACGTACGTTAGAAAACACGCAAAAACAATAACTTGGCCATACATAGCCAACTATCAATGGACACATGTGACGATTCTTAAGGACTGTTTCTGCCAATGGCTCACATCTCGCATTGAAAACGAAGAAACGGCACTCCATAATCACGAATTTCCCGAGAAACAACTCGCACCACCAGAGACGCGGGAAAAAAGCTGGAAACCAAAAGATCTCTGCCGTTGCACTGACCTTATTTACCTTAGCGTTTACCGAGAGCGGTAGCTCAGTGCATCCAATTGATATCGCTGCAGCGCCTCTGACCGGGAGGTTCTAGGTTCGAGTCCTGACGGCGGCACGATTTTCGACACTAGCTTTTCAGCTACGTCGACTTCAGTCGCTGTCTGGAGGAGAATTCTAGCGGTCGGCTGCTCTGATCGGTAGTTTTCCGCGGGTTCTCCGATCAACACCAGGCGAATGCAGGAGCAGTACCCTACCAAACGGGCCCCGGACCGCGCGCGATCTGTCCTTCCTCTTCCTTGTCCTATCCTCTCCCCTTATACACACACTTACACTAATATGCACTACACTTCCACATATTCCGGGAGACCAGTCGGGAGCTTAGAGCTTGTCCCGGCTGGGGTGGTGCCCTGTTGGTGGGAGAGTTCTGGTTAGGGGGAAACCCCACTAGCCGACGGTAGGTCGGCACCGGATCTCGCCATCCATTGGGGGAAGATCACTGCCATCTCCGGAGGAAAACACATGCACTACACTAACGGGAATAATGACCAAAATCTGTTGACGTTTCCGGAAACACGACAAAATTAATCTATGAAAACCTTAGCATTTCTAAGCGGGGGAAGGTCGAATCTCCGATGACTGTTTTTTACAGATTGTAGTTTTTGAGAAACTGAATAGCTTTGACATGGTATATAATGCACTTTTTAAAGTGTTTATGATTTGACTTCTTGGCTGTCCGGGTGACGCCGGGTAGTGGGCTGAGCGGCCGACGTTTTGCCTGTCATGTTGCAGGCTTCCTCAGGGCAGTGACGCCGCATTGCTGCGTGTAGGGTATTATTTATGGAGCGATTTTCCTAAGGGTGAACCAAAGTGACAGCTCGTGCTGGCAACGTAACTGAAAGTTCTGTGGTCGTTGTGCCCTTGAGCCCATTAGACTCCCTTCCCGCATTCGTTCGTTTGCAGTTGGCTAACTTGTTAATGGCTTCGACTCTTCCTTTTGTGATGTCCTCGTCCGACAAAAATTTAGTGCGCCAGGAGAAATAATTGAAATTAGGAAGTGTAGTTTATGTGCTCTTCTGTAAAAATTATTTTTTCCTTTATATATTACATTGAATTTACTTGTTGTTGATAAATATTGTTTATTTTAAAACCGAGACTTGAATGCGAGATGAGTAACGATGCACGTGGTTCCGGCCTTCGTGTTGTTGTGTGGCGAGCTCTGATTGAGAGCTTTCTATTTACATTGGTGGCAGTTTTCTTTCACTGATTGTAAGACCATTTTAAGAGATTTTCCACATACGAAATTAAATTTAAATATTTCCCGAACTCGCGTACGTGCATATATTTAAGCGAAACTCTTAGACATAGGGATGTTTCCACAGGAGCCATTAGCACTTTACGAAGAGCTGTCGCGGCGGAGGGATACTTCTCTGAAATACTCACTTGTTTTCGCGAACTGTCACTTTGGTTCATCCTTAGGAAAATCGTTCTATATTGTCCGGCCTGGGCACCCAAGTACACGTGTTTATGAGAATTAGAATGATTAGAATTTGGTACTAATCTCTAGAAAACTGAACATTAGGAATTAATTTTGGAAATATTTGTAACATTTTAAAAATATATTTTAATACATTACTACGCTATAAAGATATATCGGTCTTTATTAGACGTACAAACGAAATATCTTTTGTCATTAATATTGAATTCAAAGATTGTTGCAAAAGTTTTTTTCAATTGAAGAATTTGAAAATGAAAAATTAATTTGTTCAAATGAGTAAACGTGTATATTAACGGAGAAAATGATTCAATCTTCAATGAAATCAAAAGTTAAGCAGGGGTTCCGGAGGTCCCTCCACCCTTCAATGCATGGAACCTTTTTTCTACCTTGATTCGCTAGGATTAATTGTTTCATCGTAACTGGCGTCCGTCCTATTGTCTTCTTCCGTCAGACATGACGACAGGTAAAGATCGCCTGTAGCTCCAGTCGGCTCACGTTCCTCAGTTCCCAACAAAATCATAGACTTATTGGCCATTGTCATCCGATTGCATTTACATTGAATACGCGGCGTTTTGTTCTCTTTCGGGCTGCCTGTTATGGCTCGCCACGCCACGCCACGCCACGCCACGCCACGCCACTCCACTCCACGCCACTCCACGCCACTCCACTCCACTCCACCGGGCTGCCTGTTTGGCTCGCCACGCCACCCACGCCACGCCACGCCACGCCACCCACGCCACGCCACGCCACTCCACGCCACTCCACGCCGCGCCACGCCGCGCCACGCCGCGCCACGCCGCGCCACGCCGCGCGCGCCCCCGCGCCGCGCCGCGCCGCGCCGCGCGCGCCACGCCGCGCCACGCCGCGCCACGCCGCGCCACGCCACGCCACGCCACGCCACGCCACGCCACGCCACGCCACGCCACGCCACGCCACGCTAGTACGCTAGTATCTCCACAGAAGGTGATGGATGCCAGAGAGCCAGTACGCCAAGTAAACAACGCTGACTGTGCGAGAGAGAGCGAGAGACCGAGAGACTGGTTATGGGAAGGCCATACAACAGGCCAGTAAAAGAGTAGAAATTCTGCTCATCGCTGCCCGATGGCGCAAGCTTTGGCGTGAGAGTATTGGCGGTACAGCCAGTACCTCTCGAGACTGAGGGAATAAGCATATCACCTTATTTTTGGCGATAATTTCTTTTAAATTTAGTAAAAAATTATGCTAATTGTTAATGATTTTGCTGTTGGACAATCGCTGATAAAAAACAAGGAGCATTTAGTTTTTTTGATATTTTTAATTTTTATTATTAAGAATATGTAAAAAATGGCAACAAACGCTTAATTATTATTTTTAATTAATGAATTTTTCTTCACTCCTATTTACTTTGTGAATGATGGCTTACCACAATTCAAATAGTTCTCTGCTATGTGTGGAAACACTGTTTTCCTGACGAACGCGAACATAATGTTAACTTAGAACTAAGCAGAAGGCACACAAATTAACTGAACTCGGTGCTTGCATTTCTACGAAGTTTAAATCTTCTATTCAGGTTTTCCTTTCTTAGATTCTTGAAGTGAAAATGTGATTTCTACGGATTCGATGAAAGTTACCCAAGAACTCACTAGATGTTCCATGCTTTCTTCTTCGCTTACAAATGTAATCATCTTCATTTTTTTAAGAATACGGCAAGAATTTTACGTTTCTTCCCAAAATACGCCATTTTGTTTTGAAAGGACTTCGTAGCGAAAATGCGGTAAAGAATATTGAATTCTGAGTCTCAGTAGTACAATTGTCTTCATCGTTTAGGCCCTATGCGAAAGCAACCTCTAGGCGCAATACGGGAATAGGAAATGAATGTATTGCCCTGCCCAGAGGATGAGAGTAGGGATTCAGAAAAGGAAGGCAGAGATAAAAATATTTTCCTAACTTACGAGTAGTGCTGTCTGCATTTTTGCATATTGGTATCCCATGACTTTTGTCATCAGTGTATTCCAGATCAATTTTTACTCATAGAGGTAAAATTCAGTTAAAGAGAGAGTGACGGGAGAGAAAAGAGAGAGAGAGAGAGAGAGAGAGAGAGAGAGAGAGAGAGAGAGATAAAGCTGGCAGTAAGGGCACATTAATAAAGCACATTCCCCCTCCCGTGTCTAACTC